>JAGDQO010001127.1:0-542500 GCA_018342035.1 Solanum appendiculatum | reverse complement strand
CAAGCTAAAAAATCTTACCTCTGCAAGCTGAGAAAGAGGGTTAGCATAGCAAACAAGAGGAAGATGTTTATGATCTACAACAAAAGGAAGAGGAAGGTTGGATTCCATACAACTCCAATCGGAAATATGGGGAGAAATAAAAGAAGCATAAATGTGGAAACCCTATCTTCTAAGGTTTTGATATAGAAGTTGGTCGTTCCATTTAATGGATTGGGCCAATTTTTTTCTCGTTGTTTTGGGCTGATCCAATTTTTGGATTGGCTTTGTTTTGTACAAATTTATTTGAAATGAATAAAAAGATCTACAAGATCCACTATTTAATTAACAAAAAAAAATCTTTAATAATATACATGTTTCAAAAGCATTTGTTTGAATTATTAATTGCTCAAACATATACAAAGATGAGTTTTCATTGGAGATAGATCTAAATTTTGAAATAAATTGATATGGTCTACTATACCTTTCACCAATTTTGTATGAGTGTGTGCATATAGCAAAATCACCAAATTTCTACTTTTTAAAGAGTTTAATGCCATACTAAACACGGAAGAAAGCATTTCACAAACAATGACTACATTGGAAAGGCTTCTTTAAAGAAGAGAGAAGAAATACTTACCCAAAAAAAGTATTTGACAACTTCAAACATATGAGGATGAGAACAACATTATGTCCAATATATATTCGCTATTTTTTCTAGCCTCCATAAGCTAGTTCAGAGAATTCGTGGCCTTTTCTCTTCCTTTCTTCCAATTTTTACCCCTTAGTTTCCTATTGTATTCCTGTCACTATTTGGTTTATAGATGATCGTGATTTTGTATTTAGTATCTAATTGATATAACTTCTCAAATTCTTCAATTTTATTTTGTATTTAGTATCTAATTGATATAACTTCTCAAATTCTTCAAATTTTTTATGGCAAAGAAGAGGATGTAATGGTAATGAGTAAATAACGGTGGACACATTTTTGGTGAATTGAGTGTAAGGCATTAAAGTAATACTGTTGAACTTCTAATTCACCCTTTATGTAATAAAAATATTACAATTTAATTAGATTTTGATTTGCTGCAGGGAGCGAAATGGTAAACTAACTATTAGAATACTGAACCTCGATTTGCCTAAGGAACATGTTATTCTATTTGTTCCTTTGTTGAGTACTTACATTGTGTTAAGTAAAAGAAGTAAATTAATGACACAATTCTTTATCGTAAAAAACCCCGATTGATAAAGAGTAAAAAAACACTACCTACACTTCTGTAGGATTTAACTCAATTTCACTAAACTCTGATCCTCAACAAAAGATTACAAACCTATGTAACTTAAGAAATTATAAATATCATGTAGACATCAAAATTTTGTAGAAATCTACAAGAGGACTTCTATAGTGCCCCGAAAATTGGAAGTTGAATTGAAATGGAAAAGTTACAAAAATTTTGATGAGGCAGTGTCTTACGGAAGCCATCTACGGACCATAGGAGGTCCTACGGGCCGTAGAAAGGCAGTCGTAGGATTGGGTTGAGCTTTGGAAAATGTCAAGTCTCTGATGTTTTACCTACGAGTGAACAGGACGAGTCGTAGGAGATTCTACGGGCCGTAGGAGGGTTTCATGAGAGGGAGTCAGACTTTGTGAAATTTTAGACTTAAACTTGGGTTCTACAAGACGTAGAAAGTGGGACGGGTCGTAGGAAGGTCTCGTGGATTTGATTAGAAATTTGAGTCCTAGTAAGTGACTTTACGGTTGACCAGGATGGTCCATAGAAAATCTTACGGAACGTAGGACAGAACGGTAGGGTCTTCTGACAGTTATTAATTAAGGGTGTTTTGGTATTTTTCTACCCAACTAACCCCTTGTCACGATCCAAAAATTGATGTGATGGCACTTGTCTTATCCCACCAAGACAAGTCAGTCTAAATCCAAATATAACGATAATATGTGAAAGTAAAATGGATGAAAGTTTAACGCTAATACTAAAGCGGAATAGAAAGTCAACTTACTTTAACCCCCAAAACCTGGTTGTCACGTGCACAAGCCTCTAATGTATTACAATAGATTTGAAAGAAAACACGTCTCATATGATGTTGTCACTAAGGTAGAACAAGATCATAAATAGGAGTAAGAGGGTCCACTGAGATGACAAAAAGCTACCTCACAAATCTCCACATGAAGCCTCGGACAAGAAGAGAAGAGATAGTATCACGAAGATTCGAACTCATAACCTACACAAATGTAGAAGCAAGGGGTGAGTACCAAACAACACGGCACTCAGCAAGCAAACTTCTAAACACAAAGCCAAGAATATAGAATACGGGTACTCCTTACACTCCAACCGAACCTCCACAACTATAACCTGCATAAAACCAGTCCAACCTAACAGTTCACGATTTATATAGCACATAGCTCAATAACAACACTCCAACAATTACATATCAGCAACACACATGATCAAGTTCATCAGTCACAAGTTCCACAGAAAGGCACTCACAAGTTCACAAATGATAAAGATATGCAATGTAATGAAATGCAATGTCAAGTATAGTGATGCATGTCTGACGTAACGATACACACCCGCTGTCTCTCCGTCCGGGACCCATGGGGGACATATCTATCTATGCATCCATCACGGCATGTGACACGACCCTAGATAATAGAATCTGTCGTGGTGTATGACACATTCCTCGAATCATAATATCCGTCATGGCGTGCCGCACGTCCCTTGAAATGGTACATGCTCTTTAATTCCTTGCTCTTCCTCGATTCACATAAAACTTGTCATAACCATGTCTCGGAACCAATTCAAATGACATGTTCACACAATTAATGAGTAGATGAACATTTACATATCAATGCACAGTTCACAACAACACGATTATGATACAACATCAACAATGAATTAATAAATCTTGCCAATCATTTTCAACACATCACACATCAATATATAATCAAATTGCCTTTTATTACCCTTTTTCCTCATTATTAATATTATTCAATATGAACAAGTCAACCCATCACCAAGTCTCATTACTCCCCAACACATACCATAAGGAAATACACGAATCTATACACTTAACAAGGGTCGAGAAATCCACTTGCCTCAAATAATCGAACAATCACTCCGGGACTTGAGCCTTTCCCTTTCGTTGGGATTCCAAATCAATGCAATCTATTAAAATAAATAGTCACAATAAGATTTTGAAACTATGTGTCTAGCCTAGACCCAAAACTCACCCAAATTTATAACTAAATACTTAATCTTGATGCAAGTTAACATGTCAATTCTCATATTTTCCAAATTTCAAACTTAGGGTTAAGTCTTAATTCCTCAAAATGACATAACTCTAATAAATTTTATATAATACAATGCACTCAATATGTAGTTTATTGACTCAATATATCAAACTTGAATTATAAAATAATAACCACAAGAAGTCCCCAAAATCGACACCGAAAGGTGTCCAGTAACTTTAACTTACAAAAAAATAATCATACATAACCTAAACCTATTGTAAATTCATTCTTTATATAATTAAAAATAATGATTGACTAATCCTATACAAATTATTGTCACCCCTACCCAATATAAGCATTAAATGTTTGTCCCCCCACTTGGCTTAAAAGACTACGAACAACAAAAAGGAATTGCCATTCAAAGTTTGCAAAGTTGATCCCTTTTTCTCTCAACTCCACATTACAATATCATTAACAATAAATTAACATTTGTCCATATAAAAAATAACAAGAATTAAGGTTGTGGTTATACCTTATATTTATTCCCTCGAGTTCTTATAGAGATGTTGCGGCAGGTTTTGAATTATGACTCAAAACATCCATTCTCACTTATTTTAATTTATATGGGCCAAATGATATAGGGTCTTAAATAAATTTTAAACTTGGATCATTATTATCAACTAAATTAATTATCTAAAAAGTTTTAAAAAAATTAACTATAGTTAAACAAATAGTTCAAAAATCTCCAAACGAACTTCACCGACTGATCAGAAATGACTCGGGACAACTATCAGGAGGGTTAAAATGGTAATTTTATGAAAATTTTCAAAAAAGACCTTTCGGGTCATTATACCCCTAAACTACGTCATTTTGGCCCTATAACTATCCGTAACCATTTTTTCCCTTAAAGATTTAGCCTAATTTCTCTAATTCACTCAAAATTCCCCAAAATTCTTCAAGTCTTCTTCTTCAATTTTCTCTCAAGAGCTCTCAAGTCAAGGATTAGGGTTTCATCAACCTTCAAGGTTCTCCTCTCCATCACTAGAGCTTTGATTACCCAAAGTATATGAGAATTCACCAATGGATTCCTTTCATCCATTGGGTCCCAAAAGAAACTTAAAATCTCCAATTGAATTTCACCCAAATTTCTAAGGTTTCATGCAATTCTCTATGGGTCCTATTTATTATGATTCAATTGTTTATATACAATCTTACTATGCATGATTTGCATTCAACTACATGGTTTGCAATTGATTTCATATGGACCCATGCTTTATACTTGATTATGACTACGAATTTATGAACAAAGCTTATGAACTTATGAATTATGATTATGAAAGTTATGCATGTTTATGAAAAGGATGATTTATGAACGATGGATGCTTTTGAGATAAGAATCAATGATTTGTGAAAGATTTTCCCACATATGAAAAAAATCATAATTTAGATGCTTATGAAGGTAAGTGTCTAATATGAAAGTTTATGAAATCATGATTTGAAAGGAGCTACTCTAACATGACTTATGATTGGATTATTTTGATATGAATATGATTATGTCTTTTCCGTTTGGATTTACTTAGCACCGAGAGAAATTTGGAATGGACGCTCTACTGCTAATAGAGGTTTGGTCTTTATTAGCTACACCACACCAAAAACTTCTAAGCTAAGACCCAAATCTTTCTATAACAACTCGCAACTCTACTCTTAAAATCTGAATCGTTCGTCAAAAGTACATGGGCTTGAACCAGGTGATTTCCTACTGGCTCATGTGTTTTAAGGTCCTTTAACAAGTGTATCAAGGGTATCTAAAGTGATCTAGGGTCATAAGGGACCTCAAACATCAAGCCAAGTTCAAAGCATTCCTATTGGCTAAGTTCTCGCATGAGTTCATATAAAGGTCAACTTCAAACACTCATATCTCTTAGCATATAATGAATTAGGTGACCTATGGCCCATCATATTAAAGCTCTATGAGTCTTCTTTCCAATGCCACCAAGTTTGCCTTATTTTGAGTTCAGAGTAAAAAGTTATGGCTGTTTTACTAGAACATACCCGGGTTGGGAAATTGGGTGAACTCACCTGCTCAATCGGCGATTCGCCGAATAGATTGGCGAATCACCAAATTGTCCCGAAAACCTTAAGTTTCTGTCCAATTGGGTGATCTAAAGTCCCAATGGGCAATCCGCTGAGTATTTTTGGCGAGGAGACCTCCAGATCACCGATTTTACCGACGGGATTCATTAAAAGGTCATTTTCTTTGATTTTTATGATTTTCTTACGCTCCTAGAAGGGTATTCTTGACCTTTTACCCTAAATCAACTTCCCTAAATCTATAAAACAACCTAATAACATCATTATACGTATAGAAATTCTCAAAATCCCCAATTCTCATTCTTCCAAAGATCAAGAACTCCAAGAAAAGATTTCTCCAATTTCTCAAGATCTAAAGGCTCCAAGTTCAAGATTCTCTTCAAGAATCCTAAGGTTTTCAATCCAAGAATCTTCTCCACTCTTCATCTCCAAGAAAACCACAAGGCAAAAGCTAGGGTTTCAAGTCTTCCAATCAAATTCTTCTTCAAACTTCTTCAAGAACTTTGTTCTTCCAGGTATGTAAGGTTATTCATAGTGTTGTACTAGTTCGTCCTCACACCCTACATTTAAATTCAGTCAGTAAGTATTAAATCCAGTATTCTACTCAAAGATCCATGAAATTCTAAATTTGAATTAGATTCTTATTATGAGTTCTGATTTCTTAATTATGAGATTATGATATTTTATGCAATTAGATTATTGGGTTGTTGTTCATACTTTTATTTCATATGAACCCTAGTTGATAATATTTTGTTGAAATTCTTTGAGCATTTATTTCCATGCATTGATTTTGGAATTTTAAAGTGAGTTCAAGAGTATTTTAAAGCGTCTTTTGAGAAGAGTTTTAAGGGAACTTTAATGGTTCCGAATGTATCATTTTTCATTTAAAAAAGGAGCACTATTTTTAGAAAAGTATAAAAAGTTTTCAGTTCTCATATATCGATCTCGGACTTGAAAGATAAGTCCATAAGTATCCGTTTTAAATGAGAGTTTTGAACAGAGTATTTAAAGGAAGAATCAAATTATTTCATATGTACTATTTGACAATTGAGAAAGAGAAAGAGTATAATTGATGTTTCTGAAAAGGACTTCAGAAAAGCAAAGTGAAAAGTAATGTAAAGTAATAGTCCCTTTCTTTGTAAAGGGTGATTGAGCATAATGGATATTTAATATTTTGGGAGTAGTATCGAGTACCGAATTGGGTAAGAGTCTATTTCTCGAACTAGGATGATTGAAATTTGATCTCTTTATGAATATTTCATGAATTTATGGAATATTCGATATGGCTTCTCAAGGGAATATAGTACCCTATATATAGGCATAAGCTAGAGTTTAGGGTAAAGTAGCCTCCAAGAACCCTAACTGAAATAGAACTCCTCTTGTAGAGTCCTACAAAATTTCGATGTCGACAAATGCCCTCCCTGTTTCAAGGCTTGTTGGAGTGTACACTTGATGAAACTCAAAGAAGAGACTTGAAGTACCCATAGAAATAGAGCATCCATCTTTCTGAAAACTCTTTATACTTTTTTGAAAATATTACTTTCTTTTTAATGTGAAAATAATACTTTCTTTTAAGGAGTAACAAAAATTCACTTTATTAGGTTGAAATGCTTTTGAAAACAATCTACGCTCCTCTTAAAAATAACAGTTCTTTTCTCAATATGAAATAGTACTTTTGGAACCATTTGTATTCCCTTAAACTCTTCTCAAAAGATACTTTAAAATACTCTTGAACTCACTTTAAAATTCCAAAATCAATGCATGGAAATAAATGCACAAATAATTTCAACAAAATATCATCAATAGGGTTCATGTGAAATAAAAGCATGAACAACAACCCAATAATCTCAATGCATTAAATATCATAATCTCATAATTAAGAAATCAAAATTAGGAATAAGAATACAATTCGAATTTAGAATTTCATGGATCTTTGAGTAGAATACTGGATTTAACTCTTACAGACAGAATTTAGATGTAGGGCGTGAGGACAAACTAGTCCAACACTATGAACAGTCTTACATACCCACAAGAACAAAGTTTTTGAACAAGTTTGAATAAGAGCTTGATTGGAAAACTTGAAACCCTACCTTTTGTCTTCCTTGCGGTTCTCTTGGAGATGAAGAGTGAAGAAGAATCTTGGATTGAAAACCTTAGGATTCTTGAAGAGAATCTTGCACTTGGAGCCTTTAGATCTTGAGCGGGTGACCTCATAGAATTTCCCAGCCTAGGTATGTTTCATTATAACAACCATAACTTTTACTCCAAACTCAAAATAAGACAAACTTGGTGGCGTTGGAAAGGAGACTGATAGATCATTAATTTTATAGGTCATAGGCCACCTAATTCATTATATGATGAGTGATATGATTATTTGAAATTGACCTTTATATGAACTCACGCGAGAACTTAGCCGATAGAAATGCTTTGAAATTGGCTTGGTGTTTGAGGTCCCTTATAACCCTAGATCACTTTAAATACCCTTGATATACTTGGTAAAGGACCTTAAAACAAATGATCAAGTAGGACATCACCCGGTTCAAGCTCATATACTTACGATGAACGATTCAGATTTTAAGAGTAGAGTTGCGAGGTGTTACAAAATGATGCAACTCTTAGCTTAGAAATGTTTGGGGTGTTACAAGTTTTATGGCTTCAAATTTGCAGATCTAATTTTTGAGAGAAGAGATGAAGAGAAGATTTGGTCCCACCGGGTGTGCCAATTTATTTGCATCTAATTTAAAAGATGATTGAAAATAAATTGCAATCACAAATAAAATATGAAAAAATATGTTTTTATTGATAAACATTGTGGGTACAAATATGTTCCTCCCTTGATTCTTTTCTCTCTTAAGATTTATCCATGATTCGAGGAAATGCTCTCCGAATGAGAATAATCAACTTATAGAACTTCATTTCTTTTTGTGAAGGGTCCTTATAGTACTCACTATAAATGCTTTCACTAGTATAGTGCTATAATATTATGCAAATTCCTTCCAAAAAGAAACTTTAAAATCATTTTTTCTTTATTTATATTTTGGTATTCAAAACTCATCACTAGTTCATTAGTTTTTTTGAGTTTCTCTCATGTCTTTCGGCATCACATCACTGATAAGGTAATTATCAAAGTCAACAAACTAATGAATAAGGTCAAGAGTAGCGGTTAATACCTGCTCATATGGGAATGAGTCACTAATTTCTAGCTCCGCATAATTTCTTCTTTCAGCCTCTAGCCTGGATAGGTGGATCAACTACTTGATTTTCACAACCTTTTTAGTCTTTGACCTCAAAGTCAAACTCTTGTAGCAGAAGAACCTACCTAATCAACCTTTGTTTCGCATCCTTCTTCGCCATCAGATATCTTAGTGCAGCCTGATATGTGCACACTATCACTTTTGTATCCAATTAGTACGCTTGAAACTTCTTGAAAACATACACAACAACCAAAAATTCCTGCTCTGTGACTGTGTAGTTTTTCTGTGCCCCATTCAATGCCTTACTAGCATAATAAATAGGGTGAAAGACTTTGTTGCGCTTTTGTCCCAACACAACACTCAGAGCTATCCCACTTGCATCGCACATCACCTCGAATGGCTCAGACCAATTCGAGGCAATGATAACTGGTGTCAAAATTAATTTCTCCTTGACGCACTCAAATGCTTTTAGACAAACCTTATCAATGATAAACTTCATCTATTTTTCCAACAACTTATACAAAGGGTGTAAAATCTTGGAAAAGTCCTTGATGAACCTCCGATAGAGCCTTTCATGGCCTAAGAAACTTCTAACTCCTTTCACTGAAATGGCAGGAGGCAATTTCTCAATTACTTCTATCTTGGCCCTATCTACTTCCAAGCCCTTTTTAGAAATTCTATGGCCAATTGCAATGACCTCCTTCACCATGAAGTGACACTTCTCTTAATTCAGCACCAGGTTGGACTCTTCGCATCTTTGGAGAGCCCTCCTAAGATTTATCAAACACTCATCAAAAGAATCACCAACTATAGAGAAGTCATCAATAAGTACCTCTAGTGTATCCTCCACCATGTCAGGAAAAATGAACATCATACAGCTATGAAATGCAGCTAGTGCATTACACAATTGAAAAAGTATGCACTTGAATGAAAAAGTGTCATATGGACATGTGAATGTTGTTTTCTCCTGGTACTCTAGTGCAGTAGAGATCAGATTGTAATCAGAGTAGCAATCTAAGAAACAATACCAACCTCTACCTTCCAACATGTCCAGCATCTGATCCATAAAGGGTATTGGGAAATGGTCCTTCAAAGTCCACTTGTTTAGCTTTCTGTAGTCCATGCACACTCGCTAGCCTGTGATAAGCCTACGAGGGATCAACTCATTCTTTGCATTAGCGACCACAATTATACCTTTCTTTTTCGGGATGCACTACACTGGGCTTACCCAACTGATGTCTGAAATAGGATACAATATGCCTGCATCTAGGCATTTGATGATCTCATTTTTCACCACCTCTTGCATAAGTGGGTTTAGCCTTCTCTGGTGCTCTATACTCAGGTTGCAATCTTCTTCTAATTGAATATTGTGTGTGAATATTCCAATGGTAAACCAATTATATCAGCAATTGTCCAGTCAATCAATCTCTTGAACCTTTTTTTAACATAGAGACAAGTTCTTTTACTTGTCCTTCAACTAAGTCGACGGCCACAATAACCGACAATATATACTTCTCTCCTAGAAACACATACTTGTGATGGCCGGGCGGCTCTTTCAGCTCCAAACAGGTGGCTCCTCAATAGAAGGCTTAGATGGAGGAGTTGGTTTGTTACTCAGGTCTAGGTCTAACTTCTTTGGAGCATAAGTACATGCTCTCATTCCCTGCAAAGCATTTATTGTTTCCTCATACTTTTCAATGAAATCATCGTCAAAGTTCATGATAACAACAACTAGAGTTTCAACTATCAACCTCTCCTCTAAAGATACCTTAATAACTTCTTCCTCAGTTACATCAATCACTGACATAACACTAACATCCCGTGGTTGTTTCATAGACTGACACATATTGAATTTCACCTCCTCATTGTTTAGTCTAATTTGAACTCACTACTTTCCATGTCACACAAAATTCCTGATGGCCTCTTGACTGATCAATCAGCCATGAACATCCGCATAGTAGTTGGTTTGGGGGGTTCCTAAGCCCAACTGATTATAAATGGCTAGTGGTGTAAGGTTGATGTTGGCCCTAAAATCACATAGCGTATTGGCAAAGTTAAATGCACAATTAGAGCAAGTAATAGTGAACGTGTCTGGATCTTCCTTCTTCGGAACTAAGGACCTTGTAGCAATAGCACTACAATGATGTAGATTATCAACTAGATTAAAGCTAACTGTCCTCTTCTTCGTAACCAAGTCTTTCATAAACTTGGCATTATTCAGCATCTGCTCTAAGGCCTCAACCAATGGAATATTTACTGAAAACTGCTTAAGCATAGAAATAAATTTCAGAAACCTACCATCCTCAGCCTTCTTTTTTAACTTTTGCGGAAATGGAGGTGGCAATTTTGAAATCGATGTTAGAGGCTGCATATCCTCTATTTCTGGCCCATCTGAGCCCTTGGGTCCTTCAACCTCCTCTGGTATGACCTTCTTCCTTTCCGTCTCTCTGAAATGAACACAGACGTATTGCTCAACCTCATTCTCTGCACCATCTCTAGATTCAGAATTAACATCATTTTCCTTCTCAATACTTGCAGGTAATGGCGCTAGGAGTATTTTGCCACTTCTGGTGGTGACAATCATACAGTGTTCATCCTTCTTTGGGTTCTAAACAATATCATTAAGTAGTGTACCATTCTTCCTCTCGTTCAAAGTTACGGACAATTGTCCCATCTGATGCTCTAATTGCTTGATAGAAGTAGAGTGTGAATCTACCTGTTGACTCATGTTTGAGAGATCGCCCTTCATCTCTTTAACTCCAGAGTCTGTAGACTTTACCCGCTGCAATACCTTGGCTAACATGTCCTTACTCTGGAGCTTCCTGCTTCATTTCCTGCCCTATCGTGATTTTCAGGGAGCATAATTTCACTGCGATCATTCTTAAAGTTATCCTTGTTGTTCCAATTTCCTTGATCACCGATTCAAACCTATCATAGTAGTTATCCTTATGATAGTTTCAACCTTGGTTTCCCTGACCATTGGTCTGGAAACTCCCTTGTTTGTTCAGATACTTTGCTTCTTCATCATAATCATATTCCAGCTCACCTTGTCTACCAGTCGCTCCCTCTTCATCATAATCATATTCCAGCTCACCTTGTCTACCAGTCGCTCCCACTGCATTAACTCTCTCAGCGCCTTTTGCTAAAAGATGATTATTCAACAAGTCCACTTGCGTCTTAATGTGAGTCGTATCCTGATCTTGCTCCTCTTCTCGCCTATGCTGCTCAGCTGATTAACCAACAACATAACTATTTCCTGCGATCTTAGAATCTAGTGTATGTCAGGCCCTATTGGTCTTTGTCGCTCGATCTAATATAGTTGTTGCATCTGTGTAAGTCTGCTCCATGAATGATCCCTTAGCCATTGTGTCTCCAATCGGTTTAGTTGTAGAGTTCAAGGATCTATAGAAGGTCACCATCAAATGGTCCATCAGTCAACTTATGATTTGGACACTGCTTCAACGTCTTATTGAATCTTAACCATGTCTCATGCAATACCTCAGTGAGTCTTTTTCTAAATATTCAATGACATTTGAATTTTTTTCCCTATATATAATAGTGCTTGTAGTTTATCTGAGGACGATTTTACAGTTCGTCTAGCAATAATAACGGGGTATTTTGTTAGTTGTTTTAAAAGTTTAGTTCCATGATCGTATGATCAAGGAAATCCTCCCAAAGTGTGAATATTGTTGATTTTTTCCCCGTAAATGATACAAAGAAAATGTTGAATCCTATATTGCCTCATGATAAATGAATGTTGGAGAGATAAGAGATATATATCTTAAGGAGATGAGCAACAAATCTCAAACTATAGACGCTTAAAAGATAAAAGACCATTGTTCTTGCATACCAACACTTCTTTTAGAAAAATAGGGTCTTTTCTTCCATTGTTACTCCAATAATTGATACATATTCTTATATAAATAAAATTCTTATATAAATAAAAATAATTCTCTTATCTCATTAATATACATAATGTGGAGGAATATTATGTCATCCATCTAGAGTTATACCCCAAAAAAGGAGACAGAAGAGGAGGGAAAGGAGAAGGAGAGAAAGGGAGGAAATAAGGATTGGGAGTAGACACATCAATCTTCGATCTAAGATAGAGGAACAAAAAAAAAATAAAGATCAAAGGGAATTCAAAGAGCAAAAGAACAAGAAGGGAGGGGGTTGGAGAGGACAAGGTACAAGGAGAATGGAGCAAATATGAAATAGATAAAATATTCAACAATATAAGATAGGGGTTAGCACTAAAGATAAGTTTGGGGCATTGAAGGATTAGGAAAATACAGGGGAGTCTTTATTGATACATATAAATCTCAATTTCACTAAACGTTGATGTCTTTATTCTATATGAAGTACATTACCACCGCGTCACATTCCTATCTCAAAACAAAAGCAGACTTTGGATATTATAGGCATGCTCATTTGGCATCCTTAGACAAGAAATTGTTGTTATTGTTGGCCCGAGCATTGCATAGGTCATCTACAGCATCCCCTCTTTCAAACACCGCGGCAGCCCCCATCCCAGAACCTGCAATATAACAAGACAACCATACAAATTCAAGACTATATATATAGATCTAAACACCATTTAAGTTTTAAGAAAAAGAAACACACCTATGCACATGGAAATCACACCAAAACGACTGTCTTTGCCACGGCGTTTCATCTCATGAAGCAGAGTTGCCACACAGCGCGCACCTGAAAGGAAGGAAGGAAGGATGTCTGTAAGGAAAGATTTGATTTGAACGAAAACTCATTTTGCGAAAACGATTCCTAATATCAAATAATTACCTGTAGCACCCAGAGGATGCCCAAGAGCTAATGCCCCTCCATTCACATTAACTTTTTCAGGGTCAAGATTGAGTTTCTTTTGGCAATAGACAAATTGGGATGCAAATGCCTGCCAAGGTAACATATAATTGTTGAGACAAAAATTTTACGGTTTGATCTTGGAGGTGTTTTCATCAATTCAACATACTACCTCGTTTATTTCAAAAAGATCAATATTGTTAAGCTCAAGACCAGCAGACTTAACAGCAGCTGGGATTGCAACGGCTGGGCCAATTCCCATAACAGCAGGATCCACACCAACAGCAGCAAAGCTCCTGCATTTCGAATATAACTATATTTACAACTGGAAACTTTTGAATATTAAGGACCATTTAGATGGTATAGTTCTTCTCCAGCACAAATTGGGGAATTTCACGGGCTAATTTTGTCAACTCTAATCTTGAGGAAATGCTTTTTCACTTTACATTTTCACAAACAACTCTGGGTGTGTTTGGTATGGAGAAAATGTTTTTTTATCTTCCGTGTTTGGTTGGACAAAATTTTTGGAAAATATTTTCTTTGGAAAACAAGTTCCAAAAGTGAGGAAAATGACTTCCTTAATGGAAGTAGGGAAAACAAGTTTTATAAATGACATTCTATTGTTTATTGTATCCTATCCTCCTCACCCACCCAACACCCCCAATCTCTACCCCTTAACCATCCCATCCCCGAGCCCCCCCACCCCCTCCCACCCCTATAGTATTTTGCTAGATTACATATAAATGCTCCTAAGATAACATTTTTCTCCCTATCAAACACTAGAAAATAAGTAAGAAACAGAAAGGACCATAGCATAAAGAAAACCCGTGAAGTTTATTAAAACTAACTATTATTCACAAAGACTATATTGAATCATGCGCTCATAAATTCATTGAGAGAACGAGGTGTGGGACCAGCGGCTTGTAGTTATTAAACCATTCGCCGCCGGTGCAAATGATGACTATTAACAATAGCCTCGAAATAATTCTGGGCAAACTCGTTTTTCGAGAAAACATTTTCCATGGAAAATATTCTACTTCATACCAAGCACACCTCTGTTTCCATGTCTCTCTAGAAACATAAAAAACTACATGATAGAAGTACAAGGAGATCCTCATTGACTCTACAATTCTCTGCCTTAGCAACTGACACTGAATATAAAATAGAGCAAGCACCATTATAAAATACTCATTCAGTTTGAAGTTTCCATTTCTCAAAAACCTCATGTATCAAAGTGAAGGACCAAGTGCTAGATCAAACATGAGACACAAACAACACAGCGAGCCAAAATTCAGGGTGGAAAACTCGTAACCTGGCTCGTCGTATTCTGAATCAAACTAACATTTTTTAGGGTATAGAGTCTAGCTTTCATGTACAATCTCTATTCAAATGCGAAGAATATAGCTTACCTGAATACACCAAGAATTGGAAGCCCCTTATGCATAGCTATACTTCTCTTCATGAGAAGCACTGCAGCCGCACCATCACTGACCTGGCTAGAATTTCCTAGAAAGGATCACGTAATCAGCATTAAGTTCTGAATTGGAACTAGAATAAATAGTTTAACACAGTATGCAACTAGTACCTGCAGTTGTGGTTCCGTTGCTTTTGAATGCAGGCTTCAGCTTTGCCAGGCCTGTCAAATTTGAGGTTGGCCGAATGCCATCATCAACAGAAATCACAACGGGCTTCTCATTTCCAGTTTGCGGGTCCACGATCTTTCATTGTAAAACATTAGGCATAAAGGTTAGTATAAGTGTATAACCCTCATATGAAAAAATCTCATTCAGCAGCAAGTCTACCTTTGTCAAAACTGGGATAATCTCGTCTTTGAACTTTCCAGACGCAGTTGCAGCAGCTGCTCTCTGGTGAGAAATAACCTATAGAAGAAAATTGTTGGGATAAGAGCTCTAGCTTTACTTCCTAAAGCAATGGACATTTTGATCGAATTCAAAAATCTTACGGCAGCTTGGTCTTGTTCTAGCCGCGACACTCCAAATCGCTGTGCAACATTCTCAGAAGTGATGCCCATAGGGAGAAGGCAGTCACGGGCTTGTGCAAAGGCATCTACCTATAAAAGAACATCTCAAGCTTAAAACATGTAACTACAAAAAGAGGTGTCACGTACAACGATGGAAAAAATCTGAGTTTGAGCATACTTTCGGGTTAGCTTTTTGAACTAGTCCAATATTGTCGACTGTCATTAACTCTAGTCCAGCACCAATGCCTGCACAAACGATTGAAAAGAAATAGTTATAACCCAAACGGAAATCATAATTGTAGAATGTAGTGTTTCTATATACATCTATGAACTTGTATACCTATGTCGTAGAATCCTGCTTTTATTGATGCAGCTACATCAGCAACAGCCTGGAGGCCAGACGAACATTGCCTGTTCACAGTTCTGATTGGCACAGTATCTGGGAAAATGATCAAGTTAGACAATATATATTTTGAGTGAGTAGGAACATGTTAGAAATTGGAAAGAAACGGACACTTCTTTTCAAGATGATCATATGAATTTGCCTAGTTGGTTTGATTAATCAATTTTGTCAATCACAATCACAGTTTGGCTATTGTACAAGAAACTGTTACTTTTCAAAAGAACTAGAAGCATTATTTTGAATTTATTATCAAACTAAGGTGCTATCACAGTCAAAATCAAATAGGTTTCATTCTTAGTTGTGACTTCATATAAAATGAAGGAATGAAACAAATTACCTGGAAAACCTGCGTAAAATGCAGCCATCCTGCACTCCATTGCTCTTATTGAACCTGGTGCCAAAACCGTACCAACAACAATATCTCCCACCTCATTTGGATTCAGGTTGGTTTTCTCAACTACTGCCTGCAGTACAAGATTTGCTCTCATAAAAAATCTCAATTTAGAAAAAAATCAGAGAACAAAGTACTTGTGATCTCTTTATAAGTACATTGTTCTTTCTTTCTTTTCTTAATAAAGCTAGTGTCCGGCTAGCTTGGGAATACCTCGACTATTTCACCAAGTATCTACTACCTCCCAATCTACCAACTAAGCCTTAGATAGAACATTGGAAGAAATCATCTACACCCTCTGTCTCAATTTATATGATATAGTTCGAATCTCAAGAGTCAAACAAGAAAAAAAAATCCGTCATCTATTCATATGCACTTTAAAGGTTTTAAATTGTTAATTTCTTTGTGACTTACAGTATTTTTTATGTAGTTTCTAAATATGTAACTTATTTTTCAAAAATCTTAAAGATTGTATGTCCGAATGCACGGCCAAAATAAAGAAGTTTGACTCTCTAAATCCAAACTATGTCATATACATTGGGACGGAGGGAGTAACATCTTTTTATATATAATTCTATTGCTAATCGAACATTCAAGAATGTAGACAAATATTATACCTTGAGAACTGGAGCAAGTAAATCATCTGATAATGTATCCTTAAAACCTCCACGTTTGGATTTGCAAATAGCAGTACGGTAAGCTCTGCAAAACATCAAATTAACAACCACATTAGTACAGAAAACCAAACAGTTACAAGAAATGTTTGATGATCTAATTAAGTGAGAGACAACTTACGCAACGATCACGACATCATCCCCAAAAGCAGCTGTCCTATGGTATGCAGTACTGTCACCAGCTACACAAATTGAAGGCTGTTTGGAAGGAAAGAAAACACCAAAGATTGATCACATTGAAAAGAAACAAAGCAATAGAAATAAGTTGTCTTAAACATCATCTGAACAAATTTTAGCTGAGCTGCCACATGGAGCTAAGGTCTGTGTCAACATAGGCTTGCTGAGCTATTTGTCGAGTTGATTTGGCCACTCAACTAATAATTATTACTCCCTCCAGTCCATATTAAGTGAATTATTGGGTACGCCATACCCTTAAGAAAAATATTTAAGGACAAAAATTAAAAGCTACTCTACTATTCATTATTATCCTTTGGGAAAAGGCTCAAATATGTCATCGAACTTTGAGAAATGGTTCATGTATGCCATCCGTTTAAAGTTTGGCTCATCTATGTCATTTTCGTTTGAGAAAAGTTTCATCCATGTCATTATTTGTTAACTCACTTTTTATACGTGGTTAATTATGATTTGACCACATCATTAATTAAATCATTTTTTTAAAAGGAAAAGGCTCAAATATACCATCGAACTTTGAGAAAAGGCTCATCTATGTCATCCGTTTAAAGTTTGGCTCATCTATGTCATTTCAATTAACAAATAATGGAATGATCCTTTTCTCAAACGAAAAATGGCATAGATGAGTCAAACTTTTAACGAAGGACATAAATGAGCCTTTTCTCAAAGTTCAATGGCATATTTGAGCTTTTCACTTATCCTTTTGATAATTTTCAAACTATTCATCTAAAAGTTGTAAAGTAGTTAACAACCTCTAAAAAGATAAAGTCTCAACAATTATCTTGAACTTGGAACAATTCACTAATTTTAAACTACGAAAAAAGTCCTAACAATTCACTTGATATGAACTAGAGAGAGTATTATCTCAGTCTCACAAAGTCACATTTGATTCTAATTTTTCATGTCCTGGTAGGTGAGTGACCATATGAGAAATCAACCAATTATTTATCGGTCAACACTCATCATCGAGCAGTAAAAAGTACAAATAACTCAAGTTTAGAGAGGTTTTTTTGGTGATCTGCCTATTTTCAAGGTTCTTTCATTTTTTTCTTTTTCCCTTTTGTTAGAAAAACAACAACAACAAGAGTTACAGAAGTAAATTGGAATTAGAAGAGAAAAAAAGGCTTACAGTAAGAGAAGAAGAACGAATAGGCTGAAGGTGCTCCAATAGAACTCTCTGCCTTTCAATTGCTTTCTCCATTATTAATTCCTCTGTTTTCCTTTCGACAGTAACACAAATCAAAATGGGTTGTTAAAGCTACTGAACTAGTCCCATCATATATATATATATATAATACGCACCAAATTATTAAATAATTTATTTTAATAAGACCAAGAAAAAGACCACACGAAATTTAGTGGAAAATATAGTGCAGTTACTCATATCTGATTACTAAAATATTATTCCTATGTTTAAATATTAAATAATTAAAATTATTTATTTTTTTAATATTTGAATGAATATAATTTTATTAACATCTAATAAAAATGTATAGAGATAATCGGAGAAGAAAAAAAAGTTTATAATAATTAGTACTCCCTCCTTCCTTTTTAATGGTTACGTTGGGCTTTTTGAAAGTCAATTTGATTGATTTTCAAAGTTAAATTAGATTATATTAATTTGATATTTTAAACTAAAAATTTACATATTCAAAAAATATACGAAAAAAGTACTCTAAATTGTAATTTTTTGCATATCAATATGATGAAAAAATATATCGTAAAATGTTAGTCAAAATTCTTATTATTTGACTCTAAAAAAAGAAAATCATGACAACTAAAAAGAAAAGGAGAAAGTAAAATTTAATATTTAAAAAGTAATAACTAGAAATAAATGATCTTCAGACTTTATACAATATCTTATTCGATTTAATATTTTTAGAAGTATGTGAGAAGAAAATACTGAATAAATTGAAATCTAATTAATTCAAATTTTTATTAAATGCAAACAAATTAGAGTAGCCGCTTTCATGTACTTTTTTTCAACGTTTTTCAAATGTATTTTTTCATCAAGAAATGTCATGGAAAGTTCAAAGAAAACAAGATAGTACTTGTTTTGTAGTTAGGAGTAAATTGCCCTAAAGAAAACATTAGACTTTTCCATTTGACCATGTTAGTTAAGGACCATATTTTTATGCACACCGTCCCCGTTTTGCACAGGGAGACGATTCCCCTACAGTTTTTTTTTTTTGGCTTTCTTTGTCAGTCATTAGTTCTATATTGTATTTCTTTTTATACCATGGTCGTTAAACTCCATGTGGTTGTTGAAATATTCTTTTTTATTGTTGACTCAAAATTGCAGAGCTGACTCAATAAGATCGGGGATTTAAAGTCAAATTTTAAATGGAGATTTTAACTTTTTTACAAGGAAAGATGTTAAATATATTTTTATTTATAATTTATTTATCTAGATTTTTAAAATGTCAAGAAGCCATTAATTATTACTTTATCTAATGATTTGTTTTAAATGTAATTTGATTATGTTTGTTAATTGTTCATTCACTTCAAATGCTCAAACAGACCACTTTTCGTGTGAAATGATTGGAATTGATTTGGTTACTTAGGGAATTCCAAGCAAAGCAATCTACGAAAAAGAAAAATCTTTTCCAAGGAATTTTTTTTTTATATTTATAACTTATAATATAAAGTAAGAATATCAACAAAGCAAATTTTTAATGAAAAACATAATATAAAGTTAGAAGGAAAAAAGATTTGATGTACCTCTCAACTTTGTCCTTTAGAGCTGATATACCATCTTGTTATAAAAGTGGCTCACATATATCTCAACCATTATAAAAATGACTCACATATACCTCTATCGTTACAAAAAGTGGCTCGTGTTTACTCTTTTATCTAATGGAAGTGAAAAATTAATTTTAAGTTTATTTTTTTTTATTATTATTTTTAAAAAAGATTCATGTAAATATATGTTATTTATTTTTTTCTTTCATTCTTTAGTGTAAAAACATGAGGGAAAAAAGTGTGAATGAAAAAAGGAAAAAAAGTAAGAAAAAATTTAAAACTAATTTTTTCGGATATAGAATAATTTATTTTTTGTATTGTAAAAACAAATTGGGGCATATATGGTAAATTTTACGAAAAAGTTAGTGAAAAAATAAATTGGGGCATATATGGTAAATTTTATAAGAAAGTTAGTGGAAAAACAAATTTGACCATCAAAATAATAAATTTAAATTAGTTGTTGAATGAAAGAAGCACAAAAAAAAAATACGTGTGAGAAGGATCAAATATACCTCTACATGAATTTTTTTAATAAAAAATTTAAAAAATAAATTTAAAAATAGACATTTTTTTACTTCCATTAGAGAAAAAAGGTATATGTGAGTCATTTGTGTAACAATAGGGGTATATATGAGCACTTTTCTAAGAGAGAGATATCAACTCTAAATGACAAATTTGAGGGTATGTCATACCCTTTTCCCAAGTTAGAATAATAAAATTTTGCTCAAGAATTTGATAAGTTGATATAATAATATCGCAATAATGTTGTGTTGCTTTAATATAACAATTGTCTGTTGCAAAGCATGAAATTTTTATGAAGACACCAAAAAGTAAATTTTGATCTTCTTATAAGGAAAAAAACAAAAAAGTTTTGCAAAATATAGAAGGTTTGATCATTTGGAACACTTCAAAATATTTGATAACAATTAGAGAACAAGAATACTAAACGTGATATATATATATATATATATATATATATATATATAAGATTGGGGCAGTTGGGGGCCCAAGTCATTACTTTAGTTGTCTTATAATTAAGTCGGTTTTGCTCAGAGACGGAGCTAGTGGTCAGTCGAACACCTTTCATCAAAAATTGTAAAGTGTATATAGGTCAAATATTTACTATATATGAATATATATTACGGAGAAAGGCATAAAATATCCTTTAACTGTGTGTATTGGTATAAAATTACCCTCTGTCTATTACCGGATCCCAAATACTCCCCTTGTCAATTTTTTTTATCCTACTTTGTCTTTATTTTTGATGGTCTAATTATTAACCCCAAAAACCACCTTCATTAATGATGTGTCACCCTAAAATTAACGTAAACTAATTTTAAAAACACCCATTATCCAGATCCGCACCACTAAGATTATTCATCCATAAAAATTCCCAACTCTTTTGACCTAAATAAACTCTCCCTTCCTCACATCACTATGCTCATCTCATTTTCTCTTGGACGATTTTAAAGGGGTAATTTTTCAGTCAAAATCTCAGACTACACTACTTATTTGTGAAGATCTTAGATTGTAAGAGTAATATTCTTCCATATTCAACTAAGAACTTTTTTTTCGTATTTCCAAATTGAATTTAGGATTTTTTTTTTGTTGTTTAAAGTTGTTGCGATTTTATAGATATTGAGATTTTTATTGTTGTTCCATGTGTTATATGTTTGTTATAGTCATTTTTTCGTTACATATGTTATATGTTTTCATTATTCCTAAATTAAGATTTATTTTATAATGTTGTCCCAAGTTAAGAAACTTTTTCTTTCCATCATCTTTCTTTTCTGTTTGTATGTTTGGGTGCTTGGTTAGATGTATTTATGATTGTTATGTATGTCATATTTCTATCGGAAAAGTAATCTTTTTTTATTTATGGCATAACCCATCGGTGGCCTCTTAAAGTTGGCACTAACTTTTACTTAGACACCTTAACTAGACTTTGTTCATTTTAGACACCTCATGTCATGTCTCGGTGTG
Organism: Solanum appendiculatum; assembly: GCA_018342035.1. Lineage (NCBI taxonomy): Eukaryota > Viridiplantae > Streptophyta > Magnoliopsida > Solanales > Solanaceae > Solanum > Solanum appendiculatum. Next base: position 520,808 of record JAGDQO010001127.1, on the reverse strand, counting down.
TCATTTTGACGCCTTTTTTTTATAATCAGCCAAATGTGCTAGGTGTGTGTAACACACTCGCTGATGACGTGTCAAAATGGCGAATCAGATAAAAACATGTGGCATATATATTGAAAATATTTTTTTAATAATGAATTTTGAAGTAGAAAAAAATATGGCCAATGACTTAGTGACATGTGGCAATGTTTATCCAAATAATTTTGAAAAAAATTAACCACTTGCACAACCCATCCTTGTCTTCTCCACCACCACCCACCCCCAATCCTCAACCCCTCCCCCACCAGATTTATCTTCTCCACAACCCCCTACCCCTCCCACACTCAAATCATCTTCTCCACCACCTCCCACCCACCCCCCCGAACCCCAACCTCTCCCCAATCAAGATTGTCTTTCTCCAAAATACTTTCGTAGTAATTTAACTATTTGAAAAAAAATATTTTACAAAAGCACAATCTCTTTGCAAAAACTAATTCATCTTATTTATAACTTCAAATTAAATTAAATTCTTCAAATCTGAACAAAGAGTTCCATAGTAAAAAATTTCCTAAAACTTTTTCTTAAAAAATATATATGTCGATTTTTTTTCAAAACATTTCAAGGAGGAAGAAGGGCAACAAAATAAGAAAGTTGTTTAAGTTTGAAATCTCTTGGTGTTGTAGCACCATCGAATCTATTTCTCAATGGAAGGAGTTTAAGTGTTAGAAAATGGTGGCTAAAAATGGGGAAGAAGAAGAAAAAAATAAAATAAAAATAGGTTAAATCAGCTCTCCACGCGCTGGTAAGGAGTGTATCCCACTCATTATGCCATGTCAGCAAAAACTGTCAAAATGACACAGCGGAACATGACATGAGGTGTCTAAAATGAACATCGCCCAGTTGAGATGTCTAAGTGAAAATTGGTGCCAATTTAGGGGGCCACTGATGGGTTAGGCCTTTATTTATTTTGGGTATTGCATTCTTTATGTAATTTGATTGTTCCTTAGCATGTGGTCCCTATCTCTTTATTTCTTGCCATTGCCCCTTCACATAAAATATTGATAGATTTTTTAATTTTTTATTTTCTTTATTACATTTTAATAGGTCACTTTCTCTTTCTTTAATGTATGTATGTGATTTTTATTTAAAATGCCTGAGAAGGTGGATGTGGTCTTTAACTATGGAGGCAAGTAAAGTTACTTACATAAAAAAAAAATTAACTTATGTGTGAGAAGAATATTTATTGTCATATATAGACATTTAATCATAATACATTGAATAGTAGATTTTAGAAATGTGAATAGTTGCTCGGCACAAGTTCATTTAATAGGTATTATCTAATTGAGGATGATTCAATAATTAGAACACTATAAATTTCATTGTCTACTCAGTCTAGTGTGCTTCAACTTCAAATGTTTGTTATTGAGGAGGGTCAAGATATTGCCCCAACTCCTTAATGGAGAAGTATACAGGAGAAAGGTTTGTGTGCTTTTATTGATACAATGTATTATTTAAATACAAAAGACTTATGTGGTAAAGGATCTCACAATGTTAGTAAAACTTAATGAATCATATCAAGTAATTAAAGGTATAGAATCAGAAAATGTACAATAATGAAATCAAGAATATATAATACAGATATAGAAAATATTTTATCCCGATTTAGCTTCTTTATGCCCCGGCAAGTTAGGGGATGGTGGAACGACCCCTAACTTGGAGACAGTCCATTGAGTTTGTGCTTCGGAAAAGGATTTCATAAGTAGGTCAGCTTAGTGAATGTGCACTATGCGGAGCTGTTGACGTTGGACTTGGTTTGTGACAAAATGAAAATTGATAGCTATGTGCTTCATTCTACCATGGAAAACTGGATTTTGGCACAAGTAGGTGGTGCCAATGTTATCTCAGTAGATAGTTGATACATTAGCAAGAGAGATATGAAGCTCTTTGAGAAGATTGGTAAGCCAATTTGTCTCAACAACGGCATGAGCAATGACACGATGCTCGGCCTCAATTGAAGATCAGGCGACTATTCTTTGTTTCTTCGATGACCAAGTACGAATTGGTGTTAAGCCAAGATAGATAACATAAGCAGAAGTAGAGGTATGATCATTCTGGTCCCCTACCCAATCAATATCAGTATAAACATGAAGGGGGTCATTAGATTCATGGCAAAAAAGAAGCTCGTGATAATTAGTTGATTTGAGATATGGAAGGAGGTGCTTTATTGCTTGCTAGTGTGTGTGGGATGGCTGATGCATAAATTGGGAGAGCTTATTAACATCAAATCTTATATCTTGTATAGTAAATGCAAGATACTAGAGCTTGCCAATTGCACTATGATATTGTTTTGCATTTACAGGAGGAAAGTCATCATTCACCAAAGTGAATCTGTGGTTGATAGAGGTGTAGAGACACCCTGACAATCCTGCATAGAGAACTACTAGATGCCTATTATGTATTTAGTTTGAGAAAGAAATAATCCAGTCGATTGTGGAATGACTTCAATGCCCAGGAAAAAATGTAGAGGTCCAAGGTCTTTGAGTGAGAAATGATTGGTTAGTGTGCTCTTGATGTTGTTAATAGTTTTCAAGTTATTACCTGTAATAACAATGTCAACTACATATACAAGCAAGAAAATGGCAATTTTGTGAGAGAATAGGGAGAATAAATAATGATCAGAATGAGTCTTGCGAAAATCGACAGAAATGAGAAAATTTGTGAGCTCGGTACACCAAGCATAGGTCCCTATTTGAGAGCATATATGTCTTTGCTTATCTACATACATAGTTTGGGTAATTATGATTCTCAAAACCTTTCGTTTGTTTCATGAAGACTTCCTTAGTCAGTGTACTTTGTAGAAAAGCATTGTTTATGTCTAGTTGATGAAGTGGCCACGTATTTGTGTGGCGATTGCAAGTACTATTCAAATGGGTGTTTGTTTGACAACTAGACCAAAAGTATCGACATAATCAATTTCAAACAGTTGAGTGAAACTTTTAGCAACAAAGGGAGTCTTGTACCGTTCAATCAATCCATCAGATTTGTGCTTGATCCGAAAGATCCATTTATTCTTCACAATATTTTGATAATCAGATGGAGAAATAAGGTTTCATGTTTGTTTGCTCATGATAGTGTCAAATTCACTTTGCATGGATTGTGTTCATTGTGGGTCCTTGCAAGTTTGTTTAACTGTGACCGGTGGTATTTGGAATGTAAAGGTGGTCATGGATGCATACTTTGAATTGGGCTTAGTGATTTGATGTTGGGAGCGGGTGATAGGGCGTCGTGATGGTGCAGGCTGATTGGTCTAAGAAGGGAGATTAATTTGTGTTGAGTAGTGATGTTGGAAAGGGAATTAGAAGGGGGAAATGTGGACGATTCAATAGTATAAAAGGAATCATTTAGAGGGGAGGAAGTTGTTGAAGATAAGGGAAACTAAAGATATGGAACAGGTTGAACAAAGTGGTCCAATTAACATAAAACTGGAGTTAGAGTCACACTAGGACTAGGCTACTTATATCGACTAGGCTTCTACTTCTTGTACTAGCTAAAGTCAACTAGGATTAGATTATTTATAATATTATTATATTACTAATAGTTATTGTAGTAGGACTCTTAGTATAGCTAGCTTAGGACTCTACAATTCACTCCCTATATAAGAGGTATGTACTTGACAGTTTTAATCATCAATATAATTCTTAATTTCTCTTATTCTTTACGTGAGAATTCTACAGAAGTTACCTGATTTTATCGGATTGCTGGAAGTTATGATGGAGGGCGCAGAACTACTGCTGTTGCAATAGAGTCATTTGTACGAAAACCCAAGTTTGGATCTTTGATTGAAAGTGGACTTCTTAGAGTAATAGAAGAAGATATTTTATGATCTGGACAATATTGAGTAGAGGAAGATGTATCCAAATCGGATGTGAAATTAAATCATAAAATATTCTAAGAGATTCCCTGATATTTGAAAAAAAAATATGTTCATTAGAAAAAATATTTTCCATAAATTTTCTGTCTCTAGAGAAATATATTTTTGAGGATTCAGGATCAAAGCATTGATGACTATAAAAGTGAGTGGAGAATTCTAAATAGATGCATGGTGTGGATCTTGGTTCAAGTTTATTTTTAGTATATGGCTTTAGCCAAGGATAGCATAAGCAACCAAACATAAAAAGTGAAAAAATATTGAGAGTTGTACCAAAGAGAGCTTGATATGGAGAAATATTATCTGAGGATACGGGAAATCTATTCATTAAGTAAACAACAGTTTGGCAAGAAAAGCTTCAAAATTGGGGCAATAGTGATGCTTGGTGAAGTAGGGTTCTAGCAGTTTCTATAATGTGCCTGTGTTGTCTTTCAACTAAGGCAATTCTTTGCAGGGTATATGAGGGAGAGGATTCTCCTCCCTCATTAGAATATACGGTGAGAATCTTAGTATTGAAAAAAAAAATTCTCAATGAGTGATTGGAATTTAGAGAAAACCTTAATGTCACGACCCAATTTCTCTAGTCATGATGGCACCTACCAACCCGTCAGTAGGCAAGCCAAACCCTGCCCCAAAACTTGACAGTAATAGGACTAAGGGTGGAAACTAAACCTCAGCTACACGGAAACATAAATAAAGGAACACATAAAGGATAGACAGAACCTGGAAGTCACAAGTACAGAACTACTAACAAGAGAGTACAAGTCCCAAAAGTGGACCACCGAAATAAGGCTGTCTCAAAAACAAAGACAAGCAAAAATATATATATACAGAAGGAGACAGGTAATCGCAGAACGCCATGTGCTCACCCTTGCCTCCGGAATAGACTGCAGCAGGCTCGACCTCAACGCTGATAACTGGTGCTCGAATTTGCATCACGAAACAGATGCAGAGTATAGCATTAGTACCAATACAACAGGTACCCAGTAGGCATCATAGGCCGACTGAGCAAGAAAGGTAAAAATAGACTGAAAGGATATAATCTACAATAACAGAGGTCAAAGAAATAAGCACAAACTAACTGACAACAAATCTAAGAATACCTAAACTAAACCTTACTGGCTCCCCATAAGACCCGGAAGGTACACTCAAGCACAGACAAACAAAACCCGAACAAGCTCCCATAAGCCCGTCAGGTACACAGAAAGATAAATTTGTGAGACCGAAGGAAAAATCCAACTACGAATTGAAACCACTGTTGACACCCAATTTTGTTCCTCCTTTCTTATAAATCATTTTATTGAGCTTCTAAATATTAACAAGTCAAATATTTTGTATTTCACGACTATTTCGATTTATTACTATTGTTACCGTAATTATCTATTGGATACTATTATTTTAACTTTCATTATGATTATCATCTTTTTATTATCATTTTCACTATTTTAAAATTATATATTTATTATCAAAACTTTACTACTATTACTTTATTGTCGTCTTTTTTAAAATAGATTGTCGTTACTTTATTTCAAGATTCTTACTCACTAAAGTTTTTACATCATATATATATATATATATATATATATATATAAATAGTTCTTTGTGCATTAGAAGCTCAAAAAGAACTAATTTAAGAAAGAAAAAGACTACAAAATTGGGCCTAATTGAATTCCAAATGGACCAAATATGCAGCCCTTATCAGTAAAAAAATAATCAGCCCAAAGTCCAAACCCTTTGATACAAAGATCAAAACCTTTCCATTTTTTATCATTTTTCTTTTCTCTCTCTCATCCGACCTTCTTCCTCCTTCATCTTCTTTCTACTTTCATCTTTCAACTGATTCAATCTCTGCAAGAATTAATGAATTTTGTTGTCTTCCACTGCAAAAGCTTCTCCCAACGTTCAAATTTTCAGATCTTGGACCAAAATTTGAAATTCAAAACTTTTCAATCTCCCACCAATTTGAAGAGGTGTAATCCCTAATTCTCAATTCATCTCCTATAAATACGCCTTTCAGTTCTCAGCAAAAGGGGGATAAGTTTGAACATTCTCAAGAACACAACTCTTTTACATTTATTTTGCAAATATATTTTCCTACTCTATTCTCTGTTTTGCTTGATTATGTCGGAGGAACGAGTGTAGATCTTTGATCGACGACCCAATTCACTGCTCCACAAAAGGTGAAAATCTGAACGTCTTCTTATACAATTATTTTGTTGTTAGAAATCATGCTTAATGTATTTATCACACAATACTTTTTATTCATTTTTCAATTTGAGTTGTCTACGGTATGTTCTCTTATGTTTACGCATCAGCCCAGAAATATTGACATATCACTGACTAAGTTAAGTATTAGAAAATACATATGTGAAGAAAAGACTTGTACTTAGTTTAGTATTAAAAATTTGGAAAACTTTCTCTAATAACAGAAGATTATTTTCATGATTTATATTTGACACAAAAGGCATGTCGTAAATTTCACTTAATATTCATTAATGTAGTCATATGTGTTAAACTATGTCTGTTGAAAATGTCTTATTTAAAGCCATGTTTTGAATTTGTTATTATTTTTTCTTTTTTCTCTATTCATGTAATGTTCACTATATCTAATACTTTGATACATAAGAGTAGTGCTTTGTTTATATATGTATTATTCTTATCATGAATCAAGTGTTTACATAACTTGCTTTGTTTTAGACCCTTGTTAACTACTCAAGAATCAGATTTCTCCTCTAACTCATTTTCTCATTTTCTTTGTTTACATGTACACACCGGAGTCGAAGAGTCTTACTTTGAGACTCGACGTCACCACAAAACTTGAAACCTGCATTACATCTTCATTTATGTCTCGTTACCTAGAAACTCCACCCGAGCAGAAAAGAAGTTGGAGGGAAAGAGGAAATCTTGAACCGTATATCGGCTTCTTCATTCATTTCTCTTATTACTACTGTCTGCTATATATATATATATATATATATATATATATATATATATATATATATATATATATATCTTGTGATTAACTAACTTGTTCTCTCCTTTCTCCTTTTTGTGATTGCTCACTTGATTATTTAAATTAGTTAGCCGTAGAATATTTGAATCTAGAGGGGTAAATGGGATGTAATTAGTTTAGTGATTTAGTTTGAGAATAGATCTTTTCTGAACTCATAATTTAGTTTACTTTGTGTGTTGCTTGAATCTCTATGAATCAAAAGATATGTAGTCTTTGCAAACTCTTGTGTTTACAAATAAGATTTTCAAAAACATTTTTAAATTTGGTCTTTTATTGCAAGTTTAATTAATTTGTCGTAAAAAAAAAACTTTTCTTCAATAATGATCTGTTTAAATTACTTGGTTCATTGTTTTTGTCAATTCTAATCAGTCACCTAGCCTTAGTTCTAAGTCTAGCTCTTCTCTTTGGAAAATGACGTTTTGAAACCTTTACCCACTTTGTTCAAATGTATTTTTGAAAGACAAGTCTTTTAAATTCAAATAGTGAGTTTTTTTTTTTTACAAAAATCATGAATTGCATTTTGACATACCAAACCCTTTTTTTAACTCTTTTACCTTAGCCTAATTAATTAATTAAGTTCGGCCGGATAACGACTGTTAATGGATCTTAAAGAATGCCTAACCCCTTCCCTTTAGATTAATTGAACCCTTACCTAGAATCTTATGTTTAGTAGACCTTAAAATGGAGTTAACTTTAGACAATAACTCTAATCAATTTAGGTGCCCTAATTCACCGTAAATAATTAGGTGACGACTTCTTGACTTACATAATTTCTTTAGAAATCACCAAAATGTTGTACACTATTTGACCCGGTTAAAATGGGATATAACAACCACCAGCCAACTCAACCGAACAATCAGCCAACTCCAACCCAGTCAAAAGTTTGACTTTCAAATCGGGCTGCCCATCCCGATGGTAACTCCTGGGGGCCCTACCTAGCCAGCAGAGTGCCAAAGAGCATAACGACTCCCCCAAAGTCTCTAATATCCAATCGCCCAATCAGCTAACACTCCGGGGGACCTGTCCCTGCCATATAAGTGTGCGGGGTGTGTTAACTCCGAAGAGGGTCGTAAATAACTCATATTCCACTTCCCAGATGGCTAACACTCCGAGAGCCCTGTCCCAGTCAAATAAGTGAGCCAGCTAACACTCTGGGGGCCCTATCCCATCAGACGAGTGCACGGGCAACTCCGTAGAGGATCTCAAATACCAAACCAGGATGGATCGCCGTTCACTACCAACCACATCACCAAACCGACCTCGAAATGCCTGAATCTCAGGAAAACATCACACCTCCGATGACATGTCGGCACCATAGAAATGGGGACAGAATTCAGAAGATCACAAGCAATACAAATCCCAAACTAGGCTCATACTACCAGACTCAAGTTTGCTATTCTGCTCTATAAGGACCTAGTCCATCCGAATCGACGTCGGATACATACCAACGTCAAACAGGTGCATGGGTCTCAGGCAATGTTATCCTAACCTAGTCTAAGGCTGAAAATATAATCCAACACAATAAACAGCCAACAGATAGTCTACATGCAACAACATGTAAACAATCCCTCTGATAACATGGTATTACCCCCAAAATAGCCCGTAAATCAACCCTAAAGCATGGTTTATGAGAAGAAGAGAAGAAATACTAGTTCCCCACCCTAGATTCACACAAATCAGCATACATTCACATAATCCAGCTCAATATATAAAGAAGGGAAGCCGTAACCTACCACAAGGCCGACCGCGCGTGCTCCAAATCACTGCGCCGGAGCTTTTCCCTTCCAAACGGCCTCAGATTGCTGCCTCGCTATCAAAAATAGAATCACTGCATAAGTACGGTTGTTTAGACACCAAAATCATCAAAATCGGAGACAGACCAATTTAGGAATCAAAATCAGAAAATATGGGACCTGCTCTGAGAATCCCGAAATTGACTCAGTGAAAAGGTTCTAAACCCTGCCCCGAACCTATGTTCCAAAATAGAACACAATTCGGGGCTCGAAGCAGACAACAACACAAGAAAACAAAACATGCAAAACTTTACAAAACAAGCCCAAGACAGCCACTTATGCCTCAAATACATGGAAAACGGAGCTCACCCAATGCTATTCGAGCCGACTCTCAAAAAAGCCGACGCAATTCCGAACACCTGGACTTTGAATCACCGAAAATTGACTTAAAATGGAGAAGATATCAATTTTCCAACTTTCAACACAATGAACTAGACTGCCCCTTTTTATACTGCCAGACATACTGACCTCCGCGAACGCAGAGGGAGAGAACACAAGCCTCCGCGAACGCAACCAGGGGCCCACGAACATGGAGAGAGAACAAGCAAACCTCCACGAACGCAGCTAGTGGCCCGTGAATGCGGAGGGAAATAATCCATACCTCCGCGAACGCAAAGAGAAAGATTCCCCAGACCTCCGCGAACGCTGAGCCAGGACCACAAATGCGGAGAAGGAGTGAGGCCCGCAACTCAGCTGCTGCACCAGCTGAGTTTGACTATTGCCAAAACTCCAACGGGGTGCTCGGGATTCGTTCAGAACCCCATGAACTCAAACAAGATATGTTATCCAATCAAATTTGATGTTTCAGACTCAATGGCGCAATCAAAATTTCCATACGAGGTCGTTTCGACTAAAAGTGCACTACTTCACAATTGCCAATTTAGCCAACTTCAACCAAGGGCCTCGAAATTAGATCGAAAGCCTCGAGAAGCACACGAAGGGTCATTCAAGGCCAAACTCGGCATTTCGGAACTAATCGCGCTGACAAAATTCTCATCCGAGTGCATTTTCCAAGAATGTTGACCAAAGTCAACCTTGAGCCAAATTTCATAGGCTAAAGCGCCAAATGGCCCCAAAGTCACACCGGAAGACTCGAGACTCGGACCAACCATGCTTTTAGCCTAATTTGGACGCTCCGGAGCTGATGGAACCGTTAGAATCTTAATTTGAGGTCTTTTACCTGAGGTTATGACCAAAATCAACTTTTCAAGTTTTAAAAGTTCCAAAATTGAGAAACGGACAGAAAACCTAAATGAACGACCAGGCGACCGAACAGTCAGTGCCAGCAAGTCAGAAATGACTTGGGGTCACTACAAAAACGCTCTAACCGACGGAAAAAGGGCATTAACACACAAATGACCTAGAGGGTCATTACAACATCCACTACTAAAAGAACTTTCGTTCGTGAAAGTAAGAGTCAAGAAGTACTCGAGGGCACAAATAAGCTAGGAAACTACTCCCGCATCTCCCACTCGGTCTCCGAGGTAGCCTCCTCGATTGGTTGATGCCTCCAACGGACCTTAACCACAGGAATGGCTCTAGACCTCTGTTGTCTCACATCTCTGACCAAAATGGCAACTGGCTCCTTAATATAGGTTAGGCGATCATCCAACTCAACGGCATCATACTGGAGCACATGAGACTCATCTGGAACATACCGGCGCAGCATCGAAACATGGAAAACTGGATGAATAGCTGGAAATCCTGGAGGTAAAGCTAACTCATAGGCCACTTCACTAATTGTCCTCAAAATCTCACAAGGCCCAATATACCTGGGGCTAAGCTTGCCCCGCCTCCAAAATCTCATCACGCCCATCATGGGCAATACTCTGAGGAATACCCTATCACTAATAACAAATCTCAACGGTCGATGCCTACGATCCGCGTAACTCTGTTGTCTACTCTGAGCAATCCTGAGCCGATCCGGAATCATCCTCACATGAACTAAGGCCTCCTGAAACAAGTCTGTACCACGCGGCCTAGGCTCCGTAGACTCAAACCAACCCACTGGAGTGCGATAACGCCTACCATATAAAGCCTCAAACGGGGCCATCTGAATACTAGAGTGGTAGCTGTTGTTGTACGCAAACTCCGCCAAGGGCAAGAACTGGTCCCACTGACCTCCAAAGTCTATAACATAGGGCTGCAACATATCCTTAAGAACCTGAATAGTATGCTCTGACTGGCCATCAGTCTGCGGGTGGAATGTTGTGCTAAGGTCGACACAGATGCCCAACTCCTCCTGAAATATCCTCAAAAAGATAGAAGTGAACTGTGAACCCCGATCTGAAATGATAGAAACAGGCACCCCATGAAGACGGACCACGTCTCGAATGTAGATACGGGTTAACCTCTTGGCCCTGAAGGAAGTATGAACTGGGAGGAAGTGTGCTGACTTGGTCAATCGATCCACGATGACCCAAATGTTGTCAACACCTCTAAAAGTCTAAGGCAAACCCACAATGAAATCCGTGGTGATACGCTCCCACTTCCACTCAGGAATGGGTAATCTCTGACTCTCACCACCAGGCCTCAAGTGCTCGGCCTTCACCTGTTGATAACACAAGCAACGAGACATATAATCTGAGATGTCCCTCCTCATACCGCGCCACCAATGATGCTACCTCAAATCATGATACATCTTAGCGGTGCCCGGATGGAAGGAATACCTGGAGTCATGGGCCTCGCTAAGGATCAGCTGCATCAAATCTCCAACTCTCGGAACACACAAACGACCAACAAATCTCAAAACCCCATTTGAATCTAATGTAGCCTGCCCGATATCACCTGTCAATACTCTATCTCGAAGTGCTACGAAAGACTCATCCTCGAAGTAATGGCCACGGATCTGATCTAGTAGGGATGACTGAACTCCCACATAGGCTAACACCCGACTGGTATCTGAAACATCAAGCCTGATCATCTAGTTGGCTAGGGACTGAATGTACAAAGCCAAGGGTTGCTCCGAAACAGAAAGGAAGGCTAGACTACCCATACTCACTGCCTTCCAGCTCAAGGTGGCCGCTACCACATTCGCCTTGCCCAATGGTAGAAAATAGAGAGGTCATAGTCCTTCAGGAGCTCAATCCAACGGCCCTGCCTCGAATTAAGATCCCTCTGGGTCATAATATACTGAAGGCTCATGTGATCAGTGTAGATCTCATAATGAACTCCATAAAGGTAATGCTTCCAGATCTTAAGCGCAAAAACTATCACCGCCAATTCCAAGTCATGAGTGGAGTAGTTGCAATCATGCAACTTAAGTTGCCTCGACACATAAGCGATAAACCGTCCATGCTGCATCAAAACACAACCTAAACTAATGCTGAATGCATCACAATAAATCGTGAAGCCCTCGCCCTCAACTAGAAGAGTCAATATAGGAGCGGTCGAAAGCAACTCCTTAAGGCTCAGAAAGCTCCTCTCACACTCCTCCGACCACACAAAGGGAACATCCTGGTGAGTCAACCGAGTCAAAGGCGTTGCTATAGAAGAGAAACCCTCAACAAAATGCCTGTAATACCCTGCCAATTCAACAAAGCTCCGGATCTCAGTCACAGAGGTGGGCCTAGCCCAATCACAGATAACCTCAATCTTCGCCGGATCCACCATAATGCCATCCTTGGACACCACGTGCCCCAAGAACGCTATGGACTCAAGCTAGAACTCACACTTTGAGAACTTGGCATAAAGCCGGTGATCTCTCAAAGTCTAGAGCACTATCCTCAAATGTTGCTCATGCTCACTATGGATCCGTGAGTATACCAAGATATCATCAATGAAGACTATGACAAAGGAGTCCAAATACGGCCTGAATACACGAGTCATCAAGTCCATAAAAGCGGCAGGGGCATTAGTCAACCCAAAAGACATCACTAGGAACTCAAAATGGCCATAACAAGTCCTAAATGACATCTTAAAGATGTCCGCTGCTCTAATCCTCAACTGATGGTAGCCGAATCTCAAGTCAGTCTTAGAAAACACTACGGCACCCTGAAGCTGGTCGAACAGATCATCAATACGAGGCATGGGGTAACGGTTCTTCACCGTCACCTTATTCAGCTGCCTGTAATCAATGCACATCTACATAGTACCGTCATTCTTCTTCATAAACAAGATTGGGGTACCCCAAGGCAATACACTAGGCCGAATGAACCCCTTACCCAAGAGATCCTAAAGCTGAACACTGAGCTCCTTGAACTTTGCAGGGGCCATACGGTATGGAGGGATGGAAATAGGATAAGTACCTGGCTCCAAATCAATGGCAAAGTCAATATCCCAATCTGGGGTAGGTCAGGAAAGTCAGCAAGAAACACATCTGCATGCTCTCGGACTATAGGCACAGAATCAACGGTCCTCCCTACTAACATCTCTAACATATGCCAATTAAGCCAAACACCCACTAGCCACTAGCCTCCGAGCCTAAACATAAGAAATCACCCCAACCGGCGTGCGACTAAAAGAACCCTGCCACACCACTGGCGGAATACCATACATGGCTAAATTAATGGTCTAGGCATAGCAATCCAAGATCGTTCGGTGAGGGGCTAACCAGTCCATACCCAGAATCAAGTCAAAATCCAACATACTAAGCACAATAAGGTCAGCTCGAGTGTCCTGCCCCTAAATAGTCACCGCACAAGATCTACAAACCTGATCCACTACTAAAGAATCCCCTACCTGGGTCGAAACACACAATGGTACCACTAAAGGCTCTGGACTCACCCCCAACTGAGGAGCACAATAAGCAGACACATACGAATAAGTAGAACCAGGATCAAATAAGGCTGAAGCGGACTGATGGCATAAGAGAACCATACATGTAATCACATCATCCGATGCCTCGGCCTCTGCTCTAGCTGGAGCTGCATAGAAATGGCCCTGAACGCCTCTACTCCGTGCATCCACCCTGCCACCTGTCCTGCCTCCTCGGGGACCTCCCCGAACACCCTGATATTGTCCTCCTCCCCTAGCTAGAAGTGTTGCTGCTGCTGGTGCCGATCTTGCTACCTCAGGAGCTGGTAAGGCTGGTCTGGAGATAGGGCACTTCCTGGACCAGTGATCAAGCCCCCCGCAAGTAAAACAACCCTGCGATGATCTGCTCACAACTAGAGATCGGCCACCCCGACCTAAGGAACCCGTCTGAAAACCACATTTGCCTTGCTCGAACCAGTAATAAAACCACCGTGACGGTGCTGGTCACCCTCTGATATCTACAATGATGCCTGAAATGGGCGATTGGGTTGACCCGGCTGGAACCTCTGATAGACCCGTTCCTGAGTAACTCTAGGCCTAGAATGGGGCCCACTAAAATGATCATCCTGCCTGGCCCTCTTGCCGTTGCCCCCTTGAACTTCGCGATGAAGCTGCTCAAGCGTGCGGGCGTGGTCCACCACATCCAGAAAAGAGCGACCCACTGAAACCATAGATTGTGATAAAATACGCAGCTGCAATCTCAAACCTCTAATGAATCACATGACTCTCTCCTCCACCGTGGGTAAGATCATAGTGGCATGACGGGATAACTCATGAAATCTAGCCTTGTACTCAGATATCGTCATGGAGCACTGCTCCAACCTCGAGAACTCATCACAAAGACGATCTCTGACGCTCCGTGGAATAAATCTAGCCAAAAAGGCCTCAGAAAACTCTGTCTATGATACCGGCGGGGATCCAGCTGGCCTGGTCTCCATGTATGATCGCCACCACTGTCAGGCTGGCCTGTCTAACTGATACGTAGTGAAGTTGGCTCCTCTCAACTCCACTAATCCCAAAGCCTGCAATCGCTCCCGACAGGAAGTAATAAACTCATGGGCGTCCTCCCCAACCACCCCTGAAAACCTCAGTGGTGACCACCTCAGAAACACCCCGAGCATCTTCTACTCCCGCAATAGCATGACCCCATCTAAGGCATCCGACTGAACGGCGACCGGTGCTGGCGACTGTTGGACCTTTGGAGTTGATGCTGCACGTTGACCCTGCGGTGCTGGAGCTGGCTCTAGAACTGGTGCTGGGGCCGGCTGTTGCTGCTCAATACCCCCTATCACTACTAGTATATGTGCGAGCATAGCCTGAAGGTCTGGGCGGGTGGTGGCTGGGCTAGTCCCGGCCCTACCGGCTAAGGAGGAATCTGGTCAAATTGAGTCTCCGGCTCTGGCTCCGGAATCCTCACTCTACCTCGGGCTGGTGCCACAGCCTAATCCCGACCTCGAGGTCAGCCTCTACCCCTAACTGAGGCTCTATCTGCGGACTCATTGCATCACCCCCGACCGCTCTAGTGTGCGTACGAGCCATCCTGTGACAGAGTGAAACAAGTGAGATTTCATGAAACCAATCAAACAGCCAAGCACGAAAATGATACAAAACATGAAAACCCCCTAACAACATCCTATAGCCTCCCGAAGATAAGTTAGGGACGTCTCCGCGCCGATCAGCAGGACTCTACTAGATGTCAGCTCTTTACAAGTGAGACCGACGAACCTAGGCTCTGATACCAACTTGTCACGATCCAATTTCTCGAGTCATGATAGTGCCTACCAAACCGCCAATAGGCAAGCCAAACCCTGCCCCAAAACTTGATAGTAATGAGACTAAGGATGGAAACTAAACCTCAGCTACACGAAAACATAAATAAAGAAACACATAAATGATAGGCAGAAGCAGAACCAAAATATATACAGAAGGAGATCGATAATCGCAGAACGCTATGTGCTCACCCTCACCTCCAGAATATACTGCAGCAGGCTCGACCTCAATGCTGATTACTGGTGCTCGGACCTACATCACAAAAGAGATGTAGAGTGTAGCATGAGTACCAATACAACAGGTACCCAGTAGGCATCATAGACTGACTGAGCAAGAAAGGTAAAAATAGACTTAAAGGACAGAATCTACAATAACAGAGGTCAAAGAAATAAGCACAAACTAATCGATAATAAATCTAAGAATACCTAAACTAAACCTTACTGGGCCCCCATAAGACCTAGAAGGTACACTCAAGCACAGAAAAACAAAACCCGAACGAGCCCCCATAAGCCCGTCAGGTACACAGAAAGCTAAATTTGAGAGACCGAAGGGAAAATCCAACTGCGAACCGAAACCACCAACCAACTCAATCGAACAATCAGCCAACTCCAACCCTGTCAAAATTTTGACTTCCAAATCGGGCCGCCCATCTCGATGGCCACTCCCGGGGGCCCTACCCTAGCCAGCAGAGTGCCAAGGGGCATAACGACTCCCCCAAAGGCCCTAATATCCAATCGCCCAATCAACTAACACTCCGGGGGCTCTGTCCCAGCCAGACGAGTGCGCAGGGCGCACCGACTCTGAAGAGGGCCCCAAATAATTCATATCCAACTGCCCAGCTGGCTAACACTCCGGGGACCCTGTCCCAGCCAAACAAGTGAGCCAGCTAACACTCTGGGGGCCCTGTCCCAACAAGAGGAGTGCATGGTCACATCAACTCCGTAGAGGATCTCAAATACCAAACCAGGATAGATCATCGTCTACTACCAACCACATCAACACAGAATCGACCTCGAAACGCCTGAATCTCAGGAAACACCTCACCTCTGACGACACGTCGGCACCACAGAAATGGGGAGAGAATTCAGAAGATCACAAGCAATACAAAGCCCAAACTAGTCTCATACTAGCAGACTCAAGTCTGTTATTTCGATCTACAAGGACCTTGTCCATCCGAATCAACGTCGGATACATATCAAAGTCAAACAAATGCATGAGTTTCAAGCAATGCTATCCTAACCTAGTCTAAGGCCAAAAATATAATCCAACATAATAAACAGCCAACAGATAGTCTGCATGCAACAACACGTGAACAATCCCTCTGATAACATGGTACTACCCCCAAAACAACCTGAAAATCAACCCTAAAGCATGGTTTCTGAGAAGAACAGAAGAAATACTAGTTCCCCACCCCAGATTCACACAAATCAGCATGTAGTCGCACAATCCAGCTCAATCTGAAAAGAAGGAAAGGCGTAACCTACCAGAAGGTCGATCACGCGTGCTCCAACCGGAGCTTTTCCCTTCCGAACGGCCTCAGATTGCTGCCATGCTATCAAAAATAGAATCATAGCATCCGTATGATTGTTTAGACACCAAAATCATCAAAATTGGAGACGGATCAATTTAGGAGTCAAAATTGGAAAATGTGGGACCTGCTCTGGGAATCCCGGAATTGACTCCGTGAAAAGGTCCTAAACCCTCCCCTGAACCTATGTTCCAAAACAGAACATAATTCAGGACTCGAAGCAGCCGACAACACAAGAAAACTAAATATGCAAAACTTTACAAAACAACCCTAAGGCAACCACTTACGCCTCAAATACATGGAAAACAGAGCTCACCCAATGCTATCCGAGCCGACACCCACAAAGCCGACGCAATTCCGAACACCTGGACTTTGAATCATCGAAAACAGACTTAAAACGAAAAGATATCAATTTTCCAACTTTCAACACAATGAACCCGACTACCCCTTTTTATACTGCCAGACACGCTGACCTCCACGAACGCTGCCAGAGGCCCGCAAACGCGGAGGGAGAGAACACAAGCCTCCGCGAATGCGGAGAGAAAACAAGCAAACCACTGCGAATGCGGAGGGAAAGAATCCATTACTCCGCGAACGTGGAGGCCTATCCGCGAACGTGGAGGCCTATTCGCGAACGCGGAGAGAAAGATTCCCCTGACCTCCGCGAACGCGAAGCTCTATCCGTGAATGCGGAGAGAAGAAATGTAGACCTCCGCGAACGCAGAGCCAGGACCGCGAATGCGGAGAAGGAGTTAGGCCTGCAACTCAGCTGTTGCACCAGCTGAGTTTAGCTTTTGCCCAAACTCCGACGGGTGCTCGGGATTCGTACGGAAACCCGTGCATGCAAACGAGATATGCTACCCCATCAAATTCAACGCTTCGAACTCAATGGTGCAGTCAAAATTTCCATACGAGAGTGTTTCGATAAAAAGTAGTCCCCACTTCCCAATCGTTAATTTAGCCAACTTCTACCAAGGGCCTCGGAATTAGATCAAAAGCCTCGGGAAGCGCACGAAGGGTCATTCTAGACCAAACTCGATATTCCAAAACTAACTGTGCTGACGGAATTCTCATCTGAGTGCATTTTCCAAGAATGTTGACCAAAGTCAACCTTGAGCCAAATTTCAAAGGCTAAAGTGCCAAATGGCCCCAAAGTCACACCGGAAGACTCGGACCAACCATGATTCAAGACTAATTTGACTGCTCCAGAGCTGATGGAACCGTCAAAATCTTAATCTGAAGTCGTTTACCTTAGGTTATGACCGAAATCAACTTTTCAAGTTTCAAAAGCTCCAAAATAGGGAAACGGGCATAAAACCTAAATGAACGACCACGTGACCGAATAGTCAGTGCCAGCAAGTCAGAAATGACTTGGGGTCGCTATAGAAACGCTATAAACTATGAAAAGAGGGCATTAACACACAATTGACCTGGAGGGTCATTACACTTGACTACGTCACTTTTTTGTTTAAGTTCATTCCACGATTCTACACTTGGGCGTGGCTGGCACTCAGAACCATTTCTGGCCTAAGCAAACCCTTGATTTGGCATGCTATAACATTGAACATTAACTAATGTGAAAGCTGAGATTTATAGTAATGGGCTAAGCTACTGAATACTGAAGTAATATTTTATAAATAAAGAAAATTAAAACGTCCAAGCAAAATTTTGAAATAGACTGAGACTATCAATGGCTATGACTCATAATTGTGTCTAATAAAGCCTCTAAAATGGTTGTGCTAGTAAGTCTATCGGGACAAGACATCGGGCTGCCTGAAAGCTAACACATATGAAGTGAATAAATTATACAGAATCATAATTAAAAGTCCCCTGAATGCGAGGAGGAATCACTACAAGTTGAAAGCAAAGAAACTTACTGAAACATCTACCCATAAATCTGAATTAGAGTATTGAAATCTACATCATAAAATGATGTAGCACAAGTAGCGTCAATTCATGAAATGTATTAGTATGTAAGGTAAAAACTGAGACCAACAATTATAAAATGACTAAAAGAACTATAAATCTATTGATGAGTAGTACTTAAATGATAACTGAAGTGTTGTGAGTCAAAGTTGTGACTTATGACATAATATTTCAGAAACAAAAATGTATATATGAAACTGCATTTTCGAAATCATATCTAAAAATCATGTTATCTGAATATACATGGATTTAAATCTCTTAGGCAGGAGTTTTCTAATAATCAACATTCATCGTGTGAGCTCTTGATGCACAAACTTCCAATCCCAATTGAGGAGAGATGCCCTATACCTTGTCAGGTTATGGAACATGTATGTCTAATGTGGACTCACGAATTTGAGCCTCTCAGGGCAATATGGTCAACCAACAAAGTGATGAAACTTATGTCTACGGTGACATTTGTTTTGAAACTAGGGCTATCTAGAACCCTTGATCGCTTGGTGCTAAATACTGCTCCCAAAACATACTATCAATATAACTTATAAAAATATATGTTAAGCTTATAATGAGCCTTGCTCAAAATCTCTTTCTAAAACATATCTTGCTGTGAGACTATGCTCAAATCTATAAGATGAAGCTCAAATTTTTCTTTCTAAAATCATATGTTGAAATCTAAACATATATTTCACATCATGAGAAAATTTTCTAGAAGATGCATAACTTGTGTACTCAATGATCGCAATACTTTTTCAATAATTTTAACTTGATCTAAATCTTCTCTATAAGTTCTCATATCGTTGACAATATTAGTAATTCTTGTCGAAAAATTTCTTGACGGACTTAATTGATTTCATTATAGTTAACTCATATTGTCTTCTAAGCTCTTGCAATTTGATTCTTCTTGCATATATGGAACCTCGATGTGAATTCATCAAAACTGTCAAGCTTCCTTTGCTGACTTAACATGTAAAATTTTATTATAAATGTCACGCCCCGAGCCTACATCCTGGGCATGGCCGGCACTCACGAACCATTTATGATCCCCAAGCGAACCCTTGGCCTGGCTACATAACTTACATGATTCTAAATAATATGCGGAAGCATAAAATAAATAAACATTTAGACATTCATGAAAGTCTTAAAATACTGCCTTGAAAATACTTAACATAACTCATAAGTTAAATAACTATCCTGAGAAAGACAAGGGAAACTTCTAAATCTGCCTGTCTATGACGCCTCTAACAATGTAAGATAAATGTCGGGTTAAGACCCACGACACCTCCAATACTACTAAGCTGAATGAAGATGGAGTCCCCCGGAAGCAAGGGGGCCTCACCAAATACTGTCTGTGAATGAATAGTGATCTCAATGAAACGTTTGTTGATGATCCTGAGTACCTGTATCTGCATCATAATAAGATGCAAGTTGAATGACATCAATACATTGCATGTACTGGTAAGTGATAGGGCTAGAGTAAGCAATTAACTGACTAGGATGACTGAAAACAACATAAGTGGATCAATACCTAAATATGAAGTGAAAACCATTTACGCTTGACAATAAGGTATGCAATGAAAGCAACTGGAATGATTAAGAGAAACTCAATAGTATATCAATATATGAATAAGACATGAAAACTCTTTAATCTTTACAATAAGGTATGCAATAAAAGCAATATAAAAAATAGCATACTTTACTTGTGGGGAGTTTCTCTAACCGAAAACCATTACTATGAGCCTATCAATGATACAACGTTTCGCCCACGTTGCATGGGGCATCTTATACCTTGCCGGGGTATAGGATGATATTGTAACTATGGATCCATCTGATAGGCCTTCTCAGAGGCAGTGAGGAGTCGCATGAAGAATCAATGCTATCCTATCCTACGTTGGCTACGTAGTTTTATAGGACTTCCGAGTCATAAAAGACTCTAACCCAATTCGGTGCTCGATACTACTCCCAAAATAATCATTATAACTTTATGCTCAATACACCCTTTACAAAAAAAGGACTTTTTACTTTACTGAAGTACGTTTCAAAACTTTAGACATACTTGCCTCTTTGAAACATGAACTTATGAACTTATCTTTCAAGCCCAATAATCAACATAGGAACTTATCTTTCAATCTCAATAATCAACATGGGGACTTATCGTTCAATCTCAATAATCAACATAGGAATATATATATGTATATAAAAATAACATTTGAAGGTCTTAAATTTTTATGAAATAGAACCTTAAACTTTCCTCTTTATCTTACATTAATTTGGAATGTAAATGAAGACATGTGAGTAGGATAATGCATGAATTTTCAATGATAAATGGAGCTTATAGGAGTTAATATAGAGTGGGAAAACATAGCCACAACTTAAAGGAACACACCCAAAAGAACGGAGAAGAAATGGGCCCTGGCGTGGGGCGCCAAGCCCCAAACTTCAGAATAAAGTTTGGGGTGCACTGCTGGCATGGGGCACCAAGCCCCAAACTTCAGAAGACTCTGGCGCTATGTTGGTGCCCTACCTCACCCCCTGCCCAGAATTTTTGACGAATTTTATTGCTCAATTTTGGGTCCTAACTCATCTAGAATCGATTGGTTTTCTTCCAAACTCCTTTTGATTCATAAACCCAACAAAATATTATCGAATCCCACTCAAATTCTATCAAAAAAACACCACTCATTCGCAACACTCTCACCTCAAGAACTCAAAACCTCCATTGATACAGAATGAAGCTTAAAAGGCAAGAACTCTTCAAGAATGCTTACATAAACGATTATATGAGCGACTTAACAAAAGATTTACATGCTTAGTGTGAGGATGAAAAAATCCATCACTATGGGAAGCCTCACATACCTGGAAAGAACAAGAGTTCTTGGCAAAATCGATAGATCTTGAAGAACGCTTGAAACACCTAGCTTTTTCTCCTCTTGAACTCTTCTCTTATTTTTCTAAGGGTTTGGGAACAACCAAGAGTGGTTTAGCATTTGATTATACCCTTAATTAGGTGAGTAAAAATGTGGGTAGGCCTATTGAGGTAAGGAAAAGTCCAAACTACCCTTTCCTTAAACGGATGAAAAAGCTTCAAATGGAGCAAACTTGGTGGCGTTGGAATGAGGACTCAAAGACCTTCGATTTTATAGTTCATGGGCCACCTAAATCATTATATGTTGAAAGCTATGATCGTTTGAAGTTGACCTAAGTAGAATCTTTACTCAAAACTCACTCGGTAGGGAAGCTTCCAACTCAACTTTGTGCTAAGGGTTCTAGTGACCCAAATTAATATCCAAAATCATTTCCACACTAATGAATTGACCTTATAATCTAAGAATAATTAAGAATCACTCGGTACGACCTTCTATGAAATTCAAGAATGGTTCGGGTCTTAACTTTATAAATTTTTGGGGTGTTACAACATCTCCCCCTTGGGATCATTCGTCCTCAAATGACGGTTGTACTTAGAATGGAAAGGAAAGGGGTTTACTCTTACTATCTTTCTGACTTCTGAACTTGCCTACTAACATAGGCGGAACTGATTCATACTGAGAGTTTTGAAACTAGACTTGAGCACATAAGTCATGAACGATATGAGTTGAACATGGTCACTCTCTATCTGAAATTATTTTACATGAAACACGAATATCCGAGCACGAAGTAAGAATATAACTACTATGCCTCGAGTGATATAATTGGTAGCTTCTAAGCTTAGCAACACTCCTCAACTATACTCTCCTTTCTGATTACTACACTTTATAAGCTACAAATTATAGCTCCCACTAGAGTATATGACTACTCTTACAACATCTAAGTCAAATCGCTTGCTCTTATTGTGTTCAAGCCTAATCTCTTATTCACAAGGTGTGAAACATGAGGTGGTTATACTTACTTAAACCACAAGATTTAGGTGTTATACCTCTATAAGGAATCCCCTCCCAAGACCTTGAGCCCACATCAAGAACCACCTAATGCATCATGTATTTATCCACATGTTAACAACACCGCATTCAAGCCTAGAACTACAACCACTCCATGAATTCCTACTTACCAATCCTTTTCAGAATTTCTCACTCTCTCATCATCTATACCAACTAAAATTTCATGCATTACTATCAGGAACCATCTAACTACTCTCACTTAACTATTACCCGAAGTAAAACCTCATTCATCCTTCCTCTACTTTTATAACCTTAGATGGTATAAGCACACTACTGCTACCAACATAAGAAACATCAACCTCTTCCTTCTACCATCACTCAACTACTATCATCGACATCACCCTCTTAACTAAAAAGGATCACTGAAAGAGCTTTAGGGTGAAAGATCATAAGCACGATTCATTTGAGAGTTCTGAAATAAAAATATGCATGACATAACATTATTTTGTTAGCCATTGAGAGCAAAGCATGAATTTGCGATACTGAGCATACTATGGGACATGAGTGCTTATATGAATAGGTTCATGTCATGAGCCTGATATCCATAACTTTTGGAGTAAGATTAAGATCAATGGGCTAAAGTATTTGCCCCTCATTTATGAACTGAGCATAGATGTGAATCTGTCTAAAGTGTATGAGCATAGGTCATGAACAAAATTATGATATTAAAGACACCAACAAGATGTTGTAATGACAGAATTTTGAGGAATACTCTAGAGTATGAATGGATTGATATATCACCATAACTCTCTCTAATATCTCACTATCTGATTCTCAACACTTGACTTGGTTTCTCATCTTATCATCTCCCCCTTAGGTTTGAAGCCGACACTTTAAATCAATGGATTTATTCCATCATCTCTGAATTGGTCTACATTCAATTTACTCTAATACTTAGGAAAGGCTTATCTCATGGCTACTAAACTCTCTTCCCTTCTCCTCATTAGCTTACAAAGCCACGTAATCTAACTATTAATAATATGACTTCTTCTTCTTATCTCACTAATAACATCCTTCTAGGAACTATATTTAAGAGGCTCGTCATTGACTATATATGATCTCTCCGACCAACTCTTAGGGTAATAAATAATGCTTACATCAGCCTACTCCACATTGATAATTCAAATATACTATCTAGGCACACATGAAAAATCATTAACTTAATTGGAACTTCTACATAAATTCATCACTTCTTAGTCTACCTGTAAGGAAAACTCCTCATTAATAACTTACTAGGTACATGGCTACAACTTACATGCCCTATTCAATAACTCTCCTCATCCCTTAGGTTACTACACTTCTAAATATATATATATACTTCTGACTCAGGGCACTTCTACTACTATTGCTTATAATATCACAACTCGCACTATCTTTCGGTTGGGAATACTACCCAAGCACTCTAAAACACATTTTTCTCATACGGGTCTCATCTGAATAAGGTTTAGAGAAGAGAGTCTGGGAGTACATCTCGATTTTAGCTTAAACACACGATTCATATGAATTAAGAGTGCATTCTTTCGAATCTCAACACTTAAGCTCACTCACGGGCTTCTCTCAAGCCCTTCTACAGTTTCATGAGTTTCTGAATACTTTTGCTGAGAGTAACTCATCGATAAGGATTTGGGCTTTACTTCTCGACCGCCTTGAGTATGAGCGATAGTCGAATGGATCTGAGAAACGCACGAGTACAATAAGTTCCTTATGACACAATTCTAGTGCACGATTTAGAGTATGAAAGAAGGAAAACTTTTCTTAAATGTATATAGTCCCTCATTTATAGAAGTGGGGCCCTCATAATCATAAATAAGATCCTACCGACACGGCTTCATAGACACCCTAGGACACTTGAACTCTGTGCTCTAATACGAAGTTTGTCACGCCCTGAGCCTACACTCTGGGCGTGGCCATCACTCACGAACCATTTATGATCCCTAAGCGAACCCTTGGCCTGGCTACATGACTTACATGATTCTAAATAATACGCGAAAGCTTAAAATAGATAAACATTTAGACATTCATAAAAGTCTTAAAATACTGCCTTGCAAATACTTAACATAACTCATAAGTTAAATAACTATCCTGAGAAAGACAAGGGAAAGTTCTAAATCTGCCTGTCTATGACGCCTCTAACAATGTAAGATAAATGTCGGGTTAAGACCCACGACACCTCCAATACTACTAAGCTGAATGAAGATGGAGTCTCCCGAAAGCAAGGGGGCCTCACCAAATACTGTCTGTGAATGAATAGTGATCTCAATGAAACGTTGGTTGATGATCCTGAGTACCAGTATCTGCATCATAATAAGATGCGAGTCGAATGACATCAATACATTGAATGTACTGGTAAGTGATAGGGCTAGAGTAAGCAATTAACTGACTAGGATGACTGAAAACAACATAAGTTGATCAATAACTGAATATGAAGTGAAAACCATTTACGCTTGACAATAAGGTATACAATGAAAGCAACAGGAATGACTAAGAGCAACTCAACAGTATATCAATACATGAATAAGACATGAAAACTCTTTAAGCTTTACAATAAGGTGTGCAAATGAAAAATAACATACTTTACTTGTGGGGAGTTTCTCTAATCGAAAACCATTACTATGAGTCTAGCAATGATACAACGTTTCGCCCACGTTGCAAGGGCCATCTTATCCTTGCCGGGGTATAGGATGATATTATGACTATGGATCCATCTAATAGGCCTTCTCAGAGGCAGTGAGGAGTGGCATGAAGAATCAATGCTATCCTATCCTACGCTGGCTACGTAGTTTTATGGGACTTCCGAGTCATAAAAGACTCTAACCCAATTCAGTGCTCGATACTACTCCCAAAATAATCATTATAACTTTATGCTCAATACACCCTTTACAAAGAAAGGACTTTTTACTTTGCTGAAGTACGTTTCAAAACTTTAGACATACTTACCTCTTTGAAACATGAGCTTATGAACTTATCTTTCAAGCCCAATAATCAACATAGGAACTTATCTTTCAATCTCAATAATCAACATGGGGACTTATCGTTCAATCTCAATAATCAACATAGGAACATATATATGTATATAAAAATAACATTTGAAGGTATTAAATTTTTATGAAATAGAACCTTAAACTTTCCTCTTTATCTTACATTAATTTGGAATGTAAATGAAGACATATGAGTAGGATAATGTATGAATTCTCAATGATAAATGGAGCTTATAGGAGTTAATATAGAGTGGGAAAACATAGCCACAACTTAAAGGAACACACCCAAAAGAACGGAGAAAAAATGGGCCCTGGCGCACTGCTTGCGTACGGCGCCAGGCCCCAAACTTCAGAAGAAAGTTTGGGGCGCACTGCTGTCATGGGGCACCAGGCCCCAAACTTCAGAAGAAAGACTCTAGCGCTATGGTGGCGCCCTACCTCACCCCCTGTCCAGAATTTTTGACGAATTTTATTGCTCAATTTTGGGTCCTAACTCATCTAGAATCGATTGGTTTTCTTCCAAACTCCCTTTGATTCATAAACCCAACACAAAATTATGGAATCCCACTCAAATTCTATCAAGAAACACCACTCATTTGCAATACTCTCACCCCAAGAACTCAAAACCTCCATTGATAAAGAATGAAGCTTAAAACTCAAGAACTCTTCAAGAATGCTTACATAAACGATTATATGAGCGACTTAAAGAAAGATTTACATGCTTGGCGTGAGGATGAAAAAATCCATCACTATGGGAAGCCTCACATACCTGGAAAGAACAAGAGTTCTTGGCAAAATAGACGGATCTTGAAGAACGCTTGAAACACCTAGCTCTTTCTCCTCT
Source organism: Solanum appendiculatum (assembly GCA_018342035.1). NCBI lineage: Eukaryota > Viridiplantae > Streptophyta > Magnoliopsida > Solanales > Solanaceae > Solanum > Solanum appendiculatum. The sequence continues at coordinate 494,368 of JAGDQO010001127.1, read as the reverse complement.
TGAACTCTTTTCTTATTTTTCTAAGGGTTTGGGAATGACCATGAGTGGTTTAGCATCTGATTAGACCCTTAATTGGGTGAGGAAAAATGTGGGTAGTCCTATTGGGGTAAGGAAAAGACCAAACTACCCTTTTCTTAAACGGATGAAAAGCCTTAACTAGAGAGGCTTCACTCAAACGGGCAGAACTTTTTACTCCTAGCTTCAAATGGAGCAAAATTGGTGGCTTTGGAAAGAGGACTCAAAGACTTTCTAATTGATAGCTCATGGGCTACCTAAATCATTATGTGTTGAAAGCTATGATCGTTTGAAGTTGACCTAAGTAGAATCTTAACTCAAAACTCACTCGGTAGGAAAGCTTCCAACTCAACTTTGTGCTAGGAGGTTCTAGTGACCCAAATTGATATCCAAAACTATTTCCACACTAATGAATTGACCTTATAATCTAAGAACAATTAAGAATCACTCGGTACGGCCTTATATGAAATTCAAGAATGGTTCGGGTCTTAACTTTAGAAATTTTCGGGGTGTTACAATACACATGCCATTCGACCTTGCTATCAAGGTAAAAACGTGTCTTATAATTCAATTGTCTATTTTTCTCCAATTGTTTTGCAGCTTCACCAATCAAAGTTGTATTCTTTTAGGCATCCACAAATACAATATCAACAATGGACCATAGTTCAATAACATTGAAAAAATGCTTCATCTGTTGATGTCAAATCTAAAAATTATTTTTTCCATCAAACACAAAAGGGACAAGTGGATAAATATGGAGTACTCATATTCTTTTATATGTTGAATCTCATATAAGGCTTTTATAAGTATCTCACACAAGCTCGGATACCAATTTAAAGAAAAAATAAAATTACTCAAAGTAATAATATATGCACAAATGAAAGATCCAATGGTTATATATAAGAAATTTATTAATCTGCAAAGAAGAGATAGGAGACTTTATTAAATAACTCAATAACTCTTATATTAAAGGTGTTGCAATTGAAAATGAAAATATTTGTGAAATGGCTGGTGTAAACTTATCCAAAAACCAAAAGTACTTGAAACATCCCATAAAGATAAAGAGGATTCTGATAAAAAAAAATAGAGGCATTCAAGTGGGATGATGATTGTGATAGCAAGTTACCAAAAAAAGAGAAAATGGAAAAGAATTCAGATGTAGGGTTTTATGGAGCATGGAGCGAAGAGGATGAGATAAATATCCTTGAAGTCCATCTCAATTATTTATCAGATTATGATGCATTCCTTACTTTTGTGAAGGACACATTGGAGGTAGAGACGACCAAAACTCAATTATAAGTTAAACTGAAAAATGTCGAAAAAGAAATATAAGAAAAGCAATGATAAAATGAAAATTTTCAAAACCCTTGAAGAAAAGTTATTTAAACTGTTAAAGAAAATTTGGGGATCACAAGTGACGACTAAAACTATTGATTTGGTTATAGATTGAGGTAATGTTGCTGACTTGGAGGATTGGTTAGAAGTAATTCACATCAGTTAATTATAAAAATGGTAGGTACGAAATGCTAGAGAAGACGCATTTTGTTAAGATTGGTAAGCCTCGACAGTATTTGTTGGAGATACAAGTGATGGAGGAACATGCAAACTTGACTTTGATATCAATTTGAAAAAAAAAATTACTCAAAATAATAATATATGCACAAGTGAAAGATCCAACAATGATTATATATAATAAATTTATTAATCTACAAACAAGAGGTAGGAGACTTTACTAAATAACTCAATAACTCTTGGATTAAAGGTGTTAAAATTGATAATGAAAACATTGGTGAAATGGCTAGTGTAAACTTATCCAAAAATCAAAAGAACTTGAAAAATCACATAAAGATAAAGAGGATTCTAATTAAGAGTGGAGGCATTCAAGTGAGAGTGATGATTGTGATAGCAAATTACCAAAAAATTGAAAATGAAAAAGAATTCAGATGTAGAATTTCAGAGAACATGGAACGAAGAGGACGAAATAAGTATCCTTGAGGCTCATCTCAATTATTCATCAGATTATGATGCATTCCTTACTTTTGTGAAGGACACATTGGATGTAAAAACGACCAAAACTCAATTATAAGCTAAACTAAAAAGGTTGAAAAAGAAATATAAGAAAAACAATAACAAAACAAGCTTTTTTAAATCCCATGAAGAGAAGTTATTTAAACTGTCAAAGAAAATTTGGGGATCAAAAGTGAAGACTAAAACTATTAATTTGGTTTTAGATAGAGGTAGTGCTGCTGACTTGGAGGATTAGTTAGAAGTAATCCACGTCAGTTAATTAAGAAAAAAGATAGGTAAGAAATGTTAGAGAAGTCGCAATCTGTTAAGATTGGTAAGCCTCAACAGTATTAGTTGGACATACAAGTGATGGAGGAACAGGCAAACCTGACTCTAATATAAATTTGAAGAAAAATTAAAATTATCAAAAGTAATAATATATGCACAAGTGAAAGATCCAACAATAGTTATATATAAGAAATTTATAAATATACAAAGAAGAACAATAGTTATATATAAGAAATTTATAAATATACAAAGAAGAAGTTGGAGGCTTTATTAAATAACTCAATAACTCGTGTATTAAATGTATTGCAATTGAAAATAAAAGCATTGGTGAAATGGCTGGTGTAAACTTATCCAAAAATTAAAATTATTGAAAATGTTCCCATAAAAATAAAGAGGATTCTGATGAAAGTGGAGGCCTTCAAGTGAGAGTGATGATTGTGATAGCAAGTTACCAAAAAAGTGAAGATGGAAAAGAATTTAAATGTAGAATTTTGAGAGTATGGATCGAAGAGAATGAGATAAGTATCCTTGAAGCGCATCTCAATTATTCATCATATTATAATGCATTCCTTACTTTTGTAAAGGACACATTAAAGGTAGAGACGACAAAAACTCAATTATAAGCAAAATTAAAAAGGTTGAAAAAGAAATATAAAAAAAACGTTGATAAATGGAGCTTTTCCAAACCCCTTTAAGAGAAGTTATTTAATCTATTAAAGAGGATTTGGTGATCACCAGAGAGGACTAAGACTATTTATTTGATTTTAGGGGAGGTAGTACTAATATTTTGGAGGATTGATTAGAAGAAATCTACGTCAGTTAATTAAGAAAAAAGATAGGAAAGAAATGCTGGAGAAGTCTCAATCTGTGAAGATTGATAATGATCGATAGTATTTGTTGAAGATACATGTGATGGAGAAACACACAAATCTGTCTCTGATATCAATTTGAAGAAAATAAAATTACTCAAAGTAATAATATATGCTCTAGTGAAAGATTCAACAATGATTATATATAAGAAATTTATTAATCTAAAAAAATAGGTAGAAGGTTTTATTAAATAATTCAATATCTCTTGTATTAAAGATATTGCAATTGAAAATGAAAATATTGGTGAAATAGCTGATGTAAACTTATTCAAAATTCAAAAGCACTTGAAATGTCCCCAAAAAGATAAAAGAGAATTCTGATGAAGAATGGAGGCCTTTAAGTGGGAGTGATAAATGCAATAGCAAATTACCAAAAAATGCAAAATGAAAAAGAATTCATATGTAAGATTTCAGAGTATGGAGCGAAGAGAATGCGATATGTATACCTTAAAATTCATCACAATTATTCATCAGAGTATAATGCATTCTTACTTTAGTGAATGACACATTGGAGATAATGACAATCAAAACTTAATTATAAGCTAAACTGAAAAGGTTGAAAAAGAAATAAAAGAAAAATGTTGACAAAAGGAGCTTTTCCAAACCACGTGAAGAAAATCTATTTAAATTGTCAAAGAGAATTTGGAGATCACAAGTGAATACTTAGACTACTGATTTGATTTTAGGTGGAGGTAGTGCTGCTGACTTGGATGATTGGTTAGAAGTAATCAACGACAGTTAATTAAGGAAAAGGATAGAAAAGAAATACTGGAGAAGTCGCAACTGTGAAAATTGGTAAGGTTCGACAGTATTTATTAGAGATACAAGTGATGGAGAAACAGACAAACCTGGCTCTGATACTAATTTGAAGGAAATAAAATTACTCAAAGTAATAATAAATGCACAAATGAAAGATCCAATAATGGTTATATATAAGAAATTTATTAATCTACAAAGAAGAGGTAGGAAGTTTAATTAAATAAGTCATAGTGTATTAAATGTTTTGCAATTGAAAATCAAAATATTGGTGAAATGACTGGTGTAAACTTATTCAAAAACCAAAAATACTTGAAACGTCCTCATAAAGATAAAGAGTATTCTGATGAAGAGTGGAGGCTTTCAAGCGAGAATGATAATTTTGATAGCAAGTTACCAAAAAAAGTGAAGATAGAAAAGAATTCAGACGTAGGATTTCAAAGAGTATGAAGCGAAAAGGATGAGATAAGTATCTTTAAAGCCCATCTCAATTATTAATCAGTTTATGATGCATTCCTTACTTTTGTGAAGGACACATTGGAGGTAGAGACGACCAAAACTCAATTATAAGTTAAATTGAAAAGGTTGAAAAAAAAATATAAGAAAAACGTTGACAAAAGGAGCTTTTTCAAACCCCATGAAGAGAAGTTATTTAAACTGTCAAAGAATGTTTGGGATCACAAGTGAAGACTAAGACCATTGATTTAATTTTAGATGGAGATAGTGTTGTTGACTTGGAGTATTGGTTCAAAGAAATTCACGTCAGTTAATTAATGAAAAGGATAGGGAAGAAATATTGGAGAAGTTGCAATCTGTGAAGATTGGTAAGGCTCGACAGTACTTGTTGGAGATACAAGTGATGGAGGAACAGACAAATCTTGCTCCGATATCAATTTGAAGGAAATAAAATTACTCAGATAATAATATATGCACAAGTGAAAGATTAAAACATGGTTATATATAAGAAATTTATTAATCTACAAAGAAGAGGTAGGAGGTTTTATTCAATAACTCTTGTATCTCATTATATATTGAGTGTATCTTTCTACATTGAAAATATGTAAGAAGGCATTTCTATTTATAATATTAAAAAATCAAATTAAACTAGGACTAGGAACCTCCTTAACTATCAAATTCTAACTAAACATAATTAATTAAATACCATAAATAACAAATCTTAAAGGAAAAATTGTGCATAATAACAAACATTTAAATCAAAATAAATGTTATAGCTACTGTTACATTTAATTCTATTCGGTAGCTAGTGTTTAGCGATTTTTGCTATTCGTTGGGATCCACACATTTGTATATAATATAAATAAAAAAAGATAAGTTATGATTTTATACAATTCACTTCGCCTCTTTTCACTCCCCACTTCTTTCAATTCCTCCTAAAATCTCTCCCCAAATAAGTTTAAATTTCAAATCCCTCCTGATTTGGCATCAAAATTTTCTCTCCCCGTTTACACCATTTTCTCCTAAAATCTCTCTCCCACATTAGTTTTGAATTTTGAATTTTCGTCATTACCCTCCTGATTGTGGCATCAAAATTTCATGTAACCGCCAAAAACGTGTGTAAATTAACTTTATAATTTTTTTCTTTGTATTATGTATAATCTTTTTCAATTTTTTTCATGAACTTCATATGCTTATACAAATTACAACTAATATTGTTTCTTATTTGTATAGAGACTTCACATATATACTTAACTTATACAAAGAACATATACATATATAAATTACAGCTATATATACATATATAATGGACAAGCCTAACAAAAAGCACATATACATATACAAATTACATCTAATATACAAACGCAATTATTAGAATTTAAGAGAACATGTATTGTATACGTATACAAATATAGAAAAAAGTGAAACGTTTCATATACGAATTATCCAATTGTATAAATGAATTTATACAGCACTGACCAATTTATATATAAATTGGACGTAGTTAATCAGAAGCTTCATAGCAAACATAAATATAGCTATGGAGCGCAATTATCTAAACTATAGCTATAGAGCATTAATATGAATATTATCTTTGTCATTCCTAAACTTACTAAATCTTAAACTACTAAGGAATCCTATAATTAAATTACTATAAATAACAAAGCCTAAACTAATATGGAATCCTATTCTTAATTCATTGTCTACCACCAATAATAGAGAAAAAGAGAAGATGAGTACATGGTGTGAGAAAGGGAGGATCTATTTGGATTAAATTATTGAAAAAATTAACGAGTTGATAAAGTTATTCAAGACTGACTTGGATAATGAAATTGTAGTCAATTTCATAGTACTCATATATATAATAATAATTAAAAAAGTCTATATAAAAATATTTTAAGAGATGAAACACCATTAAGTACAAGATTATACTTATTTTTGACTTATTTATGTTAGTTGATTGAAATCATTTCTCTTTTTATTACAAGTTTTTTTAGACTTACTAATTATTACGTAGTTAATTTAAAAAAATTCGTGTATTCTCTCATCAATTTTTTCTAATTATTTACGACTTCAAAATTTAAATATATTTATTGAAATTTTTAACTACATCATTGTGTTGACTCCAATCTATATGTCAGTTTGAATGTGAAGAATCATATGAACTAAGATGAAATTATATGTGAATCATGTCATACCAGTATAATTTATTCTTTAATTTGAAGTTATACGCATTAACAATGAGTGTAAAAATTTTATTTTAAAAAAATATTATCACCGTAGTTTAAATCTTACTTTTATTTTAATCAAAGAATTATGTCTTAACTTATAGTAGAAATTTGCTAATACTTATTTATATTTAAAAAACTAAATTACATAAATATTTTGACATCGTTAACACGTAAAATTTAAGTTCTTTTTCTTATAGTCATTTTAATCTATATATTTCTTTTGTCACAATTTACCTTTCTATATCATAAAAAGAACTTTCTCCGTGGTATGACACACTTCATAAGAATTATTTGAGATATATTTTCAATTGTCCCATAAAATTTTGTGATGATTTTTTTATGAAGAAAATATAAATGAAATAAATTATCAATGTGTAGCTTACATGTCCTTTTATTATTTATCATTTTTTTAATAATTTTTTCTTTGAATATTGATATATCATTTTAGCCTTGAAAATATGCATTTGACCAACATAGAATACTGAGTATATATATGAAGGCAAGAACAAAAAAAACAATATTCTAAGGGTTATAAAATTGTATAGAAGATTCCAAGTCTGTAACAAGAACAAAAAGACACAATATTTTCATTGTGTATACGTCTATATACACCTGCTTTCCAAGAAAATTCAAACTCAGTAACCTCATCACAGTTTACACCTAATTCTAATTTCTAAGAAATCCATTATAAAGAATGAATAAAATGATACAAAACTTATAATCACATAATATGACAGAGAGAACCAGAGTGCTCTCTCTATTAGCAAAATAAGGAAAACATCTATGTCCAAATGCTGAAAGCATTTCCTGACGACTTACACGGGGATGTTTGCATTGGCACGTCCTGCTGAACTGCTATTACCTTTTGCTTGGAGTACATCAGACATAGACCTCAACCTGTTTCTAATCTCCATGAATGATGGCCGAGCTTCAGGATCAGCAGACCAGCATTGTTCCATCAGCTTCCTCCACTCGGGATCACACCTTTCTGGCATTGGAGGACGAAGAGTATTCTTCAAAATCCCCCCTACAACAATTATCAACAAATCAAACAAGGTCAAATCGGAAAGGGTTGGGAAATCATTAAGATACAATTCTTTTCTTTTCATTGCCTCAAAGGACCATTAGTTTTTAGTTTCTCTTCATCAATAAAGAAAACTTATCAGAAAGAGCAAGTAAGCTGGCCGTTCTTTATATCTTTCTGGCCCAATTAGGTGTGAATTGGCCTACACATTCAGCATTGTTGAGCATTAATATGATCGAACCAAACGAAGTACGTGTACTAGCAGTCTTATCTCCCTCAGGCTATGAATACATGACAATCTCAGAAATGCCATGATCACCTACAGATGTTGCAGAGTGAAGTGGTTATACTTCTTGAACTCACAGAGAGCAAGATTAATGCTTTTGACTGGCATTCTGCTTTGAGGCTAGACCCTTGAACTTGCAGAGCATATTGGGATACTGATTAAAAATAGCTCAGTTTCGATGCATGGGTATATTTTTTGAACGACCAATATAGGAATCATTTATTAGCATACAAGAACCTTTGGTAATTGGCAGGTGGAGACTCAGTGGATAAGTTCTTGGGCAAAGAAGAAATCTGGCAGAGGTGCTATAATAAGCAGCTTATATGCAATGTTAGTTCGCCCTATTTGGAGGGAACACAATTAGATTAGATTCTAGGTTGGTAGATACCTAGCAGACAGAATATGCAAAGAGATGGCCATCTACATCCATATCAGAGGTACCAACATCAAAAACTGGCAGGCTACCCAGGACAGTCTCACCTCCTTCCCTGATGGACTTGGTTGCACTAGAAATTGTTTCACGATAGTAAATAGATAGAAGTATTGGTAAAAGGATCTGTAGTAAGATATTCTGTCTATATGAGACTGATGAGAGTGATTTGTAGTGAGGCGTTATGTACAGATAGTATACTTCTGCTTTTCTCTTCTATTATGTTTGCTTTAAATTTGAGAAACAGGTGGTCAGCCCTGTTTAGTTTTGTAATGTGTCACTTTTGGTATTATAACAGTTTGATTACCAACCATTAACAAGACTAGAGCAAATGTACTAGAAACAAGGCTGAAGGGGAACCATATGTATAAAATCATATGATATTTTTCAGAAAAAATATGATTTAAAATATGATTAAGCTGACATGTTGTCAACTCATTGATATATAGCACAGAAAATATTAATGCCATATGGTCTGGTTTCTTAAATGATATCATTTCCTTTGAATTGTTTATGAACCTCAACTGGATGTAAGCACAGACTTGATCATGCAAAAGTATAACTCCCATTATTGTTTTTGTTTTTTAAAAATTGGTAAAGTTGTATTCCTCAACATTAAGGACATGTTGGACACCTCCAAAAAGTTGTTAGGAACCATCCTAAAGCAATTATAATGAACCTAAAAGATCTAGGAACTGTTCAGCTTCTTCTATACAATGTTCTTTACACCAAAAATGAAATGTTGCAATGCATCTTCCTTTAACTTCCAGGATGTTGTTGGCTTTGTTGTCAAAACATCTTCCATTCCTCTTACCTCTGAATTGTCCATCAAAAATACATGCTGAGATTAGTCTCCACCATTTCTTCTGCGATTTGTTGCCCCCTCTCCTAATCCAGCAACTTAGAATGTCTGTTGTATGCTCAGGCATAGTCCATATGGTCTATGTTAGACTAAAGAATAGAGGACCATAGCTGGTAGGTGAAGTTGCAGTGAAGGTAGAGATGGTTCTATCTCTCCCTTCTCACAGCACAGGGAAAACCTAGATGCAATATGGAACTTCCTCCTTTGTAGTCTCCCATGAGTGAGGCAAGCTTTTCAAACAACCAACCAAGTAAAGAACTTAACCTTTTTTGGTGCCTTACTTTTCCATACCTGCTTCAAAGGCCTGGTTAGATCTGAGGCTGTCTCTGCTTCCTTTTTATAGCTTCTGCTTACTGATAAGATCCCATCACTGTTGTGTTTCCATTTGATTCTATCAGTCTCTGTATTAGTGCCACTGAACCCTTCAAGAACAGCCATCAGGTCCACAAATCTGTCTACTTCACAAATATTAAGGTGTCTTCTAAGAGTGATGTCCACCCCTGTTGAGACCAGCTTTCAGCTACTGTAACATTTGGTGTAGATGAAATGTTGAACAAATCTGGGAAGGTCTGCATCAGAGTTGCTTGACCAATTTAGAGGTATTTCTAGAACAAGATTCTGCTCCCATCTCCCACTTTGTACAATATGTTTTCTGCTAATTTGGGCCATAGATTCCTAATGATTCTCCATACTGATGTTATAAGTACGAGTAACTATATTTGTGCACCACGAGTCTTTCAGTCAATATTTTCTTATGACCACATCTTTCCACAAAGCATGTTGTTCCCCATTAAATCTCCACAATCATTTCCCAAGTAGTGAGTTGTTTTGTCTCCTTAGATCCCTGATTCCCAGTCCTCCAGAGCACTTGCTTAGTTGAACAGTTTCTCAGTCCACTAGGTGAAAGCCCTTACCCTCCGTATTTCCTAACCACATAAATCTCTCCTATGTTTATCCAATTTGTTAACCACTTTGGTTGGAATAGGGAAGAGAAACATGAGATAGATAGGTAAGGAGTCTAGCATATGATGACCCTGCCACCAAGTGAGAGATGCTATGCCTTCAAATTTGCTAAATTCTTCACTATTTTCTCCACAATTACATCCCATATCTCCAAATCCTTGTGCCCATTTCCTAGTGGCATACCCAGGTATTTAGTTGGTAGGCTTTCTGCCCTGTATCATAGGATATAGGCCAAAGTCTGAATCTGCTCCACTTCTGTGACAGGGAAAAGACTATTCTTTCTCCAGATAACACATAGACCAAACACTGCTTCAAACACAATAAGGATTACCCTAATATTCCTAATTTTCTCTACCTGTGCTTCACAAAAGATCAGTGTGTCATCTGCATAGAGCAGGTGACAGACTACCATGTCTTCTCCTATTCCATTGCTGATTTTGAATTCCTTAATCCAGTTGTTGCTGATAGCCTTTCTCATCATACTGTTAAAGCCTTCCATGGCTAGGATGAAAAGGGAAGGGGAGAGGGGGTCGCCTTGTCTAAGACCCCTTTCTGATGGGGAAAAAAACACAGGTTCTCCATTAACAAGTATGGAGAACCTAATAGTTTTAATACAAAACTAATCCATTTCAGTCACGTTTCACCAAACCCCATCTGTCTGAAAAATGTCCAGTAGATAATCCCAGTTGACATGATCATATGCCTTCTCTATGTCTACTTTGCACATGATACCTGGATCATCCCCTTTCAACCTCCTGTCCACACACGCACTGGCAATGAGAGCTGCATCCATGATTTGTCTTCCTTATATGAAAACCATTTGATGATTGATAACTAGAGAATCAACAACCCTCTTCAGTCTCTTTGTCAAAGTTTTGGCCATAGTTTTATATACCCCACTAATTAGCCTAATTGATCTGTAATCTCAGAGTTCCACTGCTCCATTCTTCTTAGGTATGAGTGCAACATAAGTAGCATTAAAGCTTTTCTCAAATACTTGATGAGAATGGAAGTGATGCATTGTGCTCACAATGTAATCTTTCAGAAACTCCTAACACGATTGGTAAAAGCTAGTAGGAAAAGCCATCAGGCCCAGGAGCCTTATCACTTGCACACAATTTGACTGAGTTAAGGACTTCCTCTTTCTCAAATTCTCTTTGTAGCCCCTGTTGATCCTCATTGCTGATGGTTGGAACCTCCTGCATAGTGAAATCAGGCCTCCAAGCTTCAGGCTCTTTGTACAGCTTGAGGTAGAAATCTTGAATGAGAGATTTCTACACCTTCAGTTCTTGTTTCAGCATTTTCAGTTTGGCTGGCCAATATGTAAGTAGGAGTCCCAATTTCTTGAAACGAAGTCCACCAGCTTTGAATTTTCCCTCTGAATCCCTACTACTCCCATCCACCACTGTTCAAACTTGAAGAGATGTTTTGAAGTCCCAATTCCCACACATTAACATAATTGGGTTGTGGTCTGAACCCACCATGGAGAGTAAGTTCTGTCTGATTTGGAGGAATTGCTCCTCACATTGGAAAAAAATATAAAAATCTGTCCATCCTAGAGGCAGTTCTATAATTGTCTCCCCTCCTCCATGTATATGGCCCTCCAAATAGAGGAGAATCGACAAGCTCCATGTCCTCAATCCATTCTGAAAAATCAGCCATGGCTCCTGAAATTATTTAGCATTTTGTCCTCTCTATGGGGTACCTAATGACATTAAAGTCACACCACACGACCCAGGGGCCCTCACACAGGCTCCTAACAGAAGCTAGTTCCAACCATAATTCCTTCCTCTCATTCCTCTCGCAATTAGCATATACAACACTCAGACACCAAGTTACGTTTTGAGTGTTACCTGTAAACTTGCAAGTGATCATCTGGTCTCAACTTTCCACCAGTTCTCACCTTCAATTTCTTTTATCACATAACACTACTATACCCCCACTCCTTCCTATAGCCTCCAGGTGCACCTCTCCTGACCATCTGTTATTCCAAAGTTGTCTGAATACAACTGTCTCTACCTCCTTGAATTTTATTTCCACAAGAACATGAATATCAACCCCCACTGCTGTATTAGATTTCTTACAAGACTTCTCTTGCTCTCCCTATTTAGCCCTCTCACATTCCATGATAGTATTTTAACTTTCATTGATGACATAAAAGGTTGTTGCTCCCTGATCCTTGCATCCCTTCTTCTATGTTCATCTGGAGGATCATGTTTCTAGCTTCTTCTATGTTCATCTGGAGGATCATGTTTCTAGCCTCATTGGAATTCTCTCCATCATCACCACTTGGTTTTCCCCTCTTATAAATTTGATTCAACAAGAACCTCTTCTGATCTATCTTCATGAACATATCCAATGCCAACCTTTCACAGCCTCTCGAGCATGCCCCAAAATGTTGGCTGAATTTGAAAACATTGGAATGGACCCATAGAGTTGCCATGTCCTCTAATTCATCATATCCACATTCTTCATTAATTTGTAGAGGAGGTGGGTTTCCATATATTACCAATTGATTTCCTTCGGAGTCCCCTTGAACTCCACCCCACTTTAGAGCAAAAACTGTGTACCTCCTCCCCTTAACTGTTGTAACTATTCGCTTGCATGTGACAGTTCTGACCATCTTCGCGATGGGTGATTGCTGTCTGTTGGAATCATCATTTTCCTTTGGTTGCTCCAGCCGCATGAGTTCTTCCAATTCGCTCTTGATCTTTGGAGAACTTGGGGGAGGGTGATCGACTTTGTCAAATTGATTGACTCCTTTTGTGAAAGGTTCAGTGAACTGGACCTTTTTCTTAGTTGTTGTATCTTTAGAAGAAAAAAGAGGCCCAACTTGAAGGGCCCATTTCCAACAAAATCAGGAAAGGGCCCGGGCTGTTATAATTATGAGGAACCTTCAAAAATGACTATAGTTTGGGCTTAATAAGAGATCTATAGTTATAGTTTACTTAATTACAATTCATAACTACATGTTAGGAGAAGTGAGGCGAGCGAGAATGGGAAAGGGAGGAGAGGCGAGTGAGATTTGGGAGAGAGAGGAGAGAGGAGAGAGAGGATGAATACATGTTGTATTTGTTGTATCAGGTTGTATCACAAATACAATTGATTTGTATCAAGTTGTATCAGGTTGTATCAACGAATACAATTGTATCAAGTCTATATGTTCCTTGTGTATTCACTCTGTATCAGGTGTATCAACGAATACAATTATATATCAATTGTATCAACTGTATCTATTCCTTGTGTATTTACTTTGTATCAATGTATTTGAGAGTATCTACAACTGGCTATAGATTTGTATCAATGTATTCAGCTGTGCTGTCCTTGTTATACATTTGTATCATGTGTTGTATTCATTCAGAATACGATTGATACAATATTGTATCTCTCCCTCGTTCAAGCATACTGAGAGTCTGAGTATGAAATCAAAGAGGAGAACAAGAAGAAGAAAGGTCTCCACCATCTATCGCCTAATACAAATCTCTCGACTAATTTGTATCAGTAATTTCCCCCATTTGTATCAGGCGAGAGATAGAGGAGGGGACGAGAAAGGGAGAGAGGCGAGCGAGGTAGGAGGGAGGAGAGAGGAGAGCGAGAGTTTGAGAGAGAGGAGAGATTTTCTATAAAACCCTAAGTATAGCTATGTAATATAATTCTTTTAAACTATAGATGTGTATAGTAAATACATAGCACATGTTTGCCTTCTACATAGTCTCCTATAATTATTAGGGCTCCACTTGCCACCTCACCCCTCTAGTACTTCACCCCTGACAATTCAAAACTAGTGTTATCTCAGCAAAGCATTCTTTGTATCTTTGGTCCATCGCATGCCCCGTCTCTATCTCCTTTTCCTTTTCTTCATAAGTTGTCCGCATCTATCTCAGGCTCATAGTTGTCTCCTCGACTGCCGTAATCACTCATCCCCCTACTTCTATATCTCGCCGTGATTCACACCAGACCAGTAGTGAAAAAATCCATTCTCTGTCTGCAACCTCCACCGACGACAGAATCTGTTCCCTTGGCCCTTTGACTCGAATGTGAGCCCATCGGAGGTGGTTTTTTAACTTTGCTTCCTCCTCATTCTCAGCTGCCACATTTTTTGCCAATATCCTTCATCACCTTAGAAGACCAGAGATGGAGAGGTAGCCCAAGAACTCAAATCCAGAACCAATCAAATTCTGTGTTCTGGGGCAACTCCTGATTTTGGAGACCACCATTCAAATATCAGCCTCTTCCCTTGTCTACTCCAATCTCCCATAAGAATACGTTCTGCAGCTTTCTTGTTTTGGAACTCAAACAGAAACTGGATCTCATTCAATTCACATATTCCTTTCCACATCTGTTGAGTCCATCTTCTTACATCATTGTGAGTAGGGATATCATCGGTTTCAGGGAAACTGTTCACCAAACACCAATCAAGGAGGTCATTTTCCCCTGAAAGCACAGATGTATTCATGTGCTTTTCGGTTCTAGACTCTCTCAGAGTCCATTTGTTTGTGTAAGGCTTCCTTGAAGCTCCCTTCCTCCTTGATGTACTGAAACTTGTCTTGTCCAGTAAAACCAGCTTCCCCTTTTACCCCTGGTTCTCTGTGAATGAAATGTTCTATTTTGGCGACAAGTGTTTCCCATCCTTCATTAAACTTGTTCTCTGGTATAATAATAACTGCTCTGGCTTGGCCATTAACTGTGATAACTGATGTGTATCTCCCATATTTATTGTACTTTAATGCACAATAAATATAAGTCGAGAAATCTCTGCCCTGCCATGATTTAAAGCTTTTTCCTCTTAGCTTCGTAGCCTCCCTTAGCCTTCTGCAGAGCCAGAAAAGTGCCCCCTATGACTCAGAGGGAGACTTTGACTCTGTTAAATCATACTCCCTCCGTCCCATTTTATGTGGCCCCCTTTGCTTTTTAATCCGTCCCAAAAAAAATGTCACCTTACTATAATTAGAAATAATTTAACTTTAAAATTCCTCTTTTACCCTTAACGAAATGATTTACAACCACACAAATATTTTTTTGATAATGGTAACGGTATATTCAAACCAAAAGGCCCATCAGGTATACAACCACACAAATATCTAAGGATTGTTTTAGACCACAAGTTTCAAAAGTCGTCTTCTTTTTTTTTCTTAAACACCGTGTCAAGGCAAATGATGTCACATAAAATGGGTCAGGGGGAGTAATATTTACCCCCTTGCCTAAAAAAATACAATTCTCCATGGAGAAAAGGAGAAAGAGGAAAGAGAAAGTAGTGCAGTATTATGATGGTCGAGTACCACCGGAAAAAGGGAACCTAGAAACCCAGAGAAGTCTTCAGGTGAATACCTTCGGGAAAGTGCTTGGGAGCATTTTCAAAAATTCCTTTGCATACCCTTATAATCAAGTGGAATTCATTCCCTAACAACACACTATTCCCTCTCCCTCCCATTACTGTTATGAAGCAGAAATTATTCACTTGCTCTAACAGGTAATGAGAGCCTTACCAATGATTGCCCCACAATGCATGTTTGCATAGGGTTCTTCCCCAGTCAAGATCTCCCACATTGTTATGCCAAATGAAAAAACATCAACCTGTCAGAAACCAAACCATCCAGTTTATTGCTTTATGACATACCTAACAACTAATATCAGTTGTTATTGCTTTATGACATATCTGATTATAGTAAATAACAGTAATCGGCCTAACCTTCTCAGATACTCGGTTACTGCTACCATTTAACAGTTCAGGTGCCATCCAGGGAAGAGTACCTCTTACACCTCCAGATACGAGCGTATTGCGTTTAATCCTAGACAGTCCAAAATCTCCAACCTGCATTAAGATATCTTACAAATAACTCAATTCACTGTGGCAAGGTAAGCTTTTTACTAAAATACAAATCGGATTAAATTATCCTATGAAAATGTATCAGTAGATCTAGCTGGATTCACCCTACAAAATAAGCATACAAGAATGTGCTGTTTTCTTATAGTAGGTCACCTATACGGTGGTGTGGTAATCTTTGTTTCATCATAAAAAGTCTTCATTGGTCTTAACTGTACTGTAGAAATCTTATTTGGTGTGAAAGTACACTCTGCTCCAATATTATTCATCATTTATTCAAATTCGGCTAAAACCTTTTGGCTTTGTAGATGAAAGTACTGTGCTTCTGGAAACAGAAAGGCTATCTAACCAGAATTCAGTCCAATACAATTCCAATATCAATAATGGCTGAATCATAGGAACTTGTGCTTAAGTCAGACAGGGCTAGGCGAAGGGTGAAGCTGCTTTGGCCCCATAATTTTGGGGCCCAAAATTTTACTAATAGGTGTACATATAATTTTTTTAAAATAAATTATTGTGTTTTATACTAAATAATGCATGTTTTCATAATAAAAATGGAAAGATGAAACCGTAGACGATAAATTAGGAAACAAAATAGTCTTTTAAGGATTCCCTCCATAGACTATACGTGTAGGTAATATTTTCTTGCCTCATTTGTTGATACATTCAACATCATCAATTGGCCCACATAGTTTTATTGCTTCTTACCGTTCTCCTCAAATAGCATGCATTAATCTTTTAATATATTCCCTTGGCCATTCTCCAACTCTCAGATATAAATATGTAAAAATAAGAGAAGCCCAAAGCAAATTGCCTACTCTTTTTTTGTTTCTTTCTCAAATTTTCAAGCATTGCGTCAAGCATATTGAAGCAGTGAAAAGTGATAGCAAGTTATCAACTTGTTGAATCAGGTTCCATTATTCTATCTTTCTATTATTTTACATCTGAAATTTTTTAATTTTGATATCTTTGCTTCTTAGGTTTATAATGTCTTTTTCGATATTTATTAGAATTTAAATAAATCAATTAGGATATAGAAATTCAGTTATTCCAAACTCAAAAAAACAGAAGAGAAGGATTGAAACTTTGACACAATCTCAAAAAGGAGCCCTAGGTAAAATACTTACCAAACAATAAAAATCCTAAATAATGGATTAGATATATTAGAAATTGAAAGGAACTACTAGAAATCGATCATAATTTTTTTAATAACTTTGCGCATCAAAAGCTAGAAAAATAGACTTCAAATAAAATTATATATGAAGTACTTTTGTTTGTTTTAACAAAAAGTTTATATTTTTTGTCATAAAAAAAAAAGTTTAAGGCCTCTCGTTGAAGTTTTTCTTTGGGTCACCATGTTATTGAGCCCCTGAAGTCAGAATATGCTCTCTCATGATTCATTCTGGATTTATTCTTGTACACTCAAGAGTGCATATATCCCTGCCGTAATGGAAAAAAGATACCTTGCATATAGGTCGTTGTGGATCCCTCAGGCTGACTAACAAATTGTCACATTTCAGATCAAAGTGGACGATGTTTTTCGAGTGCAAATACTCCATCCCAAAAGCTGCATCCATGGCAATAAGAAGCTTCTTATAACTATCGAGTGACCTGCACAAGGAATTTAGCAGATCCCATTTATGAATGAGAGAAGCATGTAGAACTAATTAACATAGCAAAAGCAACTTCACCTGTCCTTTTTAATAAGAACATTTCGAAGTGATCCATTAGTCATGAATTCAGTCACAGTTGCCAAAGTTCCCCCAGCCCCATCAGGTACCACTCCATAAAATGCAAGCACATTAGGATGATGAAGGTTTGAGAGGATCTGTGCCTCTCTCCAGAAGTCCTTGATCTGGAAAAAGGACAATTTTATTATGAATTTCACAAGAAGGATCATAAACACTGCTGATAATCCAGGAAAAATTGATATGCTTGGAAGATATGTTACAGGAAACACACCAGCCTTTCTTCCTGTGATGATCTCCCAGAAAAACATGACCGCTTAATTCTCTTTATAGCAACATCTGTTCCTCTCCATTTTCCATGATAAACAGTACCATATGTCCCAGAGCCCAACTCCCTCAATTCTTCAAGGTCGGCATTTTTTATGATCTGCGATGTAACATTAGCTGTAGCTACTGCTTAAGAATGAATTAAGGAACTATTAAAATAAAGCGAACTTGTTGGGGATTGAGGCAAATTTTTTTGTTGTTGTTGTTAAAGAAAGCAAGCATATTTAAACTCTAAGAAAAAAGATATAAGTTTGCATCTTCTCTTAAAATGAAGAAAGAAGGGTAAAACAAGATAAAGTTACAAAATTAACTTTCCACAAGAGAGGAGGGAGGGGAGGGGGGCGATTCTATGGAGATGTTTGAAAGCTAGAGGAGTACTTGTGGTGTACATTAAGACGATCAAGGATATGTATGTACGATGCAGCCAAGACTCGGGTGAGGACAATGGGTGGAGACTCGGATAGTGGGTGGAGACTCGGAACACTATCCAGTCATGATGCAATTGCACCAAGGATCAACTCTTAGCCCGTTTTTATTTGCTTTGGTGATGGATGAACTGATGTGGCATATCGAAGAGGAGGTGTCATGGTGTATGCTATTTGCAGATGACATAGTATTGATTGATGAGACACACAGCTTGCCTAATGATAAGCTGGAGGTTTGGACGGAACCTGGAATCTAAAAGGTTCAGGTTGAGCAAGACTAAGACAAAGTACTTGGAGTGCAATATCAAAGGCATAATTCACGAGGCAGATTTGGAAGTGAGGATTGATACATAAGTCATCTCCAAGAGAGAGTTTCAAATATCTTGAGTGTATAACCAAGGAAATGGAGAGATTGATGATGATGTTACACATTGTATTGAAACGGGGTGGATGAAATGGAGACTCGCATCCGGTCTCTTGTGTAATAAGAATGTGTCACCAAGACTCAAAGGTAAGTATTATAAAGTGATTGTTAGACCAACTATGTTGTATGAGGCAGAGGATTGTCCGATTAAAATCTCATACATCCAAAAGATGAAAGTAGTGGAAATGAGGATGCTGAGATGGATATGTGGGCATATTAGGAGGGAAACGATTAGGAACGAAGATATTTGAGACAATGTGGGAGAGGCCTTCATGGTGGACAAAATGAGGAGGTGAGGTTGAGATGGTCTGGGCATGTGAGGAGGAGATGAACAGATGTCCCATTAAGGAGATGTGAGAGGGTGACTATGGTGGGTCTAGGGAGAAGTAGAGGCCGAAGAAGTATTGAGGAGAGATGATTAAACAAGACATGATGCAGCTTACCGAAGACATGACCCTAAATAGGAAGATATGGAGGTCGTAGATTAGGGTAGAAGGTTAGTAGGTAGTCGAGTGTTATCTAGTTCTCCTTATCAGTATTATTATTATTATTACTCTTCTATTATCTTATTCTTCGATTTTTATCATTACCTGTTATATCCTTTGCTTTGATTATCATATTATTTGTTGTTGCTACTATTTTTTTCTCCATTATTTTCGACATGGCTTCATCACTATTGTATTTCCTTTTCAAACCTATTTTGAAATGCTTTACTTGAGCTGAGGGTCTATCGGAAACAACCTCTCTACCTTCACAAGGTAAGGATAAGGTCTCGTACACACCACCCTCCCCAACGCCCACTTGTGGGATTACACTAGGTATGTTGTTGTTGTCAACCAGTAGAGAAACATAGTTGATACGCAATAAAACCATTACATAACCTTTGAGGCACATTCCAAGACTAGAAATAGCAGACCATTATTATTGCCAAGAACTGAACCACAATCTCTAACGATGACAATAAATCAAAGACATTTGTCATGTAACGCACTCTATGATAAGCTGATCAAGGTATTGCAAGAGGGGGGTATGTAGTGAATGACAAAGCCTTGTACATTTGAGTCCTCCTTAGGATATACTCCCTCTGTCCTGATCACCTTTCTAAAAATACTTGTCCCAAATTACTTGATCACTTACTAAATCAAGATAAAATTAATTAAATTTTTCCCTTTTTACCCCTATAATTAATATCATAAATATGCATAAGTTCCAATGATACCTTTTGTATGCCCTATGTCATCATAAATTATATTGATATCCATCGATATGAACAAAGGGTAAATTTGTCAAATTGATCATCTTATTTATGATTTCTTAAATACCGTGTAAAATAGAAAGTGATCAGTTATTATGGGACGGAGGGAGTATTAAAAGCGTTCTGCTGGTACTATGGTAGTAAGAAGGCAATGCCCTTTTAAGTCTTTCAAACTCATACCCAAGATTAGAGTGTAAGGCGTTATAGTTAAAAAAGGGGAGAAATGAAGATATTATGCTGAGCACTTCCAACAAGGTTTAGAATACAAAAGGAAATGATCATTTACCTGCAAACCATACAAATCAGCTTCCAGTTCAGCTATCATAGCATCAGTGATTAAATTATCCTTATCTCCGTCGAGAGAGTTGGCGTCCTGCGCCAAGCCAGATAAACAACGAAAAACTATATGAGCATAAGAGAGATTTTAGTAACCTAAATCATACACCAACCCATCAAAGTGAAATAGAAATTCACCTCCAACCCCAAGTCAGGGGCAAATGCCACCCCTTCTGCTGCACTAGGAGATATGACTTCACCACCGATGGTATCCAAATCTAGGAGATTTGCAGCATATAAGTCACCACTGGGTGATCTAACATCTCTTCCATTTGCATGCAGAACCTGCTGACTTTCCTTGATATTCCTACTAACTGGAGCATCTTCTATCTTTTGCTTTTCACAAGAAAATTCACCAACACCAGAAGTTACAACTTTCTGATCACTGTAATTAGTAAATTCTTCATCAATTAGAGAAAATTCTCTCCTAAAAACAGCATCCTTGGTTGGGTTTTGCCTGAAAGCTGAGTAATGCGAGGACATCAACTCGCCTCCATCATCAACAACTGATGATGGTGACAATTCCTCAGAGAATATTAGCAAGGGTTCTTTGGCAAAAGTATCTTGAGGACATGCAACAACTGCTGGCATGGGGGACTGTTGGGAAATCAGGCCATCAGACAACTCAGGCAGTAGATCTCTCAGAGGTTCTGCACCATGAAACTGTGTTTCAGAATTTGAAATCCTCCCAGCAACTTCAGAACTCTTGACCCAGGATGTATTGTTCTCAGGTTCAGCCTTTTTTATCCCCCCTGAGGCATACTCAAATTGATTTCTTTGGGACCGCTCATTTACTGTATTAATTAAAGGCGTTGATGCAAGGATGCTCATGTCAAAAAATTGTGATTCTTCACCAGGTATATCACCTCCATTATTAGACATCACAGCAGAGTTAACATCAGGTAGTTTTTTCTCTGAACCCACAGCTGTTTTGGATGACTTGTTATCAGGAAATTTACCCTCATGATATAGAAGTGCATTATTGGTATCACATGCATTCACCATCTCACAATTTAAATTTTTCTCCATATAGTTTTTCGAACCGGGATGGTAATTTTCCAAATTTGCTTTAGCTCCATTGCATCTAGTATCTGTTCCATTAATATTTATTTGCATGGGTCCACATTTACTCACTGAATTTGAGTCAGAAGGCAACTTTGGAACCATCAAGTCAGTGGCCACAGTTGACTCCCCATTAAGTACCCTAATATGATGCTGAGAACTGACTGGGTATGTTTTCTGATGCAGAGACCCTAGGTTTTCTTGCAGAGCGGCAGACACATTGTGTGAAGACAACTGAGCTGGTAAAAAGCTCAAAGAGCAAAATGAGCTTATTCCCTCTTGTGAGCAGTAAGCTGATCCTTTTCCATGTTCCTGAAGTTTTGAATCCGAAAAGGCATGGGGAATTCCATTATGAGTAACAGTGGAAGTGTATCCCAGTAATACACCCATTTCATCATTCCGCTTTTCAGAGAGAACAGTCCTTTCCTTGGGTTCTGTTCTTTCAAAAGAGTACTGTTGAAAGCTTCCATCACATTGTTCCAATGTTGGAGCAACAAAGTCTCTGCTAAGACCATGGTGATGTGAAAGCAATTCACTCGATTGGCTTGGCTCAGGGATATCATCTTTTTTGTTTGGACTCTGCAAATTCATCAGGTTCATTTGCGGGGCATAATAACCAATATTAGTACATCCACTCAGGTTTTCAGGTAATGATTGGGTGCTGCTAACTGACACTGGACATGCATCATTACCATGTGGCAACTTGTTCGTGTATGCGTTCCTTGAGTCATTCTTGCAATCTCCCTGTTGAACAAGCACAGGAGAAAGAGGAGCTGATTGATTGGGAGGTTTAACCTGATTCTGAGATTCACCAATCAATTGAGCAGGAGGTGGGACATAGATACCATTACTGCGGTCCACTTTAGGTATCACCTTGCTGGCTTCATCTCGCACACACTGCTCATAATAATTCTCCTTAGCAGAAGAATCCACTTGAACAATGCCATTAACAGCAACAACGTATTGATAATCAGGGTCACTCGGTTGAACAGTAGCAGCGTCTACAGGGTATGAGTTTTCAGATTCAGTCAAAGGAACCAAAAATATCCGGAGCCTTTGGGAGCCCCCAAGCTTCTCGAGTCCATAATATTCCTCTATCATATTCTGCAGATCTTCATCAGAAGAGACGGATATAAGGGCGTCAAGATCCTCTCCTGGAAGCTGGTATTTGAAAGTGTGAGGCTGGTTACAGATGGCTAATGTTTTCTTCATAAGTTCTTCCCATGAAATATTCTTCCGTATGGAAATGATACGTGTATCTCCACCAACATATCTGAGTTTTCCATCACTAGGTCGAGGCAGTATTCTACCACCAAAACTGCACAGGAATTTTATTTTTCCTGTCTGAGAACAGTCTGAAGTTCCTAATCCAGAAGATTTTAATGACTGTGAAGATTCAGATTTAGTTAAAACCGGAGCACTTGACCCTGAAGTAGCTTGATTACAGAATAACTCTGCAGTAGCTCCCCCAGGGACATGCCCACAAGATCCAACTTTCTGATTATATGTGAGCTCATTCTCTATATAAATACCGTTTTCAATTTCGGTACTAGAACCTCTTGCAGATGCAAATTCAGTAATGTCAGAAGCACATTCAGAATCCATTCTAGTCAACCCAAGAAGTCTTGTGAGATCTTCATAAGCCGGATATTGGCTTTGCTTACTTTGAGGTAAAGCTCTCTTATCATGCTTCTCAGTAAAGCCAGACAGAGTAGGTACTATTCTTGAAGAAGAAGCCTGAAGAAATTCCATAGAAAATACCTCACCAGTCTGTACAGGTACACAGTTATTTACATTATTGTGTAAAGATATGCCATCACTCAAGATAACCGGCTGATATGATTCTTGCTGGATCCATTGACCAGAAGGGTCAGGCACCCCAGTGATCATAGTTTGAGGTAAATCTTTAGATGAATCTAGATGCATATAATCAGTATCTTGGCAGTTCAACAAACCATTCAAACGTCACCAGAACATAAACATGCAAGAACTCCCCTACAGTCCCTACAGCAAACTAACAAGATCCATTTACTTATTCACTGAACTAAACTGAAATACCAACAACAGATTTTCCACACCAACAACAATAACTACCACCTTATCAAACAAAATAGCAAAATTGGCCTTCCTACTCCCCTACTTACACTGAGATCCTTCTATCTCCTTTTCTTTTCTACTGATATATGATCTATTTCACACTAATATAGACAAAAAAGAATATACATACTTCAACTACACAATCCCTCTACAGTATATCCACAAAGAAAACACTTGAAAAATGAAAAAAATATACAAATATATTAACAGTAAAACAATCTAACAAATTTGCCTTGTCCTTCATCAATTCTCCTCCCGATCATCAATCAATCGATCTGAAAATTAAAGTTCCAGCAACATATCAAAACAAACTCAAAAATTTAAATATAAAACCTAAACTAACAGACCGATCAGAAAAGTAAAAACATCAAACAAGTATAATTTAATTATGCGATCGAAATTCAACAATCTAATTATCATAACCTATAAATGGAAAAAAAAAAGTCACATACAAGTTGGGAAATGAACCAGGGTTTAATAATCAACTACAGATACACATGAATTCAACATATCAATGAGAAAAATTAGGAAAGTGAGAGACAGTGTGACGTACGCCGGAAGTTCTAAATCTGCGGCAACGGAGAGAGACATTTTGTATTTTGTAAAGAAATAAGCGGCATCAACGAAGGGGACTCTACTTATTTGTTTGTATGTACAGATATGGCTAATGAAGGGGATTATTCATTAGGCATGGTTGATTAACCTGGAAAGTGTTTTTACTGGTCCCATTAATTAAGGTTAAAAATTGGAATAAATTAATACTATTTCTTTTGGCCCGTTTCTTGTCTTAATTACGTGGAATTGTATGGTTTGAGGTCACAAGTTGACAGCCATAAGGGCCAATCAGCTACATTGTGGACCCCATGTTCTTTACAAGTGAATCAACGATCATCGCTCAAAAATAAACAATCTACGATGATTGAAGCGATTCATTTTATATTTGGGGTGTGTTTGGTATAAAGGAAAATAATTTCTAATTTTATCATTTTTGGTTGACTTAAATATTTTGAAAATGTTTTTCAAATTACTCGTTCTGTCCAACAGTAGTTGTCCACTATTGACTTGGCACACCACTTAAAAAATAATAAATAATAAATAATAGGGATGATATTATTATATTATCCTTTGACTTTATTAAATTTAATGCTTTGAGAAATGTGTTAGATGATAAATAATATTTAATAACAAGGATAAAATAGACACAAAAAGTAAATTATCTCTTGATTTTCTAAACTGGACAAGTATTGTTGGATAACTATTTTTAATATAGTGGATAACTATTGTTGAACGAAGGGAATAACTTATTTTCTTCAAGTTTAAGGAAAATGATTTTCCTAAAAAAAAGATAAGGAAAATATTTTTCAAAATCATTTTGAATCTCACACCTCTACTTTTCATCCTAACTTAAGTTTCGGGTATTGATTTTCGACACTAATCCTGGATCCGAATCCCAATTCTTGATTCGAGACCCGACTCTCGACCTCAATTTGAGACCCAACTACCGAGTTTGAGATTGAGTCGGGGTCGTATCTCGAGTTAGGATTAAAGGTCAAATTTCAGGTCAGATGTCGGGATCGGATCCCAAATCAGATGTTGGGATGGGGTTTCGAGTCGGGCGTTGGAGTCGGATTTTGAATTGAGAGTGGATGTCGGGTCTCATGTTGAGTGTCAAATTTGGATCCCAAATCGATCATTGAAGTCGGATGTCAAAGTTGGACTCATTTCGAAATTTGGGTCTTAGGTCGGGTATCAACAACAGGTCCCGACTCGAAATCGAGTCTCGATTTCAGTGCTAGGTCTTGATTCAAATGCCAGGGTCAGGTCGAATCTTGGGTCGGGGTCGGGTCTCGGTTCTCAAGGTTGGGGTCAAGGTCAGGGTTGGGGTTGGGGTTGGATCTCAAGTCGGAGTGGGGTCTCGATGTCAAGGTTGGAGCCTCGGGTCGAAGTCGAGATCGAGTAGGGGTCTCAAGTCTAGATTGGGATCAAGTCAGGGTCTCAAGTCAAGATCGGGGTCGGGTCTCGGGTCAGGGTCGAGGTCGGGTCTCGAATTGAGATCAGAATCAGGTATTGAGTGTCAGTATCAAGGTCAAGGTTGGGTTGGGTCTCTTGTCGGGTCGGGTCTCGAGTCGAGATTGTATCTCGAGTGTCGGGATCTCGAAAGGAGGTCATGGTCAAGTCTCGAATGTCACGGTCGAGGTCTCGGGTAGCGGTCGAGATTGGGTCTTGGGTTAGGGTTTGTTGGGTCTCAGTTCAGGGTCATGTTGGGTCTCGACTCTCGATTGGGGGTCCAATCGAGGTCGAGTCTTAGGTCTCGGGTCTCGAGTCGGGGTCAGGTCTCAGGTCAGGTCTCAAGGTTGGATCTTGAATCGAATGTTGGGGTATGGAGTCGGGATCGGGTCGAGGTTGGGTCTCGGGTGGGGTGTCGAGGTGGGTCTCGGGTCTGAGTCGTGTCTCATGTCGGGTTCAGATCTGGGGATCATAAAAATATTTTTCATTCACCAATCATACAATAGAAAATATTTTCCACACACCAACAAAACATGAGAAAATAATTTAGAAACCAACTTATTTTCCAAGAAAACATTTTCTATGAAAAGATTTTTCATGGAAAATATTTTCCTTCATACCAAACACACCCTTAAGCTCTAATTGAAAAGTCACCTCCAAATTAAATCTGGCATAATTATTATGATGATAATTATATTATATTTTTGTTTGTCACAAGAATAATAATTATATTATATTTTTGTTTGTCAGAAGAATAATAATTATATTATATTTTTGTTTGTCATAATGTAATTACAACAAAATTACAAATTCAGATTGATTGATAAAGTATAAATACACGAGTAGATCTTTTAAATTATAAAAATAAGTGTTAGTGTTCAATAAATATATTTCTATACAACAACATATCCATGTTTACCAGAAAATAATACAATTAAATTTATAGTGAGGTCAAGGACATGTGTGTTGATTTAACTCGTTAGATTCAGTTATCAGCGATTAAATATATGTTTGTTAAAGAAATAAACGAAAATAAATAAAGTCGTAGGAAGCGATAGAGTTCAGGAGACACGAGTGCTTGCACTAAATCTGGTGATGCTAGAGTGATATTGGTTATAGATCCAAGATCAATTCGGTAAATAAATGTTATGATGCAAAGACTTAATCAAATATGAAAAACTTGGGACACAAGAATAATAGTATATTGCTATTATGTTGTTTAGAATCTCACCCCCTTACAATCATGTTAAAACTACTATTTATAGGTTACAAATGTAATCCGTCCATCAATAGAAAAACTCCACTTGAGCCCTGAAGTACTACGATCAATGGTTGTTGTCCATTTTAAAATATCGTTAGTAGTGTCAGCTAATATTTCTATGTTGTGGTTATGATATTGTATTATCATATCAGGCATATACGTTCTTTTTATCCTTTTTGCCACGTCATTTGCTTTCTTATCTTTGGGCCACAAATTTTCGTCTTTTTTCTGATGATGATCATTGTGTGACTTCAAAGACTAACTGAGACTGATTTTTTCTAAACTTATCTTCAAGACCAGTTCACTTTACCGAACTAATTTTCTCGAGCTTCTTATGTTGATCCTGTGTGCCCACATTTTTATTTATTCTACCTCGTATTCAAGTTATTTTTTGCCCAATACATAGTCTCTCGTTTCTCAAACATGATGTCAAGCATGTCCGAAAAACGAAATTATCTTCGGAGATTCTTATGAGAGACTAGTCCATCCTAAAAATGTCTTCAATAATGCAAAAGATGTTCGCCCCTACTGCATTAAATGCACCCTCCATATGTGGAATGGCTATTGGACAGGGAATGGCTCATTATTTAAGGCAACCATGACTTATCTCCTTTTGCCTATAAATTGTGACTTTCGTGTTCATTCAAGTGTTTTATGATTTCTCCACACTCTCTTCATTTTCCTTGAATTCCTTCTTTAGTTCTTTCCAAATCCTTTAATTTTCATATCTCAAGAACTTCATATATTGTTATCTTTTCCTCATCCAAACTTAATTCGTCATGCCTTCATGTTCTTCAAGTTTTGTCAGATATTCCCTTCTCGGGGGTAGCCCAAAGAAAGGTAAAAAAAATAACAAATCTTATGAGGCCAGTGTCGATACCATCATCCCGAGAACCTTTGTTTCGAGGATGATTTTAAAGTTCGCCTATGTTGTCATTTTGGAACCTGGGATAAAGCGTTCAACGATTATATACACTTACCCATTTCCCCTTAAATTCGGCCAACTTCTCGAATTTGTAAATAAGTTCGAGTGCTTGCCCCTAGAGATTTCGAAGGTATCAACTTCTCAAAATCCAATCACTCATTTATATACATTAATTACTTACCCATTCTTCCTCAAATTTGAACATCCCACAATCGATAAGATGATCATGTTGTTCTGACTTTCGAGTTGTGTCTAGGCCAACTCATGCCATATGATTGGAGGTTGTGGGATGCCTTTAGGCTTTAGCTTCTGAGACAAACCAACCTTGTTGCATAACCCACCTGCTACTCTTATACTCCATCCAGATTGTTTGTGGGGGAATCGTGGCCCCCATAGGTCAGTGTAAAACACTCTCATCACAACTTTGGATGACGACCATGATCGAAATTGCATCGATCGATTTGTTTTTATTGCTACCACGAACCTCGCCGATTATCCAATCTTAAAATCTTAGAATTTATCTCATAAGTTTTCATGCTCTCATGCAATTTTTTCCTTTAAAATCTTTTCTATTATTTTCTTATTTCCTTTCTCGTGTGGAAGTGTACTATTCAGCCCCTTAATTGGTGTCCGAACACAAACCTCCATATTTACTAATGGATCCAAAAGATTCTGAATGTTTTATCATGCAATATCGAACGTGGAAGCATATGGTTGCTGACCAAAACTAGAGAGCGAGGAACCACAATGTTCATTCTTTGCTTATTTCAAACTTCGATTATCGTAGTCCTTTTGGTTATGCTCACATGTTTCTTATTCTTACAAGTATCACAAAAGATTCATTTTAGGATGGCGACAATCACAGTCACCCCCATCGAGGTCTATCAACACATCCATCGTGTTTATAGAAGTCATCAATCATATGAATCAACTTCTTCTAAGAACTATGTTGTGGCGGGACCTGAGTCCCACCCTTTGAAGAAGAGGAAAATTGATCAGATCCCATATGTTGTTCGTGGTGGTGTATCAAATGTTCCTACTTTAGGGGTGGTGACTTTATATTGTTATCAGGACATTCCAAGTGATAAGGATGATAAGGATCTTGACAATGAGAAGTCCTCTGAGAAAGAAGTCTCACTCGTGGAGAAAAGAGGTAGGGTGGTTACCTCGACTTCAATTTCCAACGAGGCCAAAACAATTGGTTTTTGAGTCTAATCATGTGGTTATGGTTGATTCCTTCCATTGACTTCATTTTATCCTAGTAGGCACAAGTTTGGGTGCATTAAAGATTCACTCTTAGCCATTCTCATCAACAATGTCCAAACTGGTGCCTCAAGTAGACTCTTCTGAAAGTCTAACTCTACCAATGCTCCAAAAAGAATGACTTGTATCAGAATTTCGAGAAAAACTTATCCCTGTGAGGATTCTAAGAGATCGGGTTGACAAATTCTCAATTCTACCACCATAGATGAAGCATTCTCATTAGACAGAAAGAAGAAGATAGATGCGAGATATTTCTTATTATGAGAAGTGCAAATGTAACAGTGCACTGAGTACACGCATATATAACCAAGCTAAAATTTAACTAACTACTTTAACAACCTATCACAAATGTACAATTGTCATTTAGTTAAAAGAATTAGTTACACCTAATTGCACCTAACAATTAACTACTCAAGCTATTAGCTAATTAATCAACTACTCAGCAGAATCAGGTAACTCCGTCTTCCTCAATACTCCTCCTCAAACTAGGTGTGGTGAAAACATTCAAAACATCAAGTTTGGATAGTAAAAAATCATGCTACAATTTTCCCAAGGCTTTGGTCAGTATGTCTGCTTGCTGGTCTTTAGTGGGAACATATATAGTGATAATCAGTCCTTGTTGAATCTTCTCTCTGATGAAATGGCGGTCAATCTCTATATTCTTGGTTTGTTCATGGAATACAGGATTTGCAGCAATTTGGATTACTGCTTTACTGTCACAAAAAACAGAGACTGGCTGTTCAATCTTAATGCCCAATTATTTGAACAAATTTGTTACCCAAACAATCTCAGTTGTTAGACAGGCTAAGCTTCTGTATTCTGCTTCTGTAGAACTCCTTGAGACTGTGGCTTGCTTCTTGGATTTCCAGGAAATAAGAGAGTCCCTTAACTTCAACAAGTACCCTGCCACTGATCTTCTGGTATTTGGGCATGCAACCCAATCAGCATCACAAAAACCAGTTAAACACATCTTCTTTTGTAAAACATGTGGAGTCCCAAGCCTGGTTGATTCTTAAGGTACCTAAGGACCCTGAGAGCAGCTTGCCAGCGTTGGACCTTAGGTCTTTGTAGGAACTGACTCAAAGTTTGTACTGTGTAAGCAATGCCAGGCCTAGTAATAGTCAAATACAACAGTTTGCCAATCATCCTTTGATATTGAGAAACATCATGAAACAACTCCTCCTCACCACAGTTTTCTTCAGAGGCTATAGTGATTTTGATGCTGCACTCTAGAGGGGTAATAGCTGGTTTACCTGCAGTCACACCAGCTTCAGCCAAAAGCTCCAAAGCATATTTTCTTTGGCTCATAAAGATACCCTTTTTGGATCTGCTAAACTCAATGCCCAGGAAGAATTTCAATTCTCCAAGGTCTTTGATCTTGAACCATTTGTGCAGTACATCATTTGTTTCCTGAATAAGTTCTGCATTGTTGCCAGTGATAAGAAGATCATCAACATAAACCAAAATGATAACTAAACTGGCTCCTTGCCTCTTAGTGAATAAGGAATAGTCCAAATGACTTTGCCTATATCCATATTGCAATAATGCCTCTGTGAAATTCCACTGCCTTGAAGCTTGTTTGAGTTCATAAAGGGATTTCACAAGTCTGCATACCATAGGCTGTGTGTGAACTGATGCTACTGATAAACCTTTAGGCAATTCCATGAACACTTCTTCTGTGAGATCACCTTGCAGGAAGGCATTATAGACATCCATTTGGTATAAACACCAATTTTCTGCAGCAGCTAATGTAATAATAGTTCTTATTGTCACCATCTTCACTACTGGAGAAAAAGTCTTCTGGTAGTCTATTCCAGCAGTTTGGCTATATCCCTTAGCCACTAATCTGGCCTTGTATCTTTCTACTTCACCATTTATTTTGAAAACCCATTTGCATCCAATCACAGGCTTTCCTTGTGGCCAAGGAACCAGATTCTAAGTGCCATTATCTTCAAGGGCTTGAAGCTCTTGTTGTATTGCATCTATCCATTTAGCATCATGCATTGCCTCTTCATAGGTCTTAGGCTCAGTAACAACTAAAAACTTGCTTAAACAAACTTTGTATTCAGGAGATATACTTTGATAAGAAACAAAGTTAGATAAGGAATGAGGCTGCTGAATTGTCTTCTTTATGGCAGTCACATAATCTTGATGCCAAACTGGCTTGATCACAGTTCTACTGGACTTCCTTATAGCAGGAGACATAACAAGGGGCATGATTACATGTTCTTCAACATTATAATGTGTCCTTTCACCATCTTCCTCAACAGCATCTTGTATTCTTTCATTGTTACTGCCATCCTCCACCACTGTAGGCATCCCATATGTGTTGTGAACTACCAAGTCAGGTTCATGATTAATTATGACCTATGCAGGAGGTATCATCTCTAACTCTGTTAACTGAGAGGTGTCAGGGAACAATGATTGTGGTAAGGCATTAGGCAAGTGCTTGAATGGAAATACTGATTCTTTGAACACCACATCCCTACTGATAATGAACCTTTTTTCAGTACCATTGTAGAGAAGATAACCCTTTTGAGTGAGTGAATATCTCAGCAAAACACAAGCACTAGCCCTGGCAGAAAACTTATCTTTCCTCACAAGTGTGGTAGCAAAGCACAAGCAGCCAATGGTCCTGAGATGATCTAAGCTGGGTTTTTTCTTGTAAGAAACCTCATAAGGTGACTTTCCTTTTAATGTAGGAGTAGGTAGTTTGTTAATTAGATACACAACAGACAAGACACATTCCCCCCAAAACTTGGTAGGTATGCCACCTTGAAATCTGATGGCTCTTGCCACCTCCAACACATGCCTATGTTTTCTTTCCACCACTCCATTTTGTTGTGGAGTATGGGGACAACTACTATGATAGATAATGCCTAGGGACTCAAACAATGCATTGCATTCAATATTAAAAAATTCACCTCCACTATCTAATCTAACAATCTTTACACAATGATTAAATTAAGTTTTAACCATTTGGAAGAAACACTTCAAAACTGTTAGAAAATCATATTTCAATCTAAGTAAGTACAACCATGTAATCCTTGAACAATCATCAACAATAGTCAAAAAATACATATAACCAGCATGAGTATTGACTCTATATGGACCCCAAACATCAATATGAAGTAAGTCAAATATAGAACTACTTTTAGTGGATGATACTAAGAAATGGGAGTCTTGTTTGCTTAGCTAAAGGACATACTAGGCAATCATCTGGATGCCTATCTGTAGTAGGGATCCGTTTTTTCAAAGTGGCAAAAGAGGGATGACCAAGTCTTCTATGCCATAACAGGGTCTCATCCTTAGTAGTTTTGAAATGCATCAACTTTGCTCCAACAACTTCAACCTTAGCAGTCATAGCTATAGCCAAACTGCTGGAATAGATTACCAGGAGACTTTTTCTCCAGTAGTGAAGATGGTGACAGTAAGAACTATTATTGCATTAGCTGTTGTAGAAAATTGGTGTTTATACCAAATGGATGCCTATAATGCCTTTCTGCAAGGTGATCTCACAGAAGAAGTGTTCATGGAATTGCCTAAAGGTTTACCAGTAGCATCAGTTCACACACAACCTATGGTATGCAAACTTGTGAAATCCCTTTATGGACTCAAGCAAGCTTCAAGGCAGTGGAATTTCAAACTCACAGAGGCATTATTGCAATCTGGATATAGGCAAAGTCATTTGGACTATTCCTTATTCACTAAGAGGCAAGGAGCCAGTTTAGTTATCATTTTGGTTTATGTTGATGATCTTCTTATCACTGGCAACAATGCAGAACTTATTTAGGAAACAAAGGATGTATTGCACAAATGGTTCAAGATCAAAGAGCTTGGAGAATTGAAATTATTCTTGTTTAATAGTCTAAGATCTGACCATATTGGTCCTGTGTGAATACAGGGGCTGCTGGTCCAAGTCCATTATCCTCAATAGCATTTACATAAGTCATCCTATTACCATTGCCATTATTACCATACCTTGCAGGTGGACCCAACTTCTTCTTAAATTTGTAGTCTGGTGGGTACCCAACGACTCGATAACTTGTCTCTTTAGTGTGGCGTTTCCACTTGTAGACATCACATTGTAAGGTGTAATTCTTCTTCTTCTTGTAAAATGATTGTTGTTCATTACCTTTACCAACGTACAGTGCAGTAGAAGGGAAAGCACCAATATCACCCCAGAAGATGAACTACTACAAACAAAATGCCTTTGAGAGGTAGAAGCACCTACATCCTTACCAACATATAGGGCTGTAGGGATACTTAAGTCTCCTCCTGAGTAGGAGCCTATTGTTACTCTTTGGCTTTCATCAGAGATCACCATCGTGTAAGCTTTGTTAACAGAAGGTAATGTGATCATCATTAGTATTTGACTACGAGCCTGGTTGTATGACTCATTCAGTCCCATCAAAAAAGCAAATAGTTTCATGTATTGCAAATGACTAGCATATACTCCTGATTTTCACAACCACAAGAAGGAGGGGCTACGAGAGCATCAAATTCTTCCCAAAAGGAGTTGCAATCGAGTGAAATAAGCAGATACAGACGAGGTACCTTGTGTGATGGTGCAGATATTGCGATGAAGCTGGTAGCCTCATGATCCATCCACTTTATCGAACCTCTCTTTCATATCTGCCCGCATTGTTGCAGCATTAGATGCGTAGATGATCCCACTCATCAATTCATTTGAAACTGAGTTCAAAATCCATGAGAGGATGAAGGCATTGCACTTTTCTCATTGTTCTCCTAAAGCAGCAACATAGTCACTCTTTTTACAGGTTCCAAAAACAAATCCTACCTTGCTCTTGGCTCGGAGAGTTAGGAGCATCGATCGACTCCATAACGAGTAATTCTCCACACTTGTGAGCTGGATTGTTGTCAACAAGGATCTTGGAGAGTCAGACTACATAATATACAGTGGATGATTGCGATTTTTCTCAACATCATCGATTGTATCAGTGCTCACCATTTTCCTAGAAAATCAGATCGCGAAAGAAGACTAAAAATTGAGAATTAAAGAAACGCAGTGAATTGAGTGCCGACGATCAATGGATGAACCAAACAATGATTTGTGGCTCTGATACCATGAAAAATTTACAATTCTACCACCATAGATGAAGCATTCTGATTCGAGAGAAAAAAGAAGAGAGCTGGGAGATATTTCTTATTATGAGAAGTGCAAATGTAACAGGGCACGAGTATATACATATATAACCAAGCTACAATTTAGCTAACTACTTTAACAACCTATCACAAATGTACAACTGTCATTTAGCTAACAGAATTAGTTACACCTAATTGCACCTAACAATTAACTACTCAGGCTGCTAGCTAATTAATTAACTAGTCAGCAGAATCAAGTAACTCCGTCTTCCTCAATACGGGTCCTACCAAATTCTTTATCTTATGAGTTCTTGTGACTCCTGGGGATTAGACCATCATTGCTTTGATTGCCAAGCCTCGTATTTGTACTATGAGTCCATCGGTTTAGTAACCCTTGGACTCCCTAATTCTCTCTATGCAATGGTTGATTCATATCCGATCCATGTGCATTATCCTAATAAAAAATACTTTGTGACATTATCAATTTCAGATGAGGTCGGCCTTCTATCCAAATTAGTTATCGTGGCCACCTACTTGAAGTCTTTGGTCACTTCTAAACATCATGAGAGGTACGTCGTTTCTTTTGCATGTTTTTTTAACGAGAGTGCACATATTGGTGCTCGAGTATGAGAATTAGCTTCTCCAGGCCTCCATAACGACATGTTTAGCCGAGAGTGCCTTTTTAAGCTATCCACACTTCTGGATCAGCTCACTCTTTTCTTAAAGTACCCATTAGAGCCCTTCCGCAGCCAAAATGCTACCCTCAAAAGAAGAAGTCGAGCTTCGATATTAGGGTCAAAAAATTCAAAAACAAAAAAATATTGGAGAAGATAATTTGCTTACTCAAGCACCAATATGCGCACTCTCGTTAAGAAGGCACCGCTATTTATTTTTTTCAAACTTCGATTATCGTAGTCTTTTTGGTTATTCACACATGTTTCTCGTTCTAGCAGGTATCACAAAGCAACACCTAAGTTTGATTATCTTAGGAGTCCGAGTTAAAGAAAGAAGTTAGGAGGACACTAAAAGGAGCTCTTGTGGAAAAACCAGTTGAAATTTCTGAAGCAACATCTAAGTTCGATTATCTTAGGAAGAGGATAGATTTAAAGCAGAATATTAGTATTGATTTCTTAAAAAAGATGTACGATATATATATACAATGATTTACGGTGTGAATAACAAGCTTACAAATAAAAAAACTAAAGTAAAATCTCTTCGAGATTAGTTCAGGCTTGAAAAAGTCCCGGATGTCTGGATCCTAAGGCTGAAAACTTTAGGGGAAGTCAAGGCCATACTCAATAAATATTAATGAGAAGATGGATGAAGCTGAAGCCTTGAAAGATTTGATCGGACTTTCCAAATTGACAGCAAAACAACTTGCCTTTTCTTCTGAAAAAGAACTTCTGGACAAAAGGAACGACGTCGAAGATGATGAAAAAGACAATGGTGAGAACGATAATGGAGAAAATATCACCTCTAGCCTACCTCTCTGATTTCTCAAAAACCAAACGGGCCCTTAATCGCTTGATCCATTCCTACTAATTAGAGATTTTTTGTCATCGGAGTCTTCTCTTGGGATCCCTTGAGGGTCTTTGAGAACACGTGTTCCGGTATCTTAGTGCATGTTTGTAAATTTATTTATCTGTTGTTCATTTAGGTTGTCCTCAATGTTTTCAAAGAAGCTTTTTATTACTCTCTCTGTTCAACAATAATTGTTCACTATTAACTTGACATACCTCTTAAGAAACAATAAATAATAGGAATAATATTACTATATTATCCTTTGACTTTATTAAATTTATTGCTTTGAAAAATGTGTTAGATGATAAATAATATTTAATAGCAAGGGTAAAATAGACACAAAAGGTAAATTATTTCTTGATTTCTAAACTGGACAAGTATTGATGGGCAACTATTTTTAATATAGTGAACAACTATTGATGGACGGAGGGAGTAACATTGGTAAGGACGCTTCAACCTTTTTTTCTGAGATGAATGTTGATTGACTTTATTTCATCCTAACCACCCTTGTGATTTTTTTGTATTTCTGTAAATTGGTTCTTCCAGATTCCAATAACCGAAGATGGTCGCCAAACGATTTTCATTAATTATGATACTTCTTTTATTTCACTATTGACTGGCCGGGGTACTTTGACTCTTATCCAATTGGGAGTTCTGTTCACTATCCTTTTCTCTGAAATGGATTCGATGAGCTAGGATGTATCCTTCTCATTTTAGGCAGGGTATATTAGGGAGATTAGCTGCTTCCAACTTTGGTTTAATCATCTTCAATATAGAACATATAAATACAAGAAATATGAGTCATATTTTTTGTGATATTTCTTGTTTCTTACTATACTTTTGTAATCATTCTCGGATTGTTATCTTGGACGGTCAATCTGTATTATTTTTTTATAATATGTGCTTAATGGGGATAAGGCGCAAGTACCCCGTAGACTATGACCGAAATCTCAGCGACACACATTAATTAAACTAAGGTTCTATTATTCTCCCAAAC
Source organism: Solanum appendiculatum (assembly GCA_018342035.1). Taxonomy (NCBI): domain Eukaryota; kingdom Viridiplantae; phylum Streptophyta; class Magnoliopsida; order Solanales; family Solanaceae; genus Solanum; species Solanum appendiculatum. Next base: position 457,663 of record JAGDQO010001127.1, on the reverse strand, counting down.
TCATTTTTTTGTAATTTTATACACCTTTTGACTTATGTGGCACATTCCGTAACTCCATGTAGTTGAGACGCGTGGGAGATGTTTGAATTCCACGTAAGCTAAAAAGGTACATAAAATTACAAAAAAAAAAATGAGTTCGGGGGAAATAGGACCTTAGTTTAGTTAAGGTGTATCTATGAGATTTTGGTCATAGTCTAGGAGGTACTTGTGCCTTATCCCGTGCATAATGAGCATAATACAATCGAATTTTCTGTCTCTATTGTATTAAGTAGTCAGTCAATAATCAAAACATTTTAGAATTTTGTTATTCAGTCCTAACTTTTTATTTTTACTTTGGTAAGCATCCTTTTGATTGTCACATAACACCCTAGTAGCACTTCTCTCATTCAACCACATAGCTTCAATCATATATGTAACATTTTTATTTATTATTCAATTCTCTTAAAATAATGATCCTAGATATCTATGTTGTTTGCATTTAGGCACCGCTATGGTGCTATCTCGTCTAGTCTTAGCTCAACCTCCTCCTTCTCATGTTGACTAAATATAAAATGCATGTGTACGGTCTTGCTTCTACTTAACTTAAAATTCTTAATTACTAGCTAAAGTATTTTTCTATAGTTCAAATTTTTGGTTGATATCCTTGTTAATTTCGTTAATCAATACCGTATCATCAGCAAATAACATATATCATAGATCACATCTCGTAAAGTATTAATTTAGTTATATTTAAGGGTCTTACATAGAATAAAATAACTTATAATACTGGTGCTAATATGATTGGAACATGAAAGACCACGCTGGCAGGCCCCATCACCTTTATTAGCGTGAATCGTGATGGGCAGGTTCATTGGCGCCAACTAGGGGTTCTTGAAATTTAAAGCTTTTTTTTTTCAAATTTTAAATTTTAATTACCAGCACCAATAACTAGGAGGCAGACAACCCTTTTCAGTTGGAAGTCATAATTTATATGGGGTTGTTTCAAGTTTCATACTCCGGTAGTGCACATTTATTAAGAAAAAAGATTAAAGGACATAAATTGAATGTCATTTTTTTTTAGTTATTTTTTAAAATATAAATATGAACAATTAATTCTCTTAAAATTATCACCTAGAAGATGTAAATGAGGGGTATAAATGAATTTTTTTTTCGAAAACTCTTTTGAACTTTGAACAATTCACTTATTTTGAACTATGAACAAAGACTTAACAATTGACTTATTTTTGAAATGGAGAGAATAGCTTATTAGAGTTATGTATGTATTAATATTATAGAAATTAGTTATGAGGAAATTTAAAAACTATACAATGTAAAATTTAGTTATTTATGTTTACTAGTAGTTATTTCATTTTCTAGTCAGCAAAAACGAATACATAGTTTTGCCTTATAAATTATACATGTATTAGTTATGTAAGTTTCTAAATTGCAAATTAAACACCATATTAATTTTATACATAATCCTAATTAGCTATCAAATATGATATTACTAATGCAGGATTTAACATAAATAACTTATCTCCTAAAACAGTTACCAAACAACTCATTAGTGCTACCGTCGATATCAAATTGGAATTGATATCAAATACTGCGATGATATATATTGAAATATAATCAATAGTTAATAACCCAAGTCTTCTAGTGTATACAATATGAACTCTTATGTTTTTATTTACGATGTTATAGAAGCATACAAAAGGATAGTCATAAATATGATATTAATGTCCATGAAGGTTATGTGGGAAGATCAAGGTTATGTGGGAAGATCAAGGAGGAAAGTTATAGAGGTGTGGGAGTTAATATCATTAAAGTGAAGTGGAGGATTTAGTGGATATCCACAATTAGTTTCATGACATAATTCAAGTTATTTTTATTATTCAAAATTTTAATTTTTTTAAACCAGAAATCAAATCATGAATGAACCTTTTTTTAGGTTTTTGGAAATTTGTTTTTCCTTTGCTTCGATCCAAATGATATTTTGTTTGGTATATTAAATAAGATTAAAAAAATTCAAATCGTTCTTCAATTGCATGGATAGACAATTTTTTATATTTGTGTATTTTAATTTGCTAAAAAATCGAGATAATAATTTGCTTTCTCTACATATGTTTAATAATTGCCTTATTAAATTTGATCAATGCTGATGCTAGATGATACCTGATTCATCTAATCTAATTACAAAGGTTTTGACTATAGAAGATGAACTGAAATATTGTGTTATTAATCATATAGTCATTGACAGTAGAAACTCACTCACTCATAATGAAGAAAATCTAAGATGGAATATGAAAAATTCTTTAGAGTATAACTTTAAGAATTAAATTACTGAGTGGATCATGTGATGAGGAAAGGCAACACATTGGCAACCTATTCACTATTGAATTTTTGATTTTGCATGTACAATGCAATTTTATAATTTTCAAAAGGGTAAATAACAGAAATCCCACTAGTTTAGTACCTAATTACCTCTTTTCCCTTCAATTTTCATTATTACGAATTCTACCATAAATTGGATATCAGATACATGTATTTGTTGCGGCAAGATACATGTATCCGAGATACATGTATTTGTTGATACTTATCATTTAGGGTGTCTAATTAAGGGATATAATTAAAAGCCATTAATTAAGGAGAAAATCAGTTTGTAACAACTTTTGTGGATATGACATATCACATCTCCTAAAATAAATCAAACAATCAAAATCCTTCCATTTCGTTTTGCATTCAGCAAAGTTTACATATTTTTTCAATCAAAATCCTTCCATTTCTTTTTGCATTCAGCAAAGTTTACATATTTTTTCTCCTTGATTATACGACCTCGGATACATGTATCTGGCGCGTTCATATAAATGTATCTCGAATACATATTAGCGGGTGCGTTCATATAAATGTATCTCAGATACATATTAGCGAGATACTTAAAATTAAATGTACTAAAAAATCAAAAGACATAATTTAAGGATGAAATCACGCGTATAACAATTTTAGAGTATCTCGCGATTTTACAACTCCTAAATTTTTTTTCAAAACATTCGAAATCTTTCCAATTTTTTTAGAGAATCAACAAACTTTACATTCCCCTCATGAAATTCTTCTTAGATAATTTTGAGCCTTTTTGGTTCATCAATGATGAATTTAATGGTGGATACATATACATGTTCAGATACCTCATTACTAAGAATACAACCCAGATCTTCATTAAGATTACTGCGGATACACATATTTCAAGGGCTATCGAAACAATATTGGTACTACCACATCCATGTTACATTAGCCAGAGAAAACCTCAGAAGAACACCAACAAATAAAACTCTCTACATTAATACTCCCTTTGATCCTTTTGTGTCGTGGGATTACGTAACCAAAATTGAGATCCATTTCTTCCGGTGACAAACAATCAAGACTCACTTCGATGATAAAGAGATTTTGTCGGCCATTGTGATGATATCTTGAGAAGAAAATAATTGATTAGTCATTGTTGGAATGAAATTGTATGCTGAAATTCTTGAATTAGAAAGGAGGAGAGATAATTGAGTGATAAATATGGGAGGGGAGAACTAAGAGAGAGTGGTTGATTTTGGACTGAAAGAGTAAATTAAGTAGATAATTAATCAATCCTAGTTTTAAGGGATGTGGGTATCTAATTGTATCTTCAATAAATGGTATGAAAAAATTAAAAGTGGTTATATATGTAATTGTTTGAAAGTAGAGATAATATTAGTATATATGGTAGTGATGTATATCTAATAGTTTTCCCTTTTCAAAATCTCCTACTACAACAAAAAAGATTATAAATGTGGAAAATTTCAAATTTCTGATCTTGGAATTAGAGCTATTAAAGGACAAAATCAAAGTTGAGGATACTATAAATTTTGGAGTTACACACATTAGAACATTACAGTTGTGAAAAAACACAATTGAGAGACTAGGACTAACAATTTTATTGATTACAATATCATTTCAATGTGTGGTATCAAAACTCCATGTTTAATTAATTGGAGGAGATTTTATTATTGATAGGGAGCTTCCTTTACATTATACAAAACACATATCTAAAGTTTTGATATATAAGTCCTGGTTACTACTCTATTTACAAGTTTTAATTGTAGTTGTCTAACTCAAGTGAATTTAAATGATACTTTTACTGGGTTATTGATTTCATATACTTGGTGAAAGCTTTGTAGGTGATTGAAGATGGCATCACATCAAGGCTCCTGAAAATTTATTGCAGCTATAGATAATAAGAATTTATCCTTTTTTTGATATGCTAAAAATCCCATCCTTCTTTTCGTATGCTAGAAATCTCATTCTGTGACTTGTTGTTTGATGCCCCCTTCCCCTCCTCCCTCCCCATTTTTCCTCTCAAGTTTCTCTGCTGCTCTTGTGTTTGCATTCAACAAAAGATTACAATTTTCAATAATAGTCTAGGAAGAGAAAAATATAGTTGAAAAGTAATGTATAAATAATAGAATTTTTAATCAAAATAATTTTTATTATTTAAATCAATTTACAATACTAGTATGGTTTTTTTGAATTTTACAAAACTAGTATAAACGTTGTTGGCAATAACGTATTAGGCCATATTTTATTTCAAAAAATAATGAAAGATGGAGTTAAAGTACAAATATAGAATTATTTATCCCATTATTTAAACAAACGATATCATTTCTATCCTCATATACATTTTAACCTACCCTAAATTCAATTTTAATTCTACTGTGAAATTTCACATATCCAGTTTTTTCCCTACCCTAACCCTAATCTCACCTAGTGTTGTGAAGAGAACATATGCACGGCTCCGTTTTCAATTCTCGCACTAGTGTTGTCGGAAAAAAGAGATTCACGATTGTTTCACTGCCATATGTATTTCAAGGTAATTTTTTTGGTTCAAAATTTGATTTTTCTTTATGAAGGAATGCTTGACAAATTCATAGGATTCTATATTGTGTAAATTGAAGAAACCGCTGATAAATCTTTGAAATTGAATTTCAACATAGGATTCTGTCTGATCTGGGGTTGTTTTCATTTTAAGGATACTCTTTTCGTGGTCAGTGAATTCGCAGTTGTTAGTTAGAGCCGTAATAGTAGCTTGTTGTCTATTCACGTTCCATATTCGCTTTGTCTAATTTCTGATTGTCTTTTTCCATGGTTTGGTTACTCCTTACCTAATGTAATAACTGCATATTAAGAAAAAAAAATTATACTCAGATTCTATTGCTGCTTGGTATAGTTTATGATGATTTGTATTATATAAGTAAACTTCTAAATTAAAGAGGATAATCCTAAAACTTTTCAATGGGATCTTGCTAACTTTACAATCATTTCTGTAGTGTGCTTTTTTGAGATGAATGCCAAGAAAAATTTGCATAACAATTCGAATTAACATTTGAGTTTTCTTTTATGACTGATAATAGTGAATACAAGTTGATTTTCGGTCCGCTTAAATCGAATATATTAACGAGACAATTCACTTATAGATCACAAGATATATAGGAAGGAAACGTTAATATGATTCTTAATACAAGGAAAGAAGATGAAATTTTTTGAAAGCTCGTAAAGAAATATCCTATTCCATCCAGGAGTTCTTAAAGTGATTAGATTATCTGGATTGTATGGTGTTTACAGATCTAATCGGTCCGCTATCGATCATAGTTTGATCATTACACTAGTTGAGCGGTAGCGTCCCAAAACTCATATTTCTCACTATAGAACAGGTGAAACAACAATTATCGGACGTAGATACGTTGTCTGAATTACCTGTGAATGGTGATTCAGTACTTGGTAATGAGACTACAAAGATCATAGAGGATTGACAAAACATTTGTCAAAGACTATTAGATTTCGTTCCATCTTGTGAAGACTTCAAAATAAATTTCCTCAAGGTTGCTACGTTTAATGCACACATGCTAAGCCAGTCACACTTACCGAGCATGACTATGCAAGATATAGTCAATCAGAAGGCCAGATATTGCATGTTCTGGATGATTGTAGGTATGATGTTGGCGTATACATCTGGTGATTATTTGAAACTTATGTACATGCCTATGCTTGAAGATGTCGATAAAATTAGGTCTTATAGTAGGGGGAATGAGACCTTAACATACTAATATCATTTTCTTTGTAAGCCCTCACAAAGTACCCAAAATGAGATAGCCGAATTTCTATCACTACCTCAGGTATACCTAATAATTGTGCAAATTATTTATTTATATTCTTTATAGATTACTAATTTTGGACACGTGCTCTGCACGTGTATCTCATATCATATTTTGTTTGTGTTAGCTATCAAAACAATGTTTATTTCTGGTTATAATTTACTTTTTAATATATATATGATTCTACTTTATCCTAATTTCATGACATCATTATTGTAACGCTCCGAATGTTTTTTAAGTTATGACTCGAACTATTCTTCATTTGCATGTAAAATCGTATCGGATGATTCTTAAATTACTCATATGTGTAAAGGTCATTTATTTGGTGTTCGAATGAATTTGGATATGACTTAAGGTCACAAGAACCCCTAGTACAAAGTAGAGTTGAAAGCTTCATTACCAATTAAGCTTTGATATAAGATTCTACTTATGTCAACTTCAAATAATCATATCTCTCAGCACATAATGAAATAGGTGGCCCATAACCTATCAAATTGAAGGTCTTTGAGTCCTCTTTCCAATGCCATCAAGTTTGCTTTATTTCAAGTTTGGAGTAAAAAGTTATGATCATTTTACCAATGACTGTCATATTAGAGTTTTTCGAGTCTGTGAACGACGGATCCAATCTACGGGCCGTCGGTTGAACTACGATCCGTACTGTCAAACCGTTAAAAACTTTAGAAAGTTTGAATTTTGGGATTCAATACCTACGGATCCATTCTGAGTATTGAGTTTTTTTGTATTGTTATTGAGATCCTTGAGTTGAGTTGTTCGTGTCTATATTTTAGCATGAACCCTATTTTGAGTTATAAATTTTGAGAATCTTTTAAAGCCACATTTTTGTTTTAAACTGAGTTTTGAGAAAGTAATTAAAGAGAAGTTTGAGAAAGAGTTTTAACCAAGATTTGAGCAAGAGTATAAGGGAACTAAGTATTTCCCAAATGTTTCATTTTTACATGAAGAAAGAGAGTATTATTTTGAGAAAAGTAAAAAAGTTTTCAGAAAGATTGAGTGCAGAGCAGTTACCTCTTAAAAAGGCCCTTTTGAGTAATTATCTCAACCCAGAAAAAGTATTTTTACATTGAGCAAAAAGAAACCTTATTTTCCAAATGAGCAATGAGTTTAGAGATATTTTAGAGCAGTTACCTCTTTTAAGAGGATAGTTTGAGAAATTATCTCAAACCAAAGAAAGAGTATGTGTCACGCCCCGAGTCTACACCCTAGGCGTAGCCGGCACTCGGAGACCATTGTTGGTCCCAAGCGAACCACTTGGTTTGATCACTCATTCAATCACTCAGTGGAAGACTTAGATAAATCAAAGAAGACACTCAAGTGGCCTAACAATCAACAACTCAATAAAAGAATAGTTTAAACACTCAGTTCAAATCAACTCAACATCATAATTCAATAATGAAATTGTAGTTAAAAAAATAGACTCTGAAAGAATCATCCCAACTCAACTCTGACTCTGTCTATGAAGACTCTAACTGACTCGTAAGAAGGTGCCGAGACAAACCCACGGCTATCTCTAAATACTGAAAGTAAAGACTCAGGAGCACCTCCGAATGCAAAGAGGTCTCACCAAAATGCTGGATGGAATCTGACCTTCAACGGTACGCCTGTTGAGGATCTCTATCACCTGTGTCTGCATCATAAAATGATGTAGGCCAAATGACATCAGTACATGGAACGTACTAGTATGTAATAAAGCTAAAAGGAACTTACTCAAAGATACTCAACTTTGAGAAATAGCCCAACTTACCAAAACATACAATATATGTAAAACAATGCTTTAAAAGATATGGATATATAAATGCAACTCAGTATATAAAATATAATATTTTACTCTTAGGGAGTTTCTCTAACCGACAACTATTAAAAGATATGGATATATAAATGCAACTCAGTATACTACTCCCAAAAGACTCAATGTGCTCATATGCTCAATCAGATCAATTTACTCGAATAATTTCATCTAGTCTCATTGGACTCTCATCAAACTCAATCTCATCTCAATCATCAATTCTTTCATTTAAAACTTGTTTTCAAACTCATTCATATCTCCTCAAGACTCTATCTCAATCAATCATTTATATTCAAAATACTCATGTTCAAAATAATAGAAGTTTAAGAATCTTTCAGACTCAACTCGGACTCAACTCCTTCTCATTCAAAAACACTTTTAAGACTTACTCACATCTCATCAATCTCTTTTATCGAAAACATCATTTATGCTCGATTCTATACTCATAAAAACTCTGAAAATCATGCATAGTGAATAATGGTGATACTTTATCTTACTCGAACTCTGGAAATCATACATAATGAATAGTAAAGAAAAACTTTCGAAAAACTCATTCTTAAAATAATGCATCATAATGGATGACTCAAGACTTTCAAATCTCTAATAAATGCACCAGTGGACGCTCATGTTCCCTCAAAACCTTTCTCTTACTCATAGCATAAAAAATACTCTTTACTCAATTAAAACAGTGCATTATAGGAAGTAATGTAGTAACTCAACTAGGATTCATGTGAAACTAGGCATGAACAATGATTCGAGAATAAGACTCATACGGATAAACACAATCTTGATAAATAAATTTGGAACTTAATGATAGAAATCATAACTCATTCGAAAACTCAATAGCATTAGGGTTAGAACTCAACTTGACTCTTTAATGACGGAATTGAGATGTAGGGTGCGTGGACGAACTTAGTCCAATGCTATGAATAGCCTTATATACCAGGGAAGAGTGAAGTTCTTGGTGAAATCGGAAGAACGATTGAAAACCCTAACTTTTCTCCTTTGGAATCCTTACTCTAAGTCGTTGAAGTGTTAAAGAACGTAAAATAATGTTTTAACATTGCTTAGACCCTTAATTAGGTGAAAAAGAGTCGTTGATTAGGCTTAGAAGGGGTGGAAAAAGACTAAACTACCCCTCTTTAAAAGCTGATAAAAAATGTCCACGAGACCATCTACGGTTCGTGGTTTGATCTACGGACCGTAGATCCCATCTGTGGAATTGATATTGAATTTTTAAGGCTCAAAAGTCCACTTATGAGTCCAAATGGCGGCCTGAAGTAGTACTTACGGCCTGTTGGTTGGATCCGTTGGTTTTGGATCCCAAAAGTTGATTCTCAGCACTCTACCGACGACTTGACAGGATGGATCATCGTTCAACCTACGACCCGTCGGTTGGAGTCATTGTTCACAGACTCAGAAAACTCTAATATGACAGTCTCTGGTAAAACTGTCATAACTTTTTACTCCAAGCTCAAAAAAAAGGAAAACTTGGTGGCGTTGGAAAGAGAACTCAAAGACCTTCAATTTGATAGGTTATGAGCCACCTAATTCTTTATGAGCTGAGAGATATAGTTGTTTGAAGTTGACCTAACTAGAATCTTATGTCAAAACGTAATCGATAATGAAGTTTTCAACTCAACTTTGTGCTAAGGGGTTCTTGTGACCTTAAGTTATATCCAAAATCATTCCCTCACTAAAGAGTTGACCTTAACACCTAAGAACAATTAAGAATCACTCGGTATTACCTTATACGCAAATTCAAAAATGGTTTGGGTCTTAACTTAGAAATTTCTGGGGTGTTACAGTATGTTTTATACATTTGAACATGACTATATATATTATTGGGAGTAGTATTGAGCACTGATATAGGGATGAGTTCAGACAACTCAAAATCCTCATAAACCATATCTTGCCAACATGGGTACAAGATCATACTTTTTAGATGAATTCTTATTGCTTAGTGGATCCTTCTATACCCCGGTACGGTATAGGACAGTTCTGGTAGCGTGGGCGAGATGATGTATCATCACGTAGCTCATAGTAATGATTGTCGGTTAGAGAATTTCCCAACTAAGAGTAAAAAGTATTTTATTGTATTTTTATATACATCCTTGAGTTAACATCTTTTATTTATGAAGCTTTAAATATTCTCATCTCTTATATTGCTTTGTATTGAGTTGAGTTGACGTAAGTATTCTTTCAGCCCTACCAGTTAAGTTATTTATCCATTCGGCTATATTACATACTCGTACATTCAATGTACTGATGTCATTTGATCTACATCTTTTACAATGCAAATACAGGTATTCAGGATCATCAACATGCGCTTCATTGAAATCACTTTTCACTTCAGATAGCTTGGGTGACCCTCCTTGCATTCAGAGGACTTCACATTTTATTTTTTAGTCAGTTGTCTTAAGATGTCGTGGGTCTTGTCCTGACATTCATCTTGAATAATAGATGTTTCATAGATAGATAGAGTTGAGAAGTCTCTCAGTATCTACTTTTTCTTGAGATGTTTTTGCAAACTATTTTACTTATGTCGTTGAGTATTTTACAGACAGTTTGAGTTGAGTATTTACTTTGAGTTTAAATATTGTAAATTTTGTTTTAAGCCTATTATCGCTTGAGTAAGTCTTCCGCTAAGTAGTCAGCCAGGCGAAAGGTTCGCTTAGGGACCAACAATAGTTCTCGAGTACTGGCCATATCCAGGGTGTAGGCTCGAGGCGTGACAATTATCTTTTAAACAATATATATCAAGATATATAGTAGCCAAAATAAGGCCGTCCTTTTCACCTCGAGAATTTTTTATACGTAAAATTTCTTCTTTTTTGATAATTAATTCCTTTGAAGCCGATTCTATAAGATTTGTTGAGTTTGCAAAGAATTTTGACGGTAGAAGATTTTCTTATATTATAGATTTAAGGATATATTATGGCGTAATGTTCTTTGACTTCTGGATTATGTAACTTGAGTTTGATTGCGTGTCGATATAAGTTGAAGTTCAAATGAACAACAAATTGTTGAAAAGAGAAGGTGGTAATATTCAAATTCAATATAAATTGTGATTTTCTTTTCATGCATTGGTAGTATATTGTTTAGCACTCAGGTGTTATTATTAGTATATGACATTTTGTTGAACATCTAAGTAATTAATGCTAATACTTAAATTGTCTTTGGCACATGCACTTGACCTTTACTTCTTTTCTATTATCTTCCTTTTATACCATCTCTCCAAGGAATAATTTTATCGCTAATAATTTTATTTTATCTTATTGAGAACTATTTTATTGGGGATATTTTTTTTGAGATGGTGATAAATTTTATAGTGAAAACGCAAAATACTGTGCAGGACATATTTATATAGTTTATGAAGTAAAAAGATATAAACTACCAAACTATCTATTGCCATGGAAAAATTTCATAACTTTTAAGAGACTCGATATTTTTTATGCATTCCTGTTTACATCTAAAATAGTGCAGTAAAATACAACTTAATTTTATCTTCTAGATTGAGCTGCTCTTGTCTTCAAAGCATCTTAAATTTCTCTCCCTCCATATAATCTTTCTTTGATTTATCTTTCATAGTGTTATTAGAGGCCAACAACTATAAAAGATGTAATATCAGAACTTTTCCTCTCAGATTTGGACGTGAAAAAGAGTCACTATCCTCAGTCCTTAGATAGTAGCCCAGAGAAATGTGAGAACTATTTTTTTTGCTAATTTGCCTAGGGATCCACATAATATTAGATGATTTGTACATCTTAGTTGGGCGAACACTACCAAGCATATGTTGAAAGTTTATAAGGATGCGCTTGACTCTATGATAGAAGATCAAGTACAATGCATATAATTTTTATTTATTTATAAGGGTTGTAAATGTAAAGACTCATTTTGCTTTTTACCTTTTTCATGTAGTTTATTGGGAACCATATCCTGATGACTTGATTGAGAGTCTTCATGTCTATCGTCACAATGGACGAAACATATGGCAGGTTAGAGTTTCAATTTTTTTTGTTGGGATGTGGTTGAGGTTCATTTGCCAAATCATATTATGAGATAATTTGAATTGCAACAACCTCTTCCAACTCCATTTTCATTCGATTCTACACACTTTCGTCATGATCATCGGGGAAGATCAAATACAAATTGAGAGTTGAAACATGCACAATGATTATTATTTTGAAATCCACGGCTCTAATATAGTTGTGATTCACTGGTCAATCATGAATCACTTCGATATGGTGACCTTTACTTTATTTGGTCAAGCACATTACTCGTCTTGTTATTGGTAATTCTAATTCGCATCCTCAAACTTAACAAGGTTATGTTCCTAATTCAATGGCATATGAAACTATGGTAAGTGACGAAATGACTTGTTTCATTTAATGTTAGTTTTGACTTTTGTTTTCTTAGATACTTGTAGATAAGAAAATCTAGTTGTCACTTTGTAATTTTCTTTACCTTGAGTACTTGTTGATGATCAGCTTCTAATTTCAACAAAAAAATTAGTGTTTTTACTTACAAGAATGATGAGAAATTTACCTTCATTGCTTTTAATGTGTGATTAATTTTATTTAGTGCTGCTAAATTTTTCACTGTTCTTGATTCTCTTTTTTCTAAAATGCACCATGTTAATGCTAATGAAATTTTCTTGGTATCTGTTACTTATTTGTTCTTTCGAATCATTTCATGTTAGGTTTGCATATGCTTTTCAATAACTTTATCCTACTTGAACACTAATATGATGATATGATTAAATTAATAGATTTTTTTTTATTTTTCTCAATTTTTGTCTTCTCGTCGTGCTTAATTGGTGGTCCTCTCTTTACATATGAAAAATAGATAAACTAATAAATTCTAGTGGTAATCTGTAATACTTTTACAACTATTATGAAAATTCATTATTTCTGAACACCCAATATATAATACTTTTGGTAGTTACTATAGTTACTAACATTAATGAATATGCATATATAAAATAACAATTTCTGCATGGAATTAATTATTTCTTTTGTATGTATCTTTTGTATCTTTCTTTGCGTGGCTTAGCTGTTAGATCTTACCTACCTTTCGCTCAAATTTATCAATTCATCGATCCATAAAATATCTAATGGGAGTATATATAGATAAGTCTAAAGCTATTTTAGATATATTGGACTTCGATCCCTATAAGAAGATTAAGCTTTTATTTTAGTTTTTGAATTGTGGTGACCTAATGTAACATTTTATTTTGATCACATTATGTGATGGAATGTCTGAATGGTGAATTCTTATACTCACGTGATCGATTTAAGCATAATTTTATTTTATATTTGTTTTTTTATTTTTTACGTGATGTGATTATTTGATTTGATTTTGTTGACATAATTGATGTTAGGCTTCCGAGCTCAACTTAATTTTTTCGAACAATTAGCAAGGTATTACATATCTCTTGTAATAACACTCCTTTTCTCTTCTTCATTTTTTAGAATGCTGAAAAAGAAGCTAAAACAATTCTTAAGAAAACAATTGCTAAGAAATGAACCGTTAAATGATTTTCACTTTAATTTGTACAGGTGCGTCATATTCATTCGATGGTTGATGAAGTTAAAACAATTTATGATAATTCATCATATGAGGCCTTATACATGTTTAAAAAAATGGTGCGGAATCAAGGTTCTAATTGTTTGAAATATGTCCATGAGGCTAATAGGGTTACATGTCGATCAATTGTAGAAGAGATGTGGTACCGCATATCCAGTTACATCCGTCAGTTCGTAGGTGAGAAAAATGTGGTGTTGCTGATAGGAGAGAATGTGATATTGAAAGAGGACAAACTCTTATTGAAATGGATCATGCCACGTAAAATGTCCTAGCAGCCTTAGAAGATGATCAAGCAACATTCAACTATAATATTGGTTTCATTTCAAGAGGTTGCACTCATGATTCACTTAGGCATCAGGTATGACATATGAACTATCACAAACAGATTTCATGTCATACATGACGTCATAGACTCCACAAATATCAAGCGATTCAAGTCTTGCATCCCTCGAAAATATCGTTGATAGTTATCGATCTCAACATTTTTAGATGTCCTAAACTTTACCTTATCGGCTGTGTCAATGGTGATTGAAACCCCTAACACCATTAATAATTTAATGGACCCGAATAATTAAGTGGACAATAATGATTCAGAGGATGTAAATGAAGACGGTGATACGACTATTGAGGATAGTGAACCATCAAAGAGGGAAAATCATAAAATTAAACATAAGCCTTGTGCAAACCCACCTGCAACCTACGTTGAAATTGTTAAAGATAGAAAAGTGTCTTTGATTTTTCGATCAAATTCAATTCTTGTGAATTATGACAATATGAAAATTATAGTGAGTCACTGAGACAACAAAAAAATTTTCAAGAGGGATGCTTGATGACTATGCAGTAGCAAAATCAACATATATTGCTTGTCTTTATTCTAATATTCTTGATTAATATCCTCTTCACTTTGTTGCCGGATAACCTTCCACAATTATTATCTAGATATGAGCTCGATCATTGAATATTGTGTCTTTGAGATGCATATAAGATTGTAATTAAGAGTATCTGTTTGTGTAGAAAATTTAAAATATTTGCTTGGAGTTTGTGTTGCTGTTTTTTTAATCTCGTAGCTAATTTAATACTTTTTGTTATCTTCTTTATATATGATTTAGTCTAATTTTATATATATTTTGATATATAAAAGCTAGCCTTTTAGTTACAGTAACTTAACATTTTAATGAGTAAATATCTCAAAAAGTCACTCAACTTTGAAGAATTATCTTGTAAAGTCATTCAACTTTGTTTTGTATCAATAAAATCACTAAACTTTGAGTTTTTCTTTTATAAAATCACTCACTCAAATTTACCATTAAAAATTAATTTATCATGATAAAATAAATTAAGTGTTTCCCTCATATCTCAATCCTTTATATGTTTTTCTTCTTTTCTTTTACTATTTTTTCTGCGATAATTACAAAAAAAATTACTCCATCTTTTAAAATAATTATAGTTATGGATTGATGGTTCGGTTTTAAGATATGATTTTTTTAAAAAAAATTTATTGGTGAAATTATTTTTTAATATAATACAAACAAAATAAAATGTGACGAAAAGAAAATGGGCACTTCATCACTGTCATTATGTTATCAGTCTACTAGCAGATAAAGAAGAAAATTATAGTATAAATAATCTCCTCTTTGATTTGTAATAATCTAATTAAATTTGAAAACATTAATATTATGCAAGCGAAGATATTTGAGTAAAGTTTTTATCTATGGAAGAAAGAAAAGAGGAAAACTCAGAGAGAAAAGCTTTTATCATGTTAAGTTATTTTTTATATAATAAATTTGATTGAGTGATTTTATATAAAGAAAACTTAAAGTTGAGTGATTTTATTGATACAAAACAAAATTGAATGACTTTGCAAGATAATTTCTCAAAGTTGAGTGACGTTTTGAAATAGTTACTCCATTTTAATTAATACACTTTATACAGTTACTTGTAAATAGTTAGACAACATTGTGTACATTAAGATGTCTCATTTTTTTCTACTCTTTTTTCCCTTCACAACACTAGTGACATGTTTACGCTGATGATATTGCTTCAAACTATCTTTTCTTATGCTTGATTTTAAGTAACTGATTTTCTTAATTAGTTGTTTTTTTAATTAGCCCTAAATTCATTATGTAAACATAGTCTTATAGATTTTTCTTGGACTGTATGAGTGTTCTATCTTAAATCTTCATCAGTTTACATTTTTCATAAAAAAAAAATTTAGCAGCTTACATTTTATATTGGACAAGGACGTGATTATCAATATAAGTTAGCACGATAAAGAAACAAAAAGAGAAGAAAGTTAAAGTAATTATAAATACAATAATGATTCTAATGACTAGAGTTGCAGTATAAAAAAAATTAAAGGATGAAACAATTGTTGAGTGAATGTGCAGAATCATGAACTTGGTCATAAAAATCTGAACAGCTTGAAAAAGAAAAATGTTTAAGATGAATGATGCCATACAAATTAAAATGAAGCCATACATAACTAGAGTTAACCTCAAGTAAAATACAACTCTTTTTAACATAAAGAGTACCCACTTAAGTTTAATTTCAAGTTGGAGATCGACGTCTATCATGCATGATCTTCCTACACAACTCACAAGTCCGTTTATAAACCGTAAGACCACGATCCATCTCATTAGACATTCTAATTGTCCTTGGTTGATTGGGACGACGATAGAATTCATTACTTCTCATTATAAAATTTGGAGATGGCCAATATGCCCGTGCCCAATCGGTGAGAATAACCCAGAATATGTTGCAAAATAATTTTGTTGTTATGAAATGCTCGCTAACAAAATTTCTAGCTAGCGCTCCCATTCTTTCAGTAACCTTCATGACATGTGAACACGAAAATTGCAAATTAACCCATTTTTCACAATCACACTTTTTTTCACTTAGTGAAATACAATGAAGATTATCACGAGTACCATCAATTTGTATATATCTGAACTCATATAACTCTGTGGATATATTTTAATCATTAAAAAAAGTATCTTTTTAAACTTTCATAATTTTTCTTCCACTTCACTTTGAAACTGTTTGTCCATAATTTCTTTTGCTCTACAAGTTGGTGAGTTGTTTGACTTCTATGAGTATATCGTTCAACAATTTACTCCAATAAAAGTCTAACAATGACAATGATAGGCAAGCCTCAAGCTTTCTTTAGAAGTCTGTTGAAAGACTTTGAAAGATTTGTTGTCAACAATCTCCATATTTTTTCATCATGGCTAACCGTCCTTTGTCCAATAAAATTCGCATGAGGTTTTCATATGCTTCTCTATTTTCTTTCTGAATTTTTCACATCAAAGTTTCAAACTTTCTTACTTGATGAGTTGTAGCAGCCCTCCACATCAAATTACTGAGGTCCATGTTTGAAAATTGAGATTGAAAATTACTCTTAAGACGTCTTAGATAAAATCGATGAAAGGCCCGAGGCTCCTAATATTGCCGCAACTTCGATAAGCTAGTCAAGATTTCTTTTGCCCTATTAGAGATAATACATATATCTTATCTATTCTTTATCATATGTGCACTCAATTTCCTAAAAAAATCATTTTCATGCCTCTTTTGACTCCTTGTCAACAATAGCAAATGCTAGAGGAAGAATGCTATCATTTCCGTTAACTGGAACAACAATTAACAAAATTATCGCATATTTATCATATATATGAGTTCCATCTACTGAAATTACAACAAGTTCAGAATTCGTCAATGCATGACTTGAAAGCTCAAAATACAAATTTGAAAGTTTTTACCTCTAGCGAACTCATTGACTCTTCGTGTTTTCATCCCACAACTGTTCCATTGGAAAAGCTGTAAAAAACTTAATTTTCATATTGATTGTGGCTATTTTCAATATGTCTTTGACTACTCGAGCATTCATCAACTTATCGATATCCATGTTCGTTAGGGCCTTCACCAAATGATTATTGAATATCATGTGTTGCACAGTATGCAAAGTGAGGCTGACTGATTGTTGCAAATTCATAATTTTGAGCCAGTAAATTCATATGATAACCATGCTAACCATTCAGCTGAAATAGATATCTTGATTTATTGGTCTAATCTTTACTTACATCTCCAAAAGATTTATAACAATTCTATTAAAAAAATTTGAGGAATGACAAAAAATTGTAGTAAAGACTGGTTATTCTCAATTTTGAACTCAATAAACCTTGTAATGTTACCTTGAAATAAGTATGGATAATTTTTCAGAAATATCCGTTTGAATATTTTTCACCATTGGTCCCCATTTTGTCATGCAACAATTCAATTAATTCAACGTTATTGGTTGAAATAGACATGCTAACAATCATTCTATCACATTTGCTATATTTGAATGCGTTCATTTCAGTGATTATTTCACCACCCCAATATAAAGCAACTATCACGTTATCTTCAAAATTAGCCATAAAAAATTCTACACACAAAAATAAGATATGCATTATAATTATTAAAAATATTTTCTTAAAATACAATACAACATATTGACAAGTCATATCTATTAAAACCTTGTGAATGTTATATCAACAATGGGGCACATAATCAGAATATTTGTAGAAAATTGTTGAAATGTACTAAACATTCTACACAAATCATTTCTTACAATAATCCGTGGTCAATTGTAGAAGGAACACTTTAGCAGTTTGTTGCTAGTGCCAGTCACGTTTTAAAGTTAAAACGCAACATATAGTAACGTTTTATTGGCAGATCAAATCAACAAGACTACATCTTCGCAGACTCATGACGTGATTTGATAGAATCGTTACTTATAGAGTAACGTTTTAGTCTTAAAACGTGACACATAGTAATAACTTTAACGTCAAACTTCATACAAAGATTCTTGGGTGACAGACTTGTGATTTGATTCAACATGATCATTACTTAGAGTAACGTTTTACCTTTAAAACGTGCTTCCTAATAACAATATTTAGTACAAAGATTCTGATGTGGCAGAGTTGCAGAGACTCGTTACTGATGGTAACGTTTTAAGCCTAAAACGTTACTACCAGTAACATATTTTTACTTTAATGTCGTCTCCTCAATATATTTTGATCCATTAATTTTTTAAAATGAAATATAACCTAATACGTAACGTTTATACTAGTTTGTTTGTCACGATCCGAGCCTACACCATTGACGTGACCGGCACTCAAGAACCATTTCTGATCCCCAAGCGAACCCTTGTCCTGGCTAACTATAACTCACATGACTGAATAAGGTACACGGAAGCTTAAATAGATGAGCAGTTAAACCTTTACAGAAAAGAGTTAAGACATTTTCTTGAAATATCTAACATAATTCATAAGTTAAATAAACATCATGAGAAAACAATGGATAACTTCTAACTCTGTCTGTCTATGAAGCCTATAACTGTTTATGATAGATGTCGGGAAAAAACCCAAAACCCATGACACCTCAAATGCTACTAAAAATGAATATGAAAAATAGATGTGAAATCCTCCAGAAAGCAAGAAGGCTCACCAAAGCTATCTGAAGCGCAAAATGATCTCAGCGAAATGCCTGTTGATGATCTTGAACACATGTATCTGCATCATAAAAAGATGCAAGTTGAATGACATCAGTACATGGAATGTACGAGTATGTAATATGGTTGAGTAAAACAAATAACTGAACTGAATGACTGAAAGCACTCAACTGAATCAATACATGAACATGAAGTGAAAACCATTTAAGCTTTATAATAAAATATGCAATAAAAGCAATATGAAAATAACATACTTTACTTGTGGGGAGTTTCTCTAACCGACAACCATTACTATGAGCCTAGCAATGATACAATGTTTCGCCCACGTTGCAAGGACCATCCTTGTCACGACCCAAAATCGGGTGTGATGGCACTTGTCCTATCCCACCAGGACAAGTCAACTTAAACCCAACAAGACCAAAATAAAAGCGGAAATAAGCAATTCAAAGGAGAATAACAATAAGCGGAAGACTTTCAAAGCTTAACAATCCTTTCCAAGATTGGTTGTCACATGTACAAGCCGCTAGTACGAATAAAATGAAAATTTAGTACAAGTCTCAAAGTCTTTGTATCTCAAATAGAACAAAGCTAAATAAATAAGAAACGAGAGAGATCGCCAGCATCGAACAACTACCTCTCAAACCTTCTCGACAAGCCTCGGGATAAGAAGAAGGGAGAAATAGATCACGGTCCGGACTCGGAACCTACACAGGTGTAGAAGCAAAGGTGAGTACCAAACAACACGGTACCTAGCAATTAACTAATAAAACAAGGTAAATCTAATAAAATTCACGAACTCCTTTCCTTCCAACCGAACCTCCAATAACTACAACCTGCACAGAAAATCAGCCCAACCTAACAGATTCCAATTAACAGTTCAAACAGCACAAGGATCCACAACAACACCACAGTCTCGCCAAATAAGTCACAACAATATTAGATATATCAATTACAAAGTCATATAAGCATATATATAACTTCACAATAACAGATAAGATGTAATGCAATACAATGCAATGTCAAATAGAGTGATGCATGTCTGTCCTACGATACACATCTGCTGAATCTCAAACCCGAACCCATGGGGGCCACACTTGGACCATGTATCCGTTGGAACCATTTTCCATCGGCATAATCATCAATCGCCGAAACCATTTCCCATCGGCATAATCATCAATCGCCGGAACAATTTCCCATCGGCATAATCATCAAAGTGTCTCAAAACCAATGCACATAAGCATGTTCACACAAATAATGAGAAAATGATAGTGTTCACAATCACAACGCAATTCGTATCAATGCAAAATCACGCCACACTATCAATAGTATATCAACATCAACAATTACATCATTCACATCAAGATCAATCACCTATTCTCCATTTCACTATTTTCCCATCACAATAGGATCAAACGATAATCGAGAATTTCAATTTTATTCCCAAAAATTGCACAATTCATCAAGTTCACAATCATATTGTCTTATCATAGTAATTCATTAAATACACATCCATATCAAGATCATGGCCTATCATTCTTGGCCTACCACATTAGCACATATTGCCATTTATTACCCTGCCGATTAGTTAAGATTGATTGATACAAGAATTCAACCCATACTTCAATCCCATTACTCCCCAACACAAACAAGAAATAAATCCGGAATTCTACAATATTCACAAAGTTTTAGAAGTTCAGTGCCTTAACCGAAAATCACAATCAATCAACAACCGGAACTTTCCCCTTTCAAATGCAATCCAAAGTACCACAATCTATCCAAATTACGAATCACAATTAAAATTTGGAACAAATAACACCAAGAACACGAAATTCGGAAAGAAGGGGCAAAATGACTCAAAAATCCAATTTTAAAAACGGGGTTTAAATCCAAAATTTTTTACATGGAAATGATCCTCAAAGCATTCGGAAATCATTAGTGAAAACCATTTAGAAAAAGGAGTTCAAACCAGATCACAATCACCATTTGATCAAAATTCGGAGTTCATGCAAAAGCCCCCAAAATCTCACTTTAAAAATCCAAATTCTAAGTTGAAATCATGAAAAAGTCAATGGGTAATCAAGGTTTAGAGTTAAAATCAGTTACCTAATAGGTTTCACACGAAAATCCTCTTTCAAATTGTCTTCCCAAGCTTCAAAACGTCAAAATGGTGAAAATGACCGAATTTACACTGCTCAGGCCTCATTTGTTCTCCGCGAACGCGGCTCACTTAGCCCACGAACGCGGAGACCCGACTCACTACCCTCTGCGAACGTGCCCACAGCTCCGCGAACGCGGAGGTTCAACACCCAACCTTCTGTGAACGCTGGACCCCCTCAGCGAATGTGGAGGCTCAACACATGAGACTCCGCGAACGCGGGTAACCACCCTCCGCGAACGCGGAGGTCAAATATACACCAGATATAGATCAGAAAGTTCAACAATTCCACAAGTCTCTGAATGGACCCTCGGGATTCGTTCGGAACCCCGAACACACAAACCAGATATGCTATTTTACTAAATTTGACGTTTCGAACTCAATGAAATCGTCGGAATTCAAATTTGAGGTCTCCTTGACCTGGAACCCGACAAAGCACAACTAAACTAACTTAAGCCTCAAAAACTCAAATCAAGCTCGGGACCTCTAAAAATTCAACCAAGGCCACTCCTAGTCCTAAAATCATCCCCCAAATCCAACAGAGTCGTCGGAAATCCAATCCGAGCATCCGGTCTCCGAATGTTGACCAAAGTCAACTCTATGACCAAAAACTCAACTATTTTCAACTTAAGGCCTCAATTCCACGTTATAGCTCTAATTCTGATTCCGCCAACTCTCTTAGACCAAAATCCATATTCAGGAGCTGATGGAATCGACAGAATTCCATTTCGAGTTCCGAAACTCCGCATGATCTCCGATATCCCTTTTTGACAACTTAAGCTTTTAGAATTCAAAACTTTCCAAAAACCTTAACTTAATAAGAAACTTCATAAAACCAACTTCGGAAGCCAATCAAACATGACTCGGGGCAACTCTCAGCAGGGGTAAAACGGTCATTTTAAAAAATTACCAAAATGGACCTTCAGGGTCATTACAATCCTATACCTTGCCGGGGTATAGAATGATATTGTGACTATGGATCCATCTAGTAGGCCTTCTCAGAGGCAGTGAGGAGTTGCATGAAGAATCAATGTTATCCTATCCTACGCTGGCTACGTAGTTTTATGGGACTTCCGAGTTATAAAAGACTCTAACTCAATTCGGTGCTCGATACTACTCCCAAAATAATCAATATAACTTTACGCTCAATACACCCTTTACAAAGAAGAGACTTTTTACTTTACTAAATTACTTTTCGAAACTTTAGACATACCTGCATCCTTGAAACATGAACTTATGAACTTATCTTTCAAGCCCAATAATCAACATTGGAAACATATATATGTATATATAAATAACATTTGAAGCTCTTAAGTTTTTATGAAATAGAACCTTTAAACTTTCCTCTTTTCTTACATTAATTTGGAACGTAAATGAAGACATGTGAGTGGGACATGTAGGATCTCTCAAGGATTAATGGAGCCTTTAAGAGCTAATACAAAAAAGAGAACGTAGTCACGATTCAAAGGAATACGTTAAGAGTGAAACACGGAAGGAAAAAGGCCAGACGATCCCTGGCGTACTGCTGGCGTGGGGCACTGGCCCCAAACTATTGACCAGAGTTTGGGGCGCACTATTGGCGTGGCACGCCAACACCCAAACTACTGACCAGTAGTTCTGGCGCTATGGTGGCGCGTCGCGCCAGCCCCTACCCTGAAATCCGATGAATTTTCTTGCTCAATTTCGGGTCCTAACTCATCTGTAATCGATTGGTTTCTTCCAAACTCTCTTTGATTCACAAACCCAACACGAAATTATCAAAATTCCACTCAAATTCTATCAAGAAACATCACTCATTCACAAAATCCTCACCTCAAGAACTCAAAACCTCCATTGATAAAGAATGAAGCTTAAAACTCAAGAACTCTTCAAGAATATTTACATAAACGATTATATGAGCGAATTAACGAAAGAGTTACATGATTGGAGTGAGGAAGAACAAGCCCATCACTATGGGAAGCCTCACATACCTGGGAAGAACAAAGTTCTTGGCGAAATCGACGAATCTTGGAGAACGCTTGAAACCCTAGCTCTTTCTCCTTTTGAACTCTTCTCTTATTTATCTAAGTGTTTAGGAACGACAAAGAATGGTTTAGCCTCTGATTAGACCCTTAATTGGGTGAGGAAAAACGTGCTAAACCTAGTGAAAAAAAGGAAAAGTCCAAAATACCCTTTTCTAAAACGAATGAGATGCCTTAAATAGAGAGGCTTCACTCAAACGGGCATAACTTTTTACTTAGAGCTCGAAATTTAGCAAACTTGACAGCGTTGGAAAGAGGACTCAAAAACCTTCGATTTGATAGTTCATGGACCACCTAGTTCTTTATGTGCTGAGAGATATGATCATTTGAGTTGACCAAAGTAGAATCTTAGGTCAAAACTTACTCGGTAGGGAAACTTCCAACTCAACTTTGTGCTAGGGGATTCTAGTGGCCTTACTTGATATCTGAAATTATTCTCACACTAATAAATTGACCTTAGAATCTAAGAACAATTAAGAATCACTCGGTACGATCTTATACGCAATTCAAGAATGGTTCGGTCTTAACTTAGGAATTTTCTGGGGTGTTACATCTATTAAATTTCAAAGTTTCATACTATATTGGTGAATTGATTCAAATAATAGATTATTTTGATCAACTCTTTCAACTTCACAAAGTTGGGGTTTTAAGTAAATAAGAAGAACAAAGTTGACAAAGAAACTTATTGGACAAAATCTAATATACCTTTCATTTCAATTTATTTATCTTAGTTATTATTTAAATAGTAAAAAAAAATAAAAATTTTGATTATAGTTTTTAAAAATATTTTAAATTATTAAATATTAAATATTTTAATGTAATTTTTAAATATATAATTTATATTTCAAAAAAAAATTATATTTAAATTCACACAAAATAGTACTTAATTTAACTTCTACCAAATCAATTGAAACAAATTAAAAGTGAGAGTAGCCATAGAGGGGTATAATGGGCCATAAGACTAGCGAACACCGGACACTTGGATTTAAACAAGGATTTTCTGACAGTAACGAGATTCTGGGCATACATCACGCCTTACGGGTCGGCTCAATGTTCACACAGAATAAAGCATTTGTTAATTACCAAAATATCCCTCAGTATTTCCTATTTCCCCATTGCGGTTGGTGCGACTTCTCGGCTCACAATTCAAACGTGCCTTCTCGCTCATCTCCCTTCACCTTCTATTATGTCTTTCTGCTCGATTTCTCTGTTTGCTAGCAAATTTTGAGAGTTCTGAGAAGTTGCAAAAATCTGGATCAAGGGAACCAGAGTTCGCCGGAGGTGGTGAAGCCACAGATGGCGGATTCTTCAACGAATTTTGGTCTGGTGAGCTCATCTTCTAGTTCAGGTGAAGTGTTAGTGTCGATAGAGAGGGATGTTGTAGATGAAAATGGCGATGGTAATGCTTGTGATGCTGTTGCTGAACTGGATAGCAGAGAAGTAGTTGCTGGTTTAGTTTCCAATGGCGTCAATGACTCTTCAGGTTTGTTTTTTTTTTTCCTCTAACGGAAATTGGATTCAAACTGAATAAATTCGCTTTGTTCCAAAATGTTCCACAGTTTTTTTAATTCTTATTACTAATATTTTAAATGCACTATTTTATTGTTTTGATATAAGTAATACTCCGTCTATTTCAATTTGTTTGGCTTGATTCAAAAATGTCAAACTAACTAATATTCGGCTGTGAATTCAACATTGAATTTTCAACTTTTATTTTTGAAATAAAATTGACATATTTGGAAACTACATTAAAGAAAAAAGTAATGTCACAATAGTTTAGCATCATGAATTACACTTTAATACATAAAATTATTAACTACAGTCTAGTTTAGTTGTGGAATCGTCGAATTTATCAGTGATAAGCAGACAATGCAGAGCAAGTTGAATCAGTTTGAGTAATTGAAATTAAGTGTTGCCATCAATTCAAGTCAGCCGAAATGCAATGAAATATTGTAGTACAAACATTCTACTTCTGTGTAATGTATAAACACACATGGATGATTGTTTTGTATGTGCTCAACAGAAAATGCAATTTATTTTACAGTGAATTCTGATGCTTTTGAAACAGGCCACAAAATTTTTAGTTCAGACAAATCTGAATCACATTCAGGTCATCTTAATTTGGAAAGATCAAAAACTGAAACACCTACAAATAATAGTCAACTTGCTCAAGAGGCAGCAAATACCTCTGATGACGAAAATTCTGAACAACAGAAGGTATAGTTCAAGTCTTCAAGATGAAATCATCATATCATGTCATGTTTCATTTTTATAAACTTCTATTTTTGGCTTTGGCTTCTGGTAATCCTTTCTCTCACCTCTCCATTACATAAACTAAAACTTGCTAATTCTACTCTTCTTTTTTTCTTTTCCATTATCACTTTGTTGAAATTAGTTTCAGTTTCTGTCTCAATCACCAGATAACATTAACTCATAACTTAAATGAATTTTCATTTTCAGCGAAAAGCATGTTCTTCGTTATGATCTCCAATTAATGTCTAGGGATGTCAAATGGGAATGCTTGGCCAAATTTGGGCTTGTCAAAACATGTTTAGTCAATAAATGTTCGTGTCCTAACCCCGCCATATTCGATCAATTTGGGCTAAACAATGTTTCATAACCTAATAATGTGCAAGTCAAAACCATTTTTTTCATTTATTATACCATGTTTAATTAACAACCCAAAAGATCGTTTCTTTTCTTATAGAAAGAAAATGTATGTGAAATTGGAGAGGAGAAATTTATAGCAAAATAAACAAAAAGAAAAAGTACATATCTTGCCAAAGTTTTCTTATGGGACTTGGTTGGACAGGTAGGCACAAGCTATTAGATAGGCCAATTTGCACACTCTTGTTGGCCCATCAATGGATATATTCTTAACGCAGCCCGTCCAAACTTGGGCGAGTTGGGCAGATTACCTGCTTGGGATTGATTTGGCACCCTTAGGAACATCATACTATTTTGTCTTGTCATTGTTGGTGTTTCATACTATTGTATTTTATATCACTGAAGGGTGGATAAATCATTCAACTAATTTACATAACTTTGATACTTGTTTTGCACTTAACATACTGCAGCTCAAGTTGTTGAAGAGGATCGCTACTGTCAAAGACAATGGAACTGTAGAATTTGAGATTCCAGGTGATGAAGAATCCAGGGTGCTTGGAGTTGAATCTCATAGTGTCCATAATGAAGTTGAAGATGAGCCTCTTGATGAAATAGAACTTCACTATATTCCCCCAATACAGATTGTAATGCTTATTGTTGGAACACGTGGTGATGTGCAACCTTTTATTGCAATTGGCAAACGTTTGCAGGTACCTGACATCATTTTGCAATCAGATTCTATATCTGCAAGCTGTTTCCACATTGTACATGCATTGTACATATGTATTTTAAAATGTTAAATTGGTGAAAAACACTTGCAACTCTTTGAGCAGAGTATATTTTTCACTGTGACTAGATTTCTGAATCAGAGACCTATAGCGCCACTCTTTCCTTCAAATTTCCAGTATCCATTTTTTTTTGTTGTGGGTTACTGTCCTAGTCATTTCACTTTTAACATTTTAAATTTGTTATGCCTCCAATCCATTTGGTGACTAAAACTAGGACTTGCTCAAAGCTCGAGAAAACCAGCCAACAAGATTGTATCATGAACTTGATGATCCAGTTTGTGGTTTTACCTTCCCTCTTCCCTGTTTCTTTCTTCGTACTTGAGAAAATCCTAATGTATTTGCAATACAAACCCATTTTTCTTTCTTGTTGTACGGATTATGTCTCAAATTATGCTTTCTTGCCATGAAATGTTCTGCTGAAATAAGGAGTTAAAATTGAGATAGCATTGTCTTTTTGCTGATGGAACATTTGTGCTTGTAGCCGTAGTTTTTATAACTCCAAAATTTTCGACTAATGCTTTTGTGATGGAGTTACAGAGCTATCCTTTGTTATGATGTCTCGAGAGATACCCTTAAATCTTAATACCTGTAAATGCCGGTTGTCCTCCCAGGTGTATTAGGATAGTTATTTTGTATGTCTGTTGAGAACCCTTCTCTTTGATAGATCTTCAGTTAATGGTGGTCCACGTTGAATTAATGGTGTTCCACCATTTCATGGTCAATGGATTAGAAGAGCAGTTGTTTCCTTTGCAATGCAAACCTTTTGCTTCTTGTGAGATGCTAATCGTGTCTAAGAAGCCAGATCCTATGATGACTTATCTCTTGTTTTGAACTTAGCTCTGATTGTTTATTGTCATAGCTAAAAGAATCATAGTTTGGTCTATGCTAGCTTGTTGACAACTGCTGATGCAGGATTATGGCCATCGAGTGAGGCTGGCAAGCCATGCAAATTTCAAAGAGTTTGTCTTAACCGCTGGGTTGGAGTTCTATCCTCTTGGGGGTGATCCAAAAGTTTTGGCTGGATGTATGTTCCTAAGTTCCTGTTTGTGCTGAAACTGACTTAACAATCTCATGTGGGTCTAGTGTCTTGCTTGTACTTTATCTGATACTCTACATTTCTAGATGTGTGCTTACGTTTTTTTTAAATCTTAGCAAACCAGTGTTATTAAATCATCATTATCTTTGAAACTCTGTTCAACCTGAAACAAGCGAGGCATAACAAACTTGTGATTGGTTCATATGGTTGTGGAAAACCCTGATATTGAATTTTCATAATGGATAATTCATTTGTATATCCATGGACTGGTTAATTTTGAAGGACTACATCTGAATTGCTTGGAAGTGCTTCAACTTCTTGATGCCCATTAGTAGTAAGTAGTAATAGGGTACACTCGCTTGATTCGTTTTGCATTTTCAAGGGTCGAATGTTAAACCTGCTGCAAAGGGATTCAAAATATCCCATCTGAAACCAAAACAGGATAAAGAAAAAGAAAGGGAAGAATGAACAATCTGAAAGAAGAAGTCCATCCTTGGTTTTTTCTTATACTCTCTCGAAAGTCATTTCCTCCATTGGATAATTACTTTTTCCTGGTAGAACTGAAGATTGAAAGACTTCATTTACTTGAACTTAGATTACTTTGCCAGTAAAAATCTTGTTTTGTGAGTCTTTTTGGTGCATAAATTGAGGACTAGTACTATATAAGAGTATAAGACTTGATTCCTATACATCTTGCACATCATCTGCTAGTGCTTTGTCTCTGGGTTTGTAGGTACACTAGAATATGTGGTCTCTCTCTAAGCTGTTGCAGAGAATGTCTTTAGATGCTTGAATTTGACTAATAGCTGATCGCTTCAAATTTATCAATTGCAATGGGAGCCTTTGCACTTGAGCCGAGGGTCTTTTGGAAACAGCCTCTCTACCTCCACGAGGTAGTGGTAAGGTCTGTGTACACCCAACCCTCCCCAGACCCCACTTAGTGGGATTTCACTGGGTATGTTGTTGTTGTTGTTGTTGCAATGGGAGCCTTCATTCGTAATTGTCAGTAAGTGCAAATGTTCTTATCAGAATCGACTCAACATTCTTTCTCTTGATTTGTAGATATGGTTAAAAACAAGGGATTCTTACCTTCTGGACCCTCAGAAATTCCTGTTCAGAGAAACCAGTTGAAGGATATTATAAATTCTCTACTCCCAGCCTGCAAAGAACCTGATATGGATACTGGGGTATCCTTTAAAGCAGATGCGATTATTGCTAATCCCCCAGCATATGGTAAGATACGTAATTTGTGCATTTCTATACCATTTTGCTTACTCATTTCCTTGTTAATAATCCCCGAGCATATAGGTAATCTTACCTGTTTGCTGACTCTTTTATAGAGTGTTTGCATGAAGCTCTTTAGAAAATCTGAGTCTTCATAATAAATAGATGAAATGGCAGATTTTTCCTCATGAGAATCTACTTACTGGTGTAGGAGAGGACGGTTGAAGATTTCTCAGATGTTTTAGACTTCTTAGATTCATTGAGATGATTGTAGTTATTGATATATGGCATCCTTTGTAATTTTGTGACTGTTTATTTTGCAGTACCACCTTGGTACTTGCTTTGATAAAATTTATTTACCTTATAGTAAAAAACAAAAATTTACTTCAGCACTTCGCAGATTATGACAACATATATTTTAGCTACAAAATCTCAGAACACAATGTGCCCCTCTTTACTTTGGCAAGAGAAATTAAAGTAATGCTCAGAGAGAACCTAGTTATATTACCTGTTTGTCAAGCTTGTGGTCTGCCTTTTACTTTGCCATATTTCAGAGAGTATTTTCTCACTTTTGTATATACTGTAGTCAGCAGAGAAGAGATTGACTCCTACTTCGTTCAGAATTTTTTTACTTTAGCTTATTATCTCAAAGAATTGAGATAATTCTTGCACTACACTGTACATACTGAAACTGTTAGTAGTATGTGGGAGATTCTTGCCAGAGTTTTATGTTCCATTAGAGTTCATTTAGAGTATACTTTGATACATACTATATGTAACATATATTAACTGTAAATTGGTTTTGGGTATTAATTTTGATGACCCATGAAGTATAGTTAGATATGTGCAAATTCATTTGCATTAGCAATATATTTAGCTTTCAGATCTGTAAAAATAGCATTTTATTGTTTCTAAGGATGAGAAGAGCTGTCAAATTTTGTGTCATTTTGTTTGAAGCATAGTTGTTGAATGGTCACTTTCACAATAGACCAGCATGAATTTGAACCTGCTGATTAAAGGTCTTGGAAATGGATCTGGCACTTCAAGTGCAAAATGGACTTGCTGTACCTGAAACGTAGTTGTGTTGGTTTTCGGCTAATACAGTTAGGGGCGTATCTAGTTCTAGCTTAGGCCTGGATTTTCAATGTAAAATGCATAGAAATTGTTGAAAATATTGAACTATGAACCCATAACTCAAATAAGATGATGGGTTCAATAATTAAAACACAAGTACTGAACCCATAGAATTATAATCCTGGATCCTCCTCTGAAGACAGCTGGTTCTAGTTTGATAATCGACATTCATTCTTGTGGGCATGAATTTGTGAATAAAAAGAAAAACAGGTCCCACTTTTTATTAGGGTGTGCCAAATGGTTCTGTATGCTTGGCTTAATTTTCTTTCCCCAATAAAGACCATTTTATCTTGTCCTGGAGGACTCAACTCCAGTTAAATTTCTGTTAGTAATGGCTTTTCGAGCTCATTTTGAACTTTGATGGAGGTTCTTCTCATAGCTTTTATGCTAATAAAATATTTTGGATGTACGTTCTTGTGGTGATAGTGGAATAATAGTTTCTATTGCTAACCCAGAGATCTCATTTTCAGGGCATGTACATGTTGCAGAAGCACTGAAAATTCCAATTCATATTTTCTTTACAATGCCATGGACGTAAGTCTTGCTTGGGTAATGGAGAATTAGGAAGCTATTTAGTTATTCGTTCTATTCTTTCATTTTACATGTCCTATTGAAAAGTTAGATCTGGATCTTAGGTTATTCAGTAAGTAAACATTATATCTTCTTGTATCAGGCCAACTAGTGAATTTCCTCATCCATTGTCCCGTGTTAAACAACCAGCTGGATATCGGGTGAGTTGGATTAATATCTGCACTTTGCATATAGTGTTGCTTTTTCCTTTGATATTGCCTTTCTCTCTTCCCTTTCCCACCCACCTAATGAAAAATATAAGAAAGGAGGTTGGTTTCTGTTTACATTTGCTCTTTTATGAATTCTGCAGCTATCATATCAGATTGTTGACTCCTTGATTTGGCTAGGAATACGAGATATGATAAATGATACTAGGAAAAGAAAACTGAAGCTAAGACCAGTCACATATTTAAGCGGTTCTCAAGTCTCTGAGCTGGATATCCCACATGGATATATTTGGAGTCCTCACCTTGTTTCTAAGCCAAAAGGTAATTGCTCTTCAGATTTCTATTAAGCAAACACAGAAGTCCTTTATATTCCCAACCACAAGTCTTATCAGATGCATTCGTGTTTTAAGAAGTCGCAACTGTTCTTTATATAGTTCCACTTTTGCAGATTGGGGACCAAAGGTTGATGTGGTGGGATTTTGCTTCCTCGATCTTGCATCTGGTTATGAACCTCCTGAATCACTAGTAAATTGGCTGAAAGATGGTCAGAAACCCATTTACATTGGGTTTGGTAGTCTTGTGAGTTACAGGATCCTCAATTTTTAACATATTTGCTTTCTGCTCATTCCTCTGCTCCTCCTTTCCCCATCTTCACAATAAAGAGAAGGAAAATAGAGAGTTCTAAAATAATTTAGAGAAACTAAAAACGGCATTCCATGTCCCTGATAAATTTTGGAAAAAAGAGGAATGGTGGCTCCTTGTTTCTTGTACTTTGTGATTAGTTGTCGTCGTCAAATTTGAACTGTCTAGCAAATTTTGTATTTATGACTGTTGAAAATAGTTATATGTAGAAATTGTCAATTTGCTATCAGATGTTGTTATCCTAATAATAATGTGAAAACAATTGCAAATTCTCTAGGAAGGGATCTGTGTTAGCACGTCTTTTTTTTTTTTTAACATTGGTAAAGTTGTATTCTTCAGCATTAAGGACATGCTGGCCCACCTTCAAAAATTTACAGCCCTAACCAAAATTACAAGCTCCCTATTAATTCTATAATTTGATCTACATCTTCTATACAGAGCTGTTTACACCAAAAAAGTAAAGATACCAAACAATTCCATTTTACTTTGTGAATGGAATTAGATCTATCTTCAAAACATCTCCCATTTCTTTCCTTCCACACTGACCACCATATGCATGATGGTATTAGCTTCCACCACTTCTTTTGAGTCTTGCTACCCCCCTTCTGATCCAGCATTTAAAAAGGTCAGAAGTGTGTTCTGGCATAGTCCAGCTGCGCCTGTGATGTTGAGAAACAGCTACCAGATCTGTGTAGTGAATTTGCAGTGTAGAAATAGGTGTTTGTTTGTTTCCCCAGTCAAATTGCATAGGAAACACCTAGGGACTAGTTGCTTTCCTTTCTTCTGCAGGACTTCTTGAGTTAAGCAGGCTCTTTTGATGACTAACCAAGTGAAGCATTTCACTTTGGTAGGGATCAGTCCTCTCCAAATACTCTTCCAGTGATGATGGTAGCCTCTAACCCCAACTTGTATGCCTTTCTTGTAAGCACTGTTTACTGTGAATTTGCCATCCTTCTTGTGCTTCCAAATAACTCTATCTGGTGCATTTGTTACTAGATTGGTTCCCCCAAATTTTTCCAGGAGAGAAACTACTCTATCTACTTCCCAATCATTCCATAGCCTTCTGAAAGATAGGTCCCAGCCTTCAGTTGTCCAGCATTCACACACTCTACATACTCTGGCTTCAGGATTGTTGCAAATTGAGTAAAGATCTGAGAATGACTCACTTAGAGGAATTTGATCAATCCATCCATCTCTCCAGAACTTAATCTTGTTGCCATTTCCAACTTTGAGAAACACATTTTCTTCCATAGAGTTCCATAAAGCTCTGATTGTCCTCCATACTCCCCATCCATAGGGTTCTGACACTATCTCTGTACACCATGGGTTCAATTCCCCATACTTTGCCACTATCACCTCCTTCCATAGGGTTCCTTCCTCACTAGTATATCTCCACAACCACTTCATCAGAAGGCTCTTGTTTTGGATTCCCAAAGTTCTAATACCCATTCCCCCTCTTTCCTTGCTTAGCATCACAGTGTTCCATTTCACTAAATAGTGACCCTTGCCCTCTCCCTCTTTGCCTTTTTTCCAGAGGAAGTTTCTTCTAAGTCTGTCCAGCTTTTTGATAACTTTTGGAGGAATTGGAAATAGTGATATAACATAAGTAGGTAGTGAATCTAAAACAGAGTTTATCAAGATCACTCTAGCCCCAAGGATAGATATTGAGCCTTCCATCTTGATAATTTTTTTCTGCTTTTTCCAGAATTCCATCCCATATCCCCAAACCTTTATGTTTGCTCCCTAGTGGCATTCCCAAGTAGGTTGTCGGCAATTTCTCTACTTTACACCCTAGAATGCTTGCCAATCCTTGAATCTGAGGCACCTCCTTGACTGCAATCAAGTTGCTTTTTCCCCAATTCACAAAGGATGATAGTATCATCTGCATATAGCAAATGACTAATCTCCTTTCCATTCCCTATTCTGACTCTTATATGGAAACCCTTGATCCACCTGTTCTGTGTAGCTATTCTCATCATGCCGTCCAAACCTTCCATTGCTAGAGTAAAGAGAAAAGTTGATAGTGGATCACCTTGTCGCAGCCCCCTTTCTGATGCAAAGAAGCCAACAGGTTCACCATTTATTAGTACTGAGAACCTGACTGTTTTAATGCACACTTCTATCCATTTCAACCACTTACTTCCAAAGCCCATTTGTCTCAAAACATTCAATAAAAATGCCCAATTTATATGGTCATATGCTTTCTGGATGTCTAACTTGCATAATAAATCCGCAGCTCCACCTTTCATCATTGAATCTATGCACTCGCTAGCTATCAATGCAACATCCATGATCTGTCTCCCTTTTATGAAAGCCATCTGATTTTTATCGACCAATTTGCTCACCACCCTCTTAAGTCTTTCTGCCAGTAATTTAGCTATGATTTTGTAGACCCCTCCTATCAGACTGATTGGCCTATAATCTTTTAACTCTGAAGCTCCAGCCTTTTTTAGGAATTAGAGCTATGAATGTTGCATTGGGACTTTTCTCTAAATTCTGATTGGAGTGGAAATGTGGTAGAGTGTTTATTATGTCCTTTTTCAAAACGACAAAACCTCCCAAAAAGTCTCGAAGAAAATCATTGGAAAGCCATCCGGTCCAGGAGCCTTCTCCTTAGCACACATCCTAATACTTTCTAGGATTTCTTCTTCCTCAAAAGGTCTTTGTAACCATAATTGTTCCTCTCCAGTTATCATATTAACATCTTGAATGTTGAGATCAGGCCTCCAGTGTTCAGATTCCTTGTATAAGTTTATGTAGAATTTTGGACAGCCTCCTTGATCATAGCTAGATCTTTCACAATATTACCTTCTATCTCAAGTTGTTCCATAGTATTGAACCTCTTATGAGAGGTGGCAATTCTGTGGAAGAACTTTGTATTCTTGTCTCCATGTTTCAACCATTGTCCCCTGGATCTTTGTTTCCATGCTAACTCCTCATTCTTGGCTATCTCTTCAAACTCCATGGCTAGATTTGCCTTCTGTAAAATTTCATCATCAGTAAGCGTCCTGTGTTCCTGTATTATCTCCCAATTTGCTATCTGCCTTAAAATGTCTTCTTTTCTATGCTTCCAATTGCCTTTGTTTTCTTTGCTCCATTCTTTCATCTTTACCTTTAACAATATCATTTTCTCAGCTAATATATATCCTGCTCTCCCCTCAACTTTAAAGGGATCCCACCATTCCTTTACCTTGTCTTTGAATCCCTCTACCTCCAACCACCAAGATTCAAATTTAAAATAAGATTTTTCCCATTCCCAACCACCACATGTTAGCATGATAGGATAATGATGAGATGTTATTTTTGGTAGGACATTTTGTTTGATGTGAATGAAGCTTTCCCCCCATTGTGCACAATGAAGAAATCTATCAATTCTTGAAGCACTCCTATGATTGTCCCCTCTTCTCCAAGTATAAGATCCTCCAAATAAAGGAGGATCAATCAACTCCAGCTCCTCAATACAAGAGAAAATCTGTCATAGCACCACTAAGTCTGAGGCAGTTTGTTCTCTCTGATGGGTATCTAGTAACATTACAATCTCCGCAGACTATCCATGGTCCTACAAACCTTTCTCTGATGGCTGTCAATTCCTTCCACAACATCTTTCTGATCTCTCTACTACAATCAGCATATACATGTGCCAGCTGAAGTCTTCACTAACCCCTGTGAATTTCCCAGTTTAGCTTTGCCTGCCAATCTCCACCAGTTCCCCTTTCCATACCCTTTTATCCCACAAAATTGCAATTCCCCCCACTGCTCCCCATTGCCTCCTTATGAACTTCTCCCATCCATCTATTTCCCCATATGTTCGGTATTAATCCATCAATATTACCCTCCAGCTTTGTCTTAACTAATACATAAATATCTGCCTCCCACTGATGTATTAGTTTCCTAACAGTGTCCCTTTTATCACTCCTTTCAGCCCCCTCACATTCCATGAGATTATTTTCACTCTCATTGATTGGTTAGAGCTAAAACCCTCCCACTAGATCTTAGTCCCCCGTCTTTGAAATTCATATCAAAGAACAGATTTCTCACCTCTTTTGGGACATCATTGTTAGAGTTTATTGTCTATATTCGTTGTCTTCATAAATAATTCAGATAATGCTAAATATTGGTCAAACTATTGTGACGCTACATTTCATATTTACATAATGTTTTATAACCCAGATTCAAGCTTTAGATTTATTATCTGGCTCCAACTTTTACTTATTTGTACAATCTCAGCCTGTTCAAGAGCCAGAGAAAATGACCCAAATAATTGTTGAAGCATTGGAACGAACGGGACAAAGGGGGATCATTACCAAAGGCTGGGGTGACCTTGGCAATTGTAAGTTCTTCTTTCTTGATTTAGGAATTTTGCTTATTATTCTAGTGTAAGAATAATCAGTTTATGTAATCATTTTTTTTTTGTGTAGGTCACTCATGTAATTATGTAAGTGTAACTCAGCTAATACTTGTTTTTTGTTTTGTCCAGTGGCTGAGCCAAAGGATTTTGTGTACTTGCTAGATAATTGTCCCCATGATTGGTTATTCTTACAATGTTCTGCAGTGGTGAGCCTTTTGCTACTTTTACTCTTTTTTCTGTATCTTTTAGCTAACAGCGATAGGGATAAGGAGCTCAAGGAAATATCAGAAGCTTAAGGCCATAGGACAAAACTTTGGGGTGAGGGTTGAGGCACAGTGAAAAATGACTTTGGGGTGAGGGTTGAGGCACAGTGAAAAATGGAGGACCGACATGTGATATTCCATATTGACTGAGGTTTTATTCATTGGTTATACATAGTTTTTATGTGGGATCATCAATAAAGACTTTGGTTTTATTTGTTGGTACCAATGGTATAATGTTACTATTTAGTTGATACTATATGTGTCACAAATTCTTGACTATTATAATTGTATGGCTTAGGCTTGAGATGTAAGATGCTATGACATGATGTTTAGGCTTGTGTGCATCTCCCTGACCACTTTTTCATTGTTTCTAAAGCTTTGTAAGCACATAGAGCTCTCTGACTATGTCACATGCAGTAACGGAACTAGATGGAGGGAAGGGGGTTCAACTGAATCCCCTTCGTCGATAGATTATACCTTGGAAATAGGCTAGAATTGAAATTTTCTGGTTCCACTAAGCTATTGAATCCCCTCGACATCGGAAAAAATTCTAGATAGTAGAGGGGGTTCAAAAGTTGCTTAGTTCACAAGTCAAATCCCAATGGTCACATTCTAGTATTTTTTTAAATCCCCTTATATAATTTCCTACCTCCGCCACCGATTGCATGTGTTTCCGTCTTGGCCTCCCTTTTATTCTTATAGATGTGTGAATATGTGCCAGTTTGGTGGGTTTGTAGACTTAACATAATCCCAGACTAGGTTGTAATAGCCATCAGCTGCAAAATATGGGTTCAGATCCAGGACCAAGTGGCATAAACCTGCAACGTTAATGTAAAACAGCAATGGTTTGGATTAAAATGTGTGGTAAGCCTAGCGGCTGCCTTTGACTGTGTTTCCAAAAGACTTGATTGTGCTATAAAGGGAATTAGATTAATTGTTCTCTCTCACAAAATATGATAAAATATTTCATTCGTCAAGATTCGTGATTGAAGTGCTACTTCCTTTCCAATGTCTGTCTGATAGTTACTTTTTA
Organism: Solanum appendiculatum; assembly: GCA_018342035.1. NCBI lineage: Eukaryota > Viridiplantae > Streptophyta > Magnoliopsida > Solanales > Solanaceae > Solanum > Solanum appendiculatum. Next base: position 420,642 of record JAGDQO010001127.1, on the reverse strand, counting down.
TATAAGTTGAGCCAACAACTTTATGCTGCTGTGACTTGTGAGTTGCACGTAGTTGGGTAGGGGAATTGGCGGTTAAATTGTTTTTGTGCCACTGACAAATACATTTCAAGAGTGGGAGTTGGGCAGAGAAGGGGAGGGGTGTTGGTGTTCTCTATTGCTTCATAAAGGCTGTTCTCTCTAGTTCTTAGTCAATTGAAAGCTTTAACAAACTCCCTTTTATGTGATTTGTATTTGAAGTATCATCCAGCTTAGCATGTGTATGATAAGTGACATTACCAGTTTTCTCTTTCTTTCCAGGTACACCATGGGGGTGCTGGAACAACGGCTGCGGGTCTTAAAGCTGCGGTGATGATTTCAGCAAACTCTGTTTTACTCTCGATTCCTTTTGTGTTTATTTGGGCTAATTGGATTTTACCATTATTTTGGAATTACAGTGTCCAACAACTATTGTCCCCTTCTTTGGTGACCAGCCATTTTGGGGGGAAAGGGTGCACGCTAGAGATGTAGGCCCTCCACCTATACCTATCGACGAATTTTCCCTTCCTAAGCTGGTTGAGGCAATTAAATTCATGCTTAATCCTAAGGTACTTTGCTATGGATTTTTATCCCATGTACTGAATTTGTTGCAGAAATTATGTAAAAGCAAAAGTTTTCAAATCATGAATTCGCACACATACTGGAGTTTAATTTGCCAAAGTCATGTTCAATGGGTCTTTTGAATCTTAGTGTCTTACTGCATCATCCTCTATCTAACTAGAAACTTGAGAGAACTTGTGAATTATCAATTCAAAATGGAGTTATTTACCAAGTTGTTCCTTTCTTTATTTTTAAAGGGGAAATATTTTGTTAGTACAGAGAACTTGAGGCATAGTTGTATGAGACCAAAGCGTAGTTGTTGTTTAGAAAAGCTTGAGAAGTTGGGGTATTTTTTTCAATATGAACAAGTGAGATAATTCACAGGTAAAGGAGCGTGCAGTTGAGCTGGCTAAGGCGATGGAGAATGAAGATGGGGTCACTGGAGCAGTAAAAGCCTTCTTTAAGCATCTTCCCCGGAACAAGAATGAATCTGACCTTGATCAAACACCAGCACCACGAAGTTTATTTTCTTTAAGAAGATGCTTTTGTCTTTCCTAGATCTCAAAGTGGATAAAGATGTGAAATTGTCTATTTGTCACTATCAATTATCTGTACCTTGTTCCTGTAATTATGAAATATTTTTATACACAACCAATGGTGCTCTCTGCTAGCAATTGTCTATAACCTAGAGGTCGTTACATTGCTACCCTAAATAGTTGGATACCAGGAGTCAAATAAAAGTTCTAAATTGTCCTAGTTTTGTTTCAAATACTATAAGTGCTTGCATTTCAAAAGGATTTTTACCACAGTAAAAGTGTTGTCTAATTTATTTTTCTTCCTCCTCATCGGTGTTTTGATATGCAAGATTTTCTGGGAGTTTGAGGAGCTATGTATTGGCTCAAATCTGCTACATTTAGGAGGTTAGTATTCTGAATTTGCTCAGGTTGGCATAGTTTGTTGTGAAATTATTTTTTTCCAGCATACCATTCGAGAAAGCACAATTTCCAGAAAGGCACACAGGTAACGATGAGAACGAGGAGAGGGTTCCGTAACTATCCTGTATTTGATATTCCCAAAGCTCTGTGCACTTTTCAGTTGTTGGCTTGTTGCAGCATTTAATAGTGAGTTGCACTTATTCATTGGCTTTCTACAACTTGACCTTCACTGGTGCACAGTTTGATGCTTAAAGAAAGAAAACACTGATAGTCACACATGCAAAAGTAGTAGAAAGATAAATCCTGTGGCACTATTCAAAAATATTTTTCAATTCATTTTTGTCTCTCTTATGTATATAAGATATTTTTGTTTATTGACATAGTATTATTATTAGGATGGGTGAGGTGGGGAAGTGTGGATGCACTTGCATTAACTATATGTGTTGCTGCTACATGACTGATGAATGGTTTTGTCTTGAAAAACCTGTTGAGAGTTGCCACGTCCGTGAACATATGGACCACTGTTGTTGTTTTTGTATGTGATGACATACGTGAAGTCCCAAGACATGCAACCAATGGATGGGGAAGAAGGGACAAGTTGCATAGCAATTGGCGGTGGATGTCAGATAGTGATGAAGGGGAAGGAGAAAGACAAGTTGCTCTTTTTCTCCCATAACTATTTATTGAATAAAGCAGTTTTAGGGCAGTGTAGGCCATTTTGTAGAAAGAGGAAGGCAACTAAAATTCTGACCCAATCCCCTCTAGTGTACAAATAGCTTTTGTCAACTGGGAAACCATTGGCAAACACTAGCAGCATCTAACTTTTGGGCGTTACTAGTAGAATTTTAATGGCTTTTCGTCGCGGATCTAGGCTAGACCAGTAAATTTCATGGAATTTACTCTTAACGCGAACTATATGGATAGCTCGGATTATATAAAATTAACAATAAATTTAGTGAAATCCCACAAAGTGGTGCCTAGGAAAGGAAAGGTAAAGTGCACACAAATTTTATCACTATCTCTCTGAGGTAGAGAAGTTGTTTCCGAAAGACCCTCGAATCAAGCAACTCAAAGCAGTAATTAAAAGAAAAATATGAAAGCTAATAACAAAGCAATGCAGAGCATATATGCAAGGCTGTAACCAGGGGCGGAGCCAGCCTTCTATCAGGGGGTTCCAAACCCCCTTCGGCAAAAAATATTACTATTTGTACATGGTTAATATTATTTTATATGTATATATAGTAGATGTCGAACCCCCTTCAATTAGTTCGTGTGTTTACTTTTTCAAATTTTGAATCCCCTTATTAAAAATTGACTGTAACAGTAACAAGGTGTGATCACCTTAACACAATAAACCACGAATGATAATCAGAAACCCAACACCAATGACTACATATTCATGCAAATAATACAATTGACACGTAGCTCTAAACTCTCACCTAGCCAAAGACATGAATAGGCTAGTAATAAAAACAACTCTCAACTATCTGCTATCCTTCTACTCTAATTCGTGATCTCCATTTCTTCCCATCTAAGATCATATCCTTGATAAGTTGAAGGTGCACCAAATACTGCCTAATAACCTCTCCCAAATACATATATAAAGAACAGAATTCACTATAATTCTGAATTATGAGGACAAAAGTATACTATTTTATTGAAAATTCAAGAGGCTTTTAAGTGTCCTTTCTTCCTTTTTAGTTGAGAAAAAAAGACAAAAAAAAAAAAAGGTGAAGGTGAAGTTGGAAAAGCAAGTGCTTAAAAAGTGTCAGAAGCAGATACAATTTAGCCAATCCATACATAAGTGTTTTTCTGTTCTGAATTCTGAGTTCTTCTGATCTAACTAATCTCTTCCATTGCCTCAGCATGCAGGAAGGATGATGATACTTAGCTTTCTCCCCACTTATCCTCTCTTTTACTACTCAATTTCTCTTTCTTATCTCTTCTCTGTTCAGTTTCTCCAAGCCCATACACCCCTCTTGTGCCACACCCCATTTGCACACTTTTTAATACTCTACTTCATTATTTCTGTCTTCACATTTCCCAATCTCACTTTCTCAACTTAAAAGTGTATCTCTTTCTTTCCTCATTTTTTTCATAACTCACAACTTCAAAAGTCCATATTCTTGTTTCTTTCTGTTCCCCCTTTATTTGTTCCTCCTACCTCTCTGCTCTTCAAACCAAAGTCTTCTTCAGTTTTCTCAAGGTTTGTAACTAGTTCACTATAATTTCAATTTGTTGCCATGTCAGTATGTTTACATTAGCAGAGCTAATTACACTGTCAAATAGGATAAAAAAAATTTGTATATAAAAACTTTTTGAATAGGTTCATGGAGCATTCTTACATTTTTAAATCTCTTACTTAAATTCTTGGCTTCGCCGCTGATTTTATGTTCTACAAGAACCTTTTAGTCCTATCAAATTTTTTTGTGTCAGTTAAAGATATCAAAATACTTTAAAGGGGTTGTTTGGTAGCTAGTTTGCAAATGAGTTAGGTAGGTATCCAATTTTGCATAAGTAATATCACATTTGATAGCTACTTAGGAGGTCAGTTATTTATATATAAAATTAATACTGTGTTTGGTTTGCAATTTAAAAATTCACATAACTATTATATGTATAAGTTATGAGGAAATATATATATTATTTTATGCATGATCGAAGATAGAATAACTAAACTAATACTTGAATAAGTAAACTCTGCATAACTAATACTTGCATAACTCTAACTAACTACCTAACATAGCTGAGTTCAAATGATTTGGAATTGTGGCATAGCAATTAATGTTGTTTTTCTTTTCAGGTATGGAGAGTGAGAAAGTAAGCCATGTCCAATCAAATAACAATTCATCAGATGACAAGAACACAAGGTCATTTCCTTGTTTATATTGTTCAAGAAAGTTTCACAGTTCACAAGCATTGGGAGGTCATCAAAATGCTCACAAGAAAGAAAGGACAGCAGCAAGAAAGAACAAAAGATCAATTATGTCATCTCATCATCGTCATGACTATGCTACTAACTTCTCTTCACTACTACCACAAGGCACACCTCTTGTTTTTGCACCTGATCATCATCATCCCATTGGCCTTATAAATCATCCTTCTCTTTACATTACTGCTCATGCAGCCAACTTTTGTCACTTCCCACCTAGCCAACAACAGTTTTCTAGCAGATCATTTGGATCAAATGGAGCACCAAGATTTGAGAATAGTAATAATAATAATGATAATAATAACGCGACAATGCTCTATCGAAATCAATTTGGGAACTATATGAATAATGCAAATAGTAACCCTTATGTGTGCAACGATGACTTCTTTGAAGAATGTCAAGAGAACGTACCAACTTTTGTTGAGGACGATAGAGATCAGAAGCTTGATTTGTCACTTCATTTATAATTTCCTTTTTTTTTTCTTTTTTTGTATGGGATTTTTGAGTTCTATTTAGAACGCCCATCACTCTTTTAGTATCTCTTTTTGTTCCTCAATGATTATCATAGCTATTATGAATGACTAATTCCTCTAATGATGCTTAAGATTATTTTTAGACCTAATTGCAATATACATTTTAGTATTGTTTGGAGATTATTTGTTTGAAATTGAAAAAAAGTACTCCTCCCTCCGTTCCATAATAACTGATCACTTTCCATTTTACACGGTACTTAAGAAATCATAAATAAGATGATCAATTTGACAAATTTACCCTTTATCCATACTGATGGATATCAAGATAATTTATGATGACATAAGACATACAAAAAGTATCATTGGAACCTATGCATATTTATGATATTAATTATAGAGGTAAAATGGGAAAAGTTTAATTAATTTTATCTTGATTTAATAAGTGATCAATTAATTTGGGATAAATATTTTTAGAAAGGTGATCAGTTAATATGGGAAGGAGGGAGTACTACTTAAAGTTGAAATAAAGACTATTTAATACATTTTAGTATTGTTTGGAGATTTTTTTTTCTTTTGGGCAAATGATGGTTGACCTTATGGTTGGATCTTTTTAGATTTATGGACCGGACTATTGGGGCAATTTGCATGAATGATGCGTTTAGCTCTTTTAGGAAATTTCTTGGAGTGAGTTATTGGAATTAAATGACTTTTTGGTGGAATATGCTTTTATTTTTGTTTTTTTAAAAATAATAAACTGTAACATATTATCATATATAAATCAAATAAAATCATCCATATCTAGAGAGCCCTTAATATCGTAGTTACTTTTTAGGAGGGTTAGAAAAAATAGGTCAACAACTAATTACAAATTTTCTCTATGAAGCGTATATATTTACTAGCCTGTTTAGATTCTCAGAATATTTATGATCTCTCTATATGACTATGATTTTATAATAGGGAAAAAATTTAAATATGTTATTAAATTTTGAGAAAAGATTTATTTATGTTATTTTTAAAAGTTTGGCTTATCGATGCTATTTTCGTTTGAGAAAAGACTGATCAATGCCATTATTTGTTAATTGAAAATAGTTTCGATTTTGTAAAATCATTTTTTACACGTGGTCAATTATGATTCGGCCATTTCATTAATTAAATCATTTTTTGAAAAGGGAAAAGGCTCAAATATGATATCGAACTTTGAGAAAAGGCTCATCTATGTCATTCGTTAAAAGTTTGGTTCATTTACTATCTATGTCATTTTAGTTAACAAACAATGGCATGCATGAACCTTTTCTCAAACAAAAATGGCATAAATGAGTCAATTTTTTAATGGATGACATAGATAAGTCTTTTCTCAAAGTTCGATGACATATTTGAGTTTTTTTCCTTTATAATATTGTAAAACAAAATCAGTATTCACACATTGTTCTCTTAAATTCTCCAATTCCTAGTTTACCATATGTGATATAACGCTACATCGAAAATAGATGTGATAAGTTGCTTTCTAAATCTGCACCAATGCGTCTTCCTAATCTTAACCAATGTACTTATAACATTGCTTTATGTGATATACATACCAATCCAAGTTCATATGCCTTGCTCAATCTTTTTTGATCATGTACAATCAAAACACAAATATTGAAGATCCTCAAGATTGTATGTCTCACACATAACACATAATATGGTGTCACACTAAATCCTCATGCCTATTATATTGTCCTTAGTTAACTATTTTTGCACTGCCAATCATAACAGGAACCTATATGCTTTATATCAATCTAGCAATGTTTCATTATGGCTTACACCCTAGTATAAGAAACTATACCCCATAGAGAGAAAATACCTCCCATTAGCAGTTAGGCAATTCTTTCATTATTATACCATTCAGTCATATCTTTTAGGAAAAATTACCCCACATATATATTTAAGGATTAATATTACAACCTTTATATGTATTTTTTTTAATTACTACTTATAAAGTTTTAATTACAAGTATTAACAGATCAGTTTTAATTTATAAATTAATTAATTTATATAATGTTAATAGGTGAAAGAAAGAGAAAATTATGAGAGAAAATAAGTTCATAATTATCAATCACACCTTTCCAGGGATTTCTTTTACCTTATCACATGTCACACCCCACCTCCACTCCCACATACCCACGTTTTCTTTTCATCCATGCCAATTTTTCTTTCTCTTCCAACTTCTCCATTCAAACGAAAAATGCCGCATATAGTGACAAGCCTCAAGCTGATCCTCTCAAAGTTGAATTTATCAATGATGTACCTCAACAAGATCCAAGATCAAAGTATGTATTCCTAAATTATTATAATTTTTTCATAATAATTAATTCACTTTCTTTCTCAAAATAATTTTTTTCAATATTTTTCAGTGATTGTGGCATGTACACATGTTTATCAGCTGAATATATTAGCAATGGAGTTTTTGATATGGGTCACATTGACAGATGCAAAATGCCATCGTCTAAGGTACGCCACAATCCTATGGCAGTATGGAAGAAGCAAGAACGTTGATGGAGCAATTAGTGAGAGCAAAGTAGCTAGCACTGTTGCTAGCAAATTTGGTGGATCGAGCATAGCAAAAGAACATGCTCCGGATACTACCAATTATCCTACACCAAAATCAAGGAGATCAGTTATCAGATAGATGATTGGCTTAGACTTTCATTCCATGTTTTGATTTTAGGATGTTGTTTATTTTTTGCTTTAATTTTTTACAAGAATCTATATTATGCATTATTGTTACTATGCAATATTAAACGAATTTTATTGATTTTCGTTCATGATATTTGAAAATCAAAAGTATATTTTATGTTAAGTATAAAAACATACGTTGTTAGGCTTAATTAAACCCAGATGGATAAAAGTTGAACACCAGTTGGATACCAATTTCATACAGTATTAGTCTTAATTTTTCAACTTGGTTACCAATTGGATATCAACAGTAATTAGTTTTAGATTGAAATTTTAGTTTTGAAAAACACTACATATATAAAGTAGTAAAAATTAAATATCTTAACATTTTATTTAGATACCAATTGCATACCTTGCAACAATTAGATTTTCGAAATGGATACTATTTGGATACAACATTAATTAGTTTAGATTGACTTGCTCAGTTGAAATCTTAATTATATGTTGTATTTTCAACTGGATACCAACTAGATACTAATTTGATACAAATAAACTTAATTTCTTCAGTTGGATATCAATTAGATACCTAGTCGGATACCAGTTTGATACCAATTAGATACCAATTGGATACAAATAGACTTAATTTTTTTAGTTGGATACTAGTTTGATACCAATTGATACAAATAGCGTACACTTGTATTTTCAGCTTGATACCAATTAGATACCAATTGCATACATGGTTAGACTTAATAATTCCAATTGGATATCAGTTGGATACCAAATGGATACCAATCGCCTACACTGGTGGACTTAATTTTTTTCCAGTGGACACCAATTGAATATCATATGGATACCAAATGGTTACCACCAATAATCAGTTTTAATTTTCGAGTCTACATTTGAAAAACACAATATACACATAGGAGTAAATAGTACACATAATAAATGTTCTGAAATCAGAATTCTTTAAATTAAAAGACCAATATATTCAAACGGATGTGTTTGGCACGATTAAACAAATAAATTAAATTAAAAACAAATTATGACTATTTTTCAGCAGGATAATTTGAACATGTCTTCCTGTTGTGTCCCTCCCGACAACATGTGCTACACGTAACTTTACATCTCTTGAATTTCATATTAGCAAACTCCTTCTAGAGTTCAGCAGGAATTGCATATGTGTCTTCAAAAAATTTCAAGCGATATAAGGGAGAGCAATCAGTTGTAATCAAAATTGAATAATATTCACTAAATCCAACAAAATTACATAAAATTATTGATATACACAATACAAAAACACATTTGAAATAAACACTAACTTGGACATTTCTAAACCAATTTCATACCAAGACTAACCACTGATTCATACAAAATTCATATCAAGAAGAGTATCAAGTTCAAAATAAACACTAGCCTGAACATTCGAAATAAACACTAACATGAACATTTTTATATGCATTTCATACCAAGACTAAACGCTAGTTCATACAATAATCATGCCAAGAAGAATACCAAATTCAAAAAAGTTAATTGTAAACATTCTTTAATTATAAACTAACATTATATCAATTCCATTGCAATTATATTCAAATTTCTATACGAAATTCATGCCAAAAGTAAACAATTCACATTTAAAATTTGAACAATATACATTTACATATTTGTTGAAATAAAAATTGATTACTATTCACTAAATCGAAAAAAATTACATAATTTTATTGATATACACAATACAAAAACACATTTGAAATAAACACTAACCTGAACAATCTCATCTACCACCATGCTTTATTAATATTGCTAAGAAACCTTCCATCACAGAGAATGATAATGGCGAAACAAAAAAAATTGTGAGAGAAGACAATGACAACTACTTTTTGAGTGATGATAGAGAAAGATACGAATATTGAGTAAAAAAAATAACCGAATTACGTTTAGATAGACAATTAGCAGGTGAGAGAAAAGGCTAATAACTATTTTGAGCTAAACAAGAAAAGCAAATATTTTGTTTGTTATGCCTCTCCTAATTTTATGCCTATTATTAATTATCATTACTATTATTAATTTGTTTGTTAATTTATATTCCGTTTTTTTACTTTTTTTTAATTTAACAAATGTTATAACCCGTAATTGTTTATTGTTAGAACTTGAAAGATAAAGAATAATGTCATAACTTATAATTATTAGTCCTATAAATGTCAATTATAAAATTTTCACTATTTTTTAAGACCATATAACTTTTTCCAATACAAACTACTATCCTGAAAGGGAAATATGAGTTCAAAAATCACAAATTTTCTCTTATTTAATAAGAGGCTAAGGTGAGGAGCTTAGGGTAGTAAGGGCATTTTTGGAACTACATATTAATTTTCTTTTTTTTTTGTTTTCTTTTGACGGCTTATTACTTAATCTTCTTTTTCTTTTTTTTCTTTTTTTTTACAAATATGTTTTTATTAAATTATAGTGAGGAGCTTGGATAGTAAATTGGAAAATTAGGATTTATTTCATTTATAAGTAACTTTTTCTTTTGAATTTCATATAGTTGTGACAGAGCTCTTGACTCCATATCCACATTAGGTTTTCGAAAAGAAAAAAAAGAAGAAATGATTTACTATAACAAATATATATAACTTAATTTAAATTTCAAATAATTTTAATCAACACTATTTAAAATTTACAATTTTGATAATATTTGTAGGTATTCATTTTATACCTAATGAGATTTCTCTTATTAATAAGTGGCTAACATTGACCAGCTTAGTGTCAACATGTCTTGCTAGAAGTAGGCAGCTCTTCCGAGGGCAGTTTTGAAATTACAATAATTTTTTTTCAATTTGTTAGATATTTAAAAATTACGTCACAATAATTATTAGCAACTTAAAATATTTGAAATTTCTGTATTTTTTAAAATATGTTATACATTTTTAAAAAATACGTAAATGTACTACAAGTCACAATAATTAATAACTTAAAATTTTAAAAACATATAAGAAAAATTTAAATGGTTCTAGAAATTCTATCAGTGCCATATAAATTGGGGCAAAGAAAGTAACACATATTATTTGAAATTTACGTAAAAGGTAATATAAATCACAATAATTAGCAACTTAAAATATTTAACAAACATATAAAAATTTAATTGACTCTCAAAAATTTATATGTGTCACATAAATTTGAACAAAGGAAGTAACATATATTATTTAAAAATAACATTAAAAAAACTATAAATCACAATAACTAATAACTTGAAAAATTAAAAGACATAGAAAAAATCTCCAGTGCCACATCAATTGGGACAGAGAGAGTTAACATATATTATTGAAAGTTACATAGAAAATATTAAATCACAATAATTAACAACTTTAAATATCTAAAAAAACATATTAAAAAATTAGTTAACTCTCCAAAAACTATTTGTGCCACATATATTAAAATAAAAAAAATAATATATGTTGAATCCGTGCTGACACGGGCTCTTGTGACTAGTATTCATATAAATGGCATGCATCTACTTGCCCATAGTGCTTCTTTCTTATGTATATGTATCAACAACCATATAAGTTTTTCTATTAAGGTTATTATGTTCTATAACTTACAATTTTTAATGTTCAAATCACAAAATTCCTTAGGTTTGCATACGTTGTCCCAACCACACTTTTGGGTAATACTAATTTAGTTTACATCTTTGTACGTGTGTATCACGTTAATTATTCAATATTTAATTGGTTTTAAAGTTAAATAATATATAATTATTTGAAAAAAATAGTAAATGACAATTTTGTCTATTGTAGAGTCTTTTAACAAAGGATAAAAAGTTAAATCAACATTTCTGAGGACCTTCATACTTTTAATATAATATAGATAAATACACCCCCAAAAAATTATGCAAAGCAAATAATAATCTATCGATATATAATAAGAGAAGTAAAAAGTGATACGTGTCAGCATTAAAAAAATATACTTTTTAAATAATTAAAATTAATTACATGTAATAGGATTAAATAATAAATTACTATTTTATTTTTAAAATGATTTTAAAGTAGTGACACATGTCAGCACCACAAAAACATGTTTTTTAGATAATTAAAACTAATTACACGTGTTTTGGTTAAATAATAAATTATTATTTTATTTTAAAAATAATTTTAAAGCAGTTTCAAATAACCACACGTAGAAATCAGTTAGTTTTTAAAATTGTGTTAAAGATAATTGTTTACAATACATTTCTTTTAGTAAATATATTAATTATGACTTTAATATATAAATTCACATAGAGAAAAACCTCTCTTTCTCTCCCTGTATGTAGTCGATAGCTTATAAAATATTAAAAGAAATTCAGAATCTAATTGCCTTTATGGCACAGTTTCAATAGTTGTGAAAAAAAATCTCCATCTTTTGCTCTTTTTGCAAACGTGTGAAAGGAAGCACAATTACAACTTACTGTAGAGTGATTTTGTTAAAAAAAGAAGAGGATATATAGCGGTAAAAGTCTTTCCAAAGTCTTTACTATTTTTAATTTTTTTACTTATTTTTTATTTGTTGTTGTACAGAAGTTTTGTATCTTTTAATTGTTAGAATAATATTTGGTGCCTTTGAAGATCATATTCTCACTTCACATATAGATTTCGGATAAAATTTTAATAGCATCAAATTTTTATATAAAATCAAAACAAAATATAATTGACATGTGATTTTTAGAAAAAAAAGAAGAAATTTTTTTAAAATGTGAATAGCATGTCTAAAATGTGATATTCAAGTATTAAAACTTCTTAGTTTTATGATTAGCATTATAATAATCGTAAGACTTTTTTAGTTAAATTTTATTTTAATCTAATAATTAATTTTTCTTACATCTTTATTATTCTAACAAGAGGATAATATGGATTGTCTGAGAGTATTTTTTATTTTGAATAAGTTTAAAAATAAATAAAAAATAATGCTAAAAATTATTTGTCAAACATAAACAATGAACTAAACTTTTATATATATAGCCCTTCAAGATAGAGGCTTCCGTCATCGTTAGAATCCCGGGGCGGGCCAAATTACATAAAGAAAGGAGACTTATTTCAAAGTGGTTCAGGTAGCTCAGCTGGACTGAAAATCCTTGTGTGGTTCGAAAGATAGAGAGTTGATGAGGAGGGTTTTCTAAGAAAAAAGGCATGGCTCTTTCAATTCTGCATATATATATATATATATTTTATTATTTTTTTTATTTTATTTTTTTATAAGTATTTTATTATAACCTGTCAATGTGCTAAATGTTAATATTCTTTCATATAAACTTTATAATTATAATAAGTTGAATTTTGAAATTATCAATAAATAAATATTTATAATTACGTTTATTTACTAACCGCGCAACGCAAGGGCACGTAACTGTGCATAGGATAAATGTCTAGTTGAGGTATCTCTAATCTTCTTAGTATTCTTCACACTTAACTGATGACAATCTACCTTAGTCCACTTCTTAGGTGGTCATGAAATCCCCAAATATCTAATGGAAAAAGTCCCACTACTAAATTCAGTGATCGTCAATATACTATGTTTAACAACATCCTCCACTCCTACGATAAAAACATTAGATATATATGAATTTAGCCTTCAATTATATCACCTGAAAAAATTATTCAAAGCTTCCATAATTCTCTAACTGGATCTTCATTCCTCTTACAAAAAAAATTATCAAATCGTCAACATATGTAAATTGTGTCAGCTTTTAGTCCTTGCACATAAGATGATATTTGAAATGTCACGATCCAAAACAGACGTGATGGCATTTGTCTATTCCCATCAAGATAAGTCGGCCTCAACCCAACGAAACGAAAGAAATGCGGAAGGATAAAGCAAGAACAAGATAAAAGCGGAAAACTTATTCATTCTATTATAACCCCAAAACCTTATTGTCACGTATACAAGTCACTAAAGCATAAAGTGCAAAATTTAAGATAATTACATAGTCTCAATGTCTTTGTTTCTCAAATAGAACAAAGCATAAACAAAAGGAAAAAAGGGCCCGCCAGAATGACAATCAGCTACCTCTCAATGTCCTTCAACAAGCCACGGAATAGAAGAAGAAGAAAAGCAATCATGCAGTACCGGGCTCGGAACCTACACAAGTGTAGAAGTAAGGAATGAGTACCAACAACACGGTACCCAACAAGCAACCTAATAAACAAGGCAAACTAGCTAGAAGTCGAATACTCCTTTCATCCCAAACGAACCTCCTCAAACTACAACATGCATAGAAATCAGCTCAACCTAACAATTTCACAATACACAGTTCACAAGGCTTAACCACACAGTTCAACAACCAATACGTATCAAGTATGCCAATTCACAAGTAACAAGTAGATCAATCACAGATAACAAGTAGATCAATCACAAGTATCAAAAAGTCTTTAAATGACGTTAATCAACTCTTGTCGGAACCATTTCCCTTTGGCACAATATTACATCACTAGCTGAAACCATTTCCCTTTGGCTTTATATCACATCACTAGCCGGAGCTATTTTCCTTCGGCTTTATCACATCACTAGTCAGAACCATTTCCCTTCGACTTTAGATCAATTCACTAGCCGGAACCATTCCCTTCGACTTTATATCATTTCACTAGCCGGAATCATTTCTCTTCGGCTTTATATCATTTCACTAGTTGGAACCATTTTTCTTCGGCTTTATATCATTTCACTAGCCGGAACCAGTTCCCTTCGGTATTATATCACAAGTCTCATCACAGTGTACAACAATCAATGCACAAGCAATTTCACACCATAAAGAAGAGACAAAATTCAAGAAATTCAAGTTCACATTCATGCCATCAAGGCATTTCATCAATCAATCAAATAGGGGTCACAACAAGGTAATTCACAAAGCATTTATGATCAACAAGTTGCCTTTTCTTTAATCCCCTTTTTATTCATTAAGATTAAACAAGTGGAACAATGAACCCTTCCTCAATCCCATTACTCCCCAACACACTCAATGAAGGGAATAAACGATTCTACTAGTTTACGAAGTTTAAGAGATCACTTGTCTTAATGCAAACAATTAATCAATCTGAAGCTTGAGTTTTTCCCTTCCGAATGCTATCCAATGCCCCACAATCTATTTCAATCAAGTAACCACAATAATACCCCGGAAATTACAATTCCCAATTCATACATTTGAAAAATGGGTCAATCAACTCAAGAACCGAATTCCAAAATTAAAGTTTAAATTCAAAAATTTTTACTTGAAAATATTATCCAAGACATTTGAAACTCATTCATGAAAATCATTTCGAAAAAGGAGTTAAAATCAATTCATAATCACCATTTTAGTTTAGACCTCAAGTTCATGAAAAAAAACCCTTGCTATTGACCAATCAAAATCCTAAGATTTGATGTTAAAATCCATAAATGATCAAAGGATAATGAAGTTTTAAGGTTACAAAAGCTTACCCAAAAGATTTAGCACAAAAAATCTCTTCAAAATTGCCTCCAAGGATTTTGTCAAGCTCAAAAATAGAAAATGAGGCTTAAACCCCAAAATTTCCAAACCAAAAACCCTCTTTGATGTCGCTTAAGCGAACCTCGTAAAAAACTAGGGTCTTCGCTTTCGCGAACATCACGATCGCGATCCATGGTTCACTTAAGCGAACCCCACCTGACTGAGGCCCTTCACTTTCGCAATCAGGGTCTCATTTTCGCGAACATCACGATCGCGAGGCACCCTTCGAGAAAGCGAAGCACAACAGCATCAGAAAAATTAGCCAACACTCAGAACATCGAAAGGACCCTCGGGATTCGTTTTGAACCCCGAACACACAAACTAAATATGTAAATCAACTATACTCGACGTTCCTGACTCAATGGAACCAGTGAAACACGAATATGAGGTTTCCTTGACCCGACGTCCGTGAAAATCACAAGAATGGAACATAACGCCTAAAAAGGCCAATATAAGCTTGGGACCTCTGCAAAATCAACTAAGACCTCACCTATGCCTAAAATCATCCCCCGAATCCAATGAAACTATCGGAATTCTGATCTGAGTATCCGAACTCCAAATGCTGACCAAAGTCCATTCAAAGGCTAAAATCTTAACAATTTCCAATTTAGGACCTCAAATCCTCGAAATGACTCCGAATCTGAAACCGAAAACTCATTTAGACTAGATTCACATTCCGGAACTGATGGAATCGACGGAATTTCATTTCGATATTCGAAACTCCAAGAGACTCTTAAAATTACTTTTTTAAAAACAACAATTAGCCTTTCAAAAATCAAACTTACAAAATTCTCAACTCTTTACTCAAAGTTTGAAACCATCTTTCAAAACTCAATCAAGAATACTCAGGGGCAGTTATCGGAAGGGCAAAACTGTAATTTTATAAAGATTTCCAAAAATGACCAATCGAGTCATTACATAAAATATGATATGTGATCCATTTTTTAACACCCTAGAGAGGTAATCCATTACCCTAACAAAGAGTAAAGGGATATAGAATCACCTTGCCTCGATTCTCCTCCTCCTAAAAATAGCCATAACTAAGTACCTTGACAAAACAATTTATAGTAGAAACATCTGTCATGATTAATTGCCTGAATTTATCTGAAAAATCAAAGTCAACCAACATCTCATCAATGAATTTCCAGTACTGGACCATATCATATACCTTTTATTAAGTCTATCTTCATTAGATATTTAGAGATAGTTTTTTTTTTAATCGTAGTATTTGTTTCATACAAATGCAACTCTTGCATCACCTCTTCACCATATTATCTTCCTATTATCCTCCTCTCATAATTGACTCAATCCGAAATATTAATCATAAGAAATAAAAAAATAGACCTCTCCAAATTGCAAATTATAAAGAGCTTTTGAGTTGGGTTGGTTCTATAATGGAGGAACGATAAAATTGTAGTGGTATTTACCTGGTGAGATGATGGTGTATTGGGTGAAATTCGTTGTGAGAAAGAAGATGTATATTTCATGTATATTTATGTATATACATGTATATTTACGATGCATAGAAAAATAACCTGAGACTTTGGATATGACAATTTATATATCCCATGTATATGTATGTATATTTTGATGCATATAAGATAAATAATAAAAAATTTGATCAAAATAAGTCATTATTTTAATCAATTCACCAAAATAGTACGTTACTTTAAAATTTTATAAAACTAGTATAAATATATTTCACATTATTAATGTTTTATGCTTTATTTTAGAGAAAAGGCATAAATTCACTCTCAAACTTGTACCGAAAAGTCAGTCTATCATGGCGATATATTACACATCTATTCTTGTTAAAAGTGTAATTAATACCACCCCAGAACTGACGTGAAAATAAAATAAAATATAAAAATAAAATAGGCGCGTTTGAATCGAAAAATAAAGTCAAAAAAATAATTTTTTTAACCCCCAACCCCTCTATTCTTCTTCTTCATGTTCCTCTTCTCTTATTTTCCTTCAAACTTTTTCTTCTTCATTTTTTTCTTATCACAATTTTACAATTTGTCACTCAATTTCATTTTTTTATTATTTCAATTCTACAATTTGTTACTCAATTTCATCATTACCTAGAGATTTTCCACTAAAAATTGATCATATCAAGGTGATTTACTAAAAAATTAATTCTTTAATCCAAATTTCACAACGATTCTAGGAATTCGAAACTTTGTTCTCCTCATCTTTCCACTTTCACCTTCAAATTTCCAGCAAAATACAAGCAGGCCCTCCAACCCTGAAACCCCCAAACTTATAAGTGTGCATATGCATGCACCCACTTGTCTTATTTGGTTAAAATTGATTTTTTAAATCTGGGTATTCATATATATATATATATATATATATATATATTCACACACACACTTGCCTTATTTGTTCAAATCGTGAAGCTCATTGAAACATCATTGGAGCCATGGTTGAAGCTTTGAGTTTGCCAGAACACCTGCAACAAAAACTAAAAGAAAAAAAATTGGAATGGGGTAAGGGAAAGGGGTAAGGGAAAGGGGTTTGGTTCAGTGTTTGTCAATGACTGATTTGGAGTTTTGGGTGGTTGTTTGTGGTGGTTTAGGTGGCTGTTTGGTGTCTGTTCTTTGCCAGATATGGGTTGATTGTTCGGAAAAGAAGAGGACGTTGTGGAGGTGGGTTTGTGGTAGTGATGGATTGATTGCTCTTCGTCGGAGAAGATGAAGAGAATTGTAATATAAATTCAAATGAATGATTTTTCCGATCAGATTTGAGATAAAGTGAGTAGGATTTAGTGAGGAAGAAGATATAATTATTAGAGAATTTTAATAATGAGTCAGGGATTAATTAGTGTAAAATAGTGTTAACAAAAAAAGTTAATTAATAAAGAAAAGAAAATAAAAAGAATATAAAAAATTATAATTTATAACGTGGCAGCGAGTGTAATACACCACATACTGTGAGAGTGGTATTACGCTTGTCAGGGTGGTATTAAATTCACTTTTAAATAATAAAGATGTGTAATAGGTCGTCATAATCGTTTAAGTGTGTAACTAACTTTTCGGTGCAAGTTTGAGGGGGAATTTATGCTTTTTCCCCCTTTATTTTATTCAAAAAAGTTTAAAGACAAAAAGACACAAAGCTGACGAAGTAAACAAATATAAAACGTTATTGAATAATGTTTTACAGTTCGTTATCCTGGAGCACATTTTACAGCTAAAATATTACTCAGAGTAACATTTTATATTTCGTTACTCTAAGGCACGTTTTACAGCTAAAACGTTACTCAAAGTAACATTTATTTAGAATCCACTCACGAACTCCGCAATTTAAGAATCGAAACCTACAAATTTTGGAGATTATAAAACGTTACTGACAGTTATGTTTTACTTATTTAGAATTCAACCATGAACCATTGATTTCTGTAAATTAAGAATCGAATCTTGCTAATTTAGAATCTTGCATATTATAAAATATTACTAACAGTTACGTTTTAACTGTAAAATGTGACTATCAGTTACGACACTTTGTTAAAGTCATTTTTTTATTTATTTATTAAACTGACCACATATGACTATAAAATAAATCTTGTTGCATCAAATGTTCAACACATTCCAACAATATTCAGCCAAGTTTTTATTTTTGTAGCCCATTATTGAAACAATATTCACAAAAGTTCATCATGTATGGATTAAATAAGTCAAGTCAATATATCATATTATATTATTATTTAACTAGTAACGTCAATTCGGATATCAAGAAAAAATCATTGAAGGCAAGCCTTCAAAAGCCAAAGCACCAAAGAAAAAGTTCATTTATCATTTCTTATATAAATACATTGTATTTGTATGTGTTAAAAAATTTTAAATTGTACTTTGATTTGATATTGTGTATCATTAAGCTTCATGTATACAAAGTATTAAAAAAAATATTTTTGATATATTGTATAATTGAGTTTTTTTATACAATATATTCTTGAGAAAATTTAGTTGATACCTTAGTTATATGCACCAATTATGTATCTCTCAATCTAGGCATCATATATGTATTCTAATTTCACATATGAAATATATTTTATATATTTGTTTCTAGTTGTATATTGTATTTTATATACAAAGTGTATTTATGTTCTTTTGTACAGTGTATGCCTGAGAATGTAGTTATATTTGACTTTATTGAGCTATGATAAATACAATATACGTTTAAAAAAATTTCATCAGATTTCTGATTTTGTTATACACAATATATACTAATATAAGACATATATGTATTGTATATAAGATTATTTAGTGTATATGCATATCCTATATATATAGTATACACATCTGAAGAAGAAAAAAATTTCATACATTTGAAGAAGAACAAATTGTTAAATTGTTCTTATCATTGTACATTTGTAAGAACAATTTGTTCTTCTTCAGATGTATATATACTAGATATATATGATATGTGTATACACTAAATAATTTATATACAATACATATATGTCTTATTTTAGTATATATTGTGTTCAACAAAATCATAAATCTAATGAATTTTTTTAAGATAGAATATTTCTCAAAATTTACTCAATTATTGTTCTAGTTTTGGTCCAATATAGTGGATTATGGGTAAATGAAAGAAAATTCGTTAATATCACTATCATTTTTCACCCACCACACCTAAAAATTTAGATTAGAAATAAAGAGCGATATCATGGGTAAGAAAGAGAGAGATGTGATTCAGATATACATATTATACAATGTATACCTCTCATATACACTATATGAAGAAATGTATTACTTCCTCTGTTTTAATTTGATTATCTTATTTTGACTTAACACGTAGTTTAATAAAGTAAAAAAATAAATAAAAAAGATACGTGGAATGTACCATACCAAACACACCCTAAATTAAGCTTCTTTGATTACGTTGAAAAATGAAATTGTAGTTGTGATTTAAGCAAGTTTTGGAAAAAATAATTTGGGATGCCTAGGATGGGTTTTGGATGCACTGCTGGAGTTTTTTTTATTTCATCAAATAGCCATAGTAATAAGTTTTTGGCTACAAATTATAAATTGCGGAATTGATGTTTGGGCTAGGCAAATGTTATAATCTTTTGCTGAAGGATCATATAAGAAGATTTTTTAAAAAAAAAATCTATTTGGTGCTCTTTAACACTACCTAAGTCAATATAGTTAATTCTTGTAATAGAAAACGTAACTTAACTATACCCTACATATCACTGAAAACAAAAAAAAGTGATCAGAAATGCTAATTTTCATCCCGGAAAAACAATAGGTACTAATTCTACTTGGGGTGTTTATGTGAATTCTGCGGACAAATTTAAAAGACCGTAAATGACTTAAGCATATATAAAATTACCGTGTAAGTCATATCAATAACTCACTTTACATAGTATATATATATATATTCACATGCATGGCGCGCAATACTTAAGAAGAAAAAAGAAAGACTCATTTTGGTTTTTATTTTTCTAAGTGCATAGCAAGACATAACTATAAAAGTTGTCCGTATGTTTCATTTAGAAGAGATTGTCGATGACTTAAAGCAAAACTTTTATGTTCCAAAAATTAGCTAGTTTCTTTGACTTTGAAGCACTAAATTGAAAGTTTGATTACCATATACATGTTTTTTATTTGTTCACATTTGTTCTACAGTCGATTTTCTCCATTTAAGAAAAATGATGATGGCCGGTAAATTATAGAATTTCTTTAATAAAATAATAATACAGATTTGAAAAAATAATAGAGAAACCATTTAATGCAACAGATGGTTCATGGAGCTATCTTTTTCCTCATTTTTAATTTAATAATACATATAAGTATGAACAAACCGCACCTTTGCCACAGAAATTCTGTTTTTTTTATTAGTTTATGTTAGACTTCATTAAATATATGATCGATCATGGAGATTAAAGGGCAGAAATAATTAATTAACATTGAACCAAATAGACTCTAACATGGAGGGTTGTGTTAGCAATTATATGCCAGATAATTCTTAGTAGGAAGCACATGTGAGCTAATATTAATTATTAATCAATTTAATAGATCGGATAAGTCTTCTTATTTTCTAAAACTGAAAGAAAAACGAAAGATTAAATCAAAAAATGTTGACATAACAATATCCGAATTGGATCACAGGATTAAAATTCATCTAGTTTTTCAAGATTAATTAAAAAAGAAAATTATTCAAGACTATTAATATATTTGGTTAGTATAGGCATGATTGGTATTAAGGAACTTTGTAACGGCGATGAGGACTTAAAAGTCACTTGATTCTAACGAGAGGAATTTCGAAAAAAGTCTCTGTATAACATGTTGTACCTTAGAAAGTTATTTTCCAAAACATTTTTGATAATACATGATCGTACAAAGAATAGTCGTGTAGAGTACATGATGTTATCTTTTTCTGTGATATTTTAATTTTTAGTATTAAACTTGATAATAATATTTATATGATGGAGAATCTTAAGGGCGTGTTTGATACTAAGAAAAACGTTTTCTTGAAAAATAATACTTAAGTAATTTTCTTACTTATTTAATTTCTATTGCTCGATAAGCAAGCAAAAGATATTATTCATATGGTATTAATTCATATGTAATCTAACAAAATATTGTGGAGATGAGATAAGGTGGAGAGTGGGGGCTTGGGTGGCAGGGGATGGTCAAGATGTGGCCGTTGGGTGGGACGTAACTCGTAAGGTCCTGATAATGAACTTGGAATATCACTTATGGAACTTGTTTTTTTCTATTTCTATGTCATTTTCCCCATTTTTAAGAAACTTGTTTTCCTAGAGAAATTATTTTGACCTACCAAATCTGAGAAAACTGGAAAATATTTTCTACGTACCAAACACACCCTGGTAGCTCAATTGGTCGACTAACTAAACTTTCATCTTGTTGGTGAGAATTTGATTCTCTTCCTTGTAATGCCCTCCTTTGTTTTCCTTTCGTAGCAAAATTACTCCCTCCGTTCCTTTTTAATTGTCATGTTGCGCTTTTTGAGAGTCAATTTGACTCATTTTTAAAGCTAAATTAGATTACATTAATTAGTTCGATATTTTAAAATAAAATTTTAGATATTCAAAAACTAAATGGAAAGTACTATAAATTGTAATTTTTTTCATATCAATATGATGAAAAAATACATTTTAAAATATTAGTCAAAATTTATATGGTTTGATGTTCAAAAAGAAAATTTTGACAACTAAAATGGAACGGAGGGGGTATTATTTTATTTTCCCCTTTAAGTGGAGGACTTATTTTTTCACCACTCAAGGTAATTAAACATTAGACATTAATATCATCATTCATCATGGAATTTGAAACAATTTTGGAAATATCAACCACTCAATATATGTCTTATAAAGACAGGCTGATGAATAGTCTAAAATCCATAATGTTTTTTCTTGGTGTCGTGGAAGACCAATATGGAAAAAAATAATGCCGCACTTAATTAATTTCATCTCTAATGCTTTTGAGTTTGATCTCCACATTGAATTAGATCTTAGTGCTGTCTCTTTTATTTTACCTAATCATTTAGCAATTAACATTTGGAATTTCACTTGCTAGTC
Source organism: Solanum appendiculatum (assembly GCA_018342035.1). Lineage (NCBI taxonomy): Eukaryota > Viridiplantae > Streptophyta > Magnoliopsida > Solanales > Solanaceae > Solanum > Solanum appendiculatum. The sequence goes on along the minus strand of JAGDQO010001127.1, from coordinate 398,030 downwards.
ATTAAGTTTAATAATGCCCTAAGCTTAACAATTACTAGTAATTTATATTGTTTGACTTTAAAAATAAAATTATTAATCTCCTTGATTGGAGTTTCAACATAATGTGTGGTTTGTTTCATAACCTGGAGATTGAAAGTGTAACAACGAAAACATCCGCCTTCAACTGCTACAAGTTATAACAATATTTAATATAATGACCTCATTTTCTTCGGAATTAATTTTTTATATTATACTCCCTCTGTTCATCTTTACTTGTTCACTATACTAAAAAATAGTTGTCCAACAATACTTGTCCAGTTTGAAAAATCAAGAGATAATTTATTTTTTTTGTGTATATTTTATCCTTGTTATTAAATACTAGTATACAACATCTAATACATTTCCCAAAGCATTAAATTTAATATATTCAAATGGTAATGTAGTAATATTACTCATATTATTTATTGTTTCTAATTAAGGTGTGTACCAAGTCAATATTGGACTACTATTGTTGGACAAATGGAGTATACTTTACTTCTCAATAACAACATTCTACATATAACAACGACATTCATTATAGTTGTACACTTGTGTAATACTATTTTGTAATAAATATACTATGTGTAAAAATAAAATATTAAAATATTTATGGTAGCACATATTAAATTTTAAATATGAATATCTAAAAGAAAAAAATTATATTTAAATGGTGTCCATCAGTTATGACTTATGGTCATATCTTCACGTACAAAGGTTATTGATGTTTTCCTTTTTTAATCTTCGTGCTCTTTTTATTTTTTATTTTTTTGGGTTAACAAGTACATGTCTTCTTCTTGATACATAAAATCATTAAACTAATTTTTTGTATAATTTTACTTATAACAACTAAATGAGATTTAAACGTCAAATATCAATATACATATATAATACAATCTCACTATAACAACAATAAAATGGATTGATTCGTCAATTAAATTGATATGCGCAAATATCAATAAATATATGAAAAGAAAAGAGGTTAATTTCTCTTAGTGAAAATAAATTCTAGCTAGTTTAATTAATGGCTAATCCTAGTCTTTCTAGGAACATTGTATACACGCGGCTGCAAGCTTTTTAAAATAATTATTTTTTGAAGACTCTAAAAGAGTAGTTAAGACATTTGAAACTAGGAATATTCGTAAAATGTTTTGATTAAGATAGTATTAATCAGCAAGACTAATTATCTTTGTATATACTATATACATAGACTCTATTGATAATACTAATGAAAATCACAAGGTCCAGATTCTGATAACTTTGATTAAGCATTAAGATGCTATCCATGTGAGGTTAGCACGTGAAAATTATTAAGGTTGTGTAATCTCATAATAAATGAAGTTTGGTTGGCCAAAAATCAGATTCCCTCTAATTAATGCACAGATGGCAAGCAGTGAATGAGACAACATAATAGGAGTAATATTATTTTAATTGAATTTCAGATTACTAAAGAAATATTATAGGAAGAATATCTATATATATCAAGTAATTAACGATATCCAATTTTATATTCTTGGGTGATAGAATAAAAGATATGTTGGTATCCGTCTAAATGTATACAAAATTACAAATTAATAAACTTTTTCAAAGTATCAATTTCATGTATTTGTGGATCCTATATCAATTTTATCACGTATATTCTATGTCAATTTTATTTAGTGTATCAAGTATTAAATATGTATGCATTCCATATCATATACAATGTATTTTGAGCAAATTTGGATAATACAAAGGGAGGGGAGGATGGGATCGAACGAGAGAAAGACTAGGAAATGTGGTAGAAAACTTTTAAGTGATGAATGATTTTATGTAATTATTTAAAAGTATAATGAATTTAATAAATATATAGTGATATTTACCTAATTACGTAGTTTTCCAATTTTAGAAATTTTTATCTATTGTTAAGATTTAAATATGACATCTCATCATTTTCGCCCCATTTCATTCACTATTACACCCTGGAGTCCTTTTGCGAGAATCATTTTAATGATGATCAATAATTTGTACTATTATTTGGCATAGCTTTAGTAAAGGAGTAATCTAATTTCCACAACAGATGGAGTCTCGAGATAAATTTTATTCGCATCGAATGCATGTTTATACCAAATCAATTAATGCAAGACTGATATTTTTCATTTATTCATTATCATTTAATTAATCATGATTAAGATTTTCACTTTAATTCTAACTGTTTATTTTGAATTAATTTATTTGAAATAAACATGAAATGTAGATAAGTATTTTTCAATTACCACACACCCCTCACCTTTTCTTTTGTTGGAAAATGTATTGGAGAAATATCTTTAAATTAAATGAAGAGAAAGAAAAGAAAATCTACTTAATAAGTAGCATCAGGCTTACGAAAATTTGATGCTAATATTAACTAGTGACAAATGAAGACTAAAAAATGTGAGGTGAATATGAACAGCTCAATCAAGTATAATATGATTTTCTTCACTTTCATTTGACCTAACTTCTCTGAAGTTAGTTTTTAACCAGGGCACCAAATTAAGGATCAATTTCAACAACTAAACTACTCATGATTTGTCCAAATAATTGCTAAATCAAATCTCATTATTTTATCATGAGAGTACAATTTATCTTTCATTTATCAACTATCCCATCGACTAAACAAGTTAATCATTACCTTTTTTTTTGTTGTGCTTTGATAGTGATTGATATATGCTGAGAATGCAATATTTTGGGATGTCGGAAGCCTTATAAGATAAGGTTTTCAATTATAAAATGAAATGTGTATTGGTACATTATATTTTTGGGTTTTAAGTTCAGTCATTTCTTACTTGACTAGTTGCTTTAGGCAAGAAAAATCAGTGAAGTGGATCACCCACTAACCCCCATGTATGATGTATGTCAGAGATTGAAATATCAGAGTATTATGCGGAAGTTAATAATTATAAATTATTGTAAAAAGATTGTGGATTAATTAGCATATAATTACACACAAAGTAAATAGAGAAGAAAAATAATACAAGGAACAAAATTCGGCTAAGCTTAATCTTTCGGGCAAAAGCAAATTTGGAATTTAAAAATAACACAAGAAATGAGATTCGGCTAAACCTAATCCTCTAAGCAGAAGCAAAGTTGGAGTTAAAAATAACGCAATCACTTTCCTACTTAGATGGTTGAATGATTTGGAGTTATTTATGATTGTCTGGGCAGAGGATTGTAATTCAATGTAAGATTTGTTGTGTTGGCATTGAATTTCATGCATATTGACATTGAGAAAGTGAAAAGATAAATTTCGGTAAAAGGTCATACAAAATATTCATGGTATATAGGATTTATTTGGTATAGAATGTTACATTCAGGACATTGATACATATATGGACCTTACGAGTTTCCTATGAATTCTGACTAATCGATAGAGACAACAAGTGTATAAAGATTACTGGCCAGATCATGTGCATTTGCGTTTCATTACATTTTATTGATTCTTGGGTGTTAAAATGTCAAGTGTTTATGAACGTGATTTATTGACATTTTTGGCTTTTTATCTAGATCTTGATATTGCACTTGAGCTAATTAAATGCTACCTTTAGCTGCTAGTAGAACTTTAGAGATTTTATATTGACATTTGTATCTAAGTGAATGAGAAGAAGAGTGTAGAATCAATCCTCATTATCACTTTATTTAAGGATCAATCGATGATTTGTTGTGTATATGTATTTTTTTTTTTGTACTCGCCCTTGTTTTCATCTCTGTTGTGCAGGTTTTGAGTCCAATATGAGTGAAAGGTGATTCTCGTTTTGAGTTGGAGTTATCAAAGTCTTTGAAGGTAGTTGTTTAACTATTTCGCAACGTCCAAACCTTTCTTTTCTATCTTTTAATTATATATCATTTTTTCCTCGAATAGTGTAACACTTTTGGATTGTGATCTTATATCTCAAAAGCTTGGATCCGGCTCCTATCCATTTTTCTTCTCTCCCTTTTTCCTAAGTTCTAGCTTGGATTAGAGACACATGTCATAGATTTATGAAAAGCTTGATTTTGTGGCTATTCCACTTAATTACTTTTTTTTCGCATTTTATTAAATAATGAATTGGTAAATGATTCACCTATCTATAGGTGAAACTGAAATAAATATCATCATAACTTTAATTTTTTGGATTGGGACAATCATTTTAGTCTTTCATGTTTCTCTCCTTCCCTCTATTATAATAAAAAAATGATTGTCAAATTTGATGATCGAGTGGTAGTTTATTTAGTAAGCATTATACTGCATTCAAAAGTCTACTATTCTATATTTATCGAACTCTTCCATAAATGATAAACTATCTTATTAGACATATATAACTAACCTTACCTTTACTTTTAAATAATCACATATATTAGCATTTTTAATATTTTATATCATATATTATTGAAGATATAATCAATACTCACATCTGTTAAAATTAGGATTGATTAATTATATTTACATTTAATTAAATTCCATAATTAACATTTTAATAACAATCAGGTATCTTTCTCTCTCATCAACCTCCCTCAATCTCCAACGCCATCAATATCTCTCCCCCACCCCTCAGTCCTCCCCCAATCTCAGACGATGAGCTTGTTATCGGCAACTCGCCGCACTTATGACATCTAGTCACCACTAGGATCTGTCGGCAATAAGGACACGATGAGTGCGAGCCTAACCAGGTATCGATGCATCCTATATGAAATTTGTGGGTGCATCGCTCCAGCATTCAAATTTCATCTCCGACAACTTGAGGACCTTCTTCTTCAAACCTTTATTAGTCGGAGGGACGAAAAAGTTTGTGGCTCTGACGGAGGTCCGCCGGATCTAGGCGCAACAAGCAACATCGGTAAATCAAAAGGTGAAGCAAACACCGTCGCAGTCAGATGCCCTGACCAGCCACCAACGTAATCAGAAAGCTTCAATAAGCGGAGATTTACCTATGTATTTGACACATCTTTGAGATACAATTATATGTGTCTAGTTTTTATCTATGTATCTGATTAAGTGTGTATGTATCTAATAAATATATTGGAGATTTACACATGTATCTGACACAATTTGTTCTGTCATGTATCCGAGTCTTGTCATATGTATCTGGCCTTCTATCATGTATCTTAATATTATCATATGTATTTGTTATGTTATTACAATGTATCTGACTATTTCCGTATGTATTTGATCTACATGCATATATTGTGTTTAATTTAGATGCATTATTAGTCATGTATATGCAATATAGGGAATGTATATTATCTTTTATGATTATCCTTTCAACTTTTATTTATCTCAGAGATATTGTGTTTATTTTGAGATACATTATTATTTAAATTTTGATAGAAATATGAAATGTACATTGTTTTAGTCAGTTTCTCACAAAAGGAAGGAAAGGATTTCGAGATTTTGAAACTTTTTTTTAGGAAGTTGTTATGCTACATATTCTCAAAAGCTGTTAAAGGAGTGATTTACTCCACTATTGACATATCTCGGATACGTGTATATGGAAGAGGAAGCTTGAAATTCAGGAAAATAAATTCAAATTTTTGGAAATAAAAGTTGTTCACTTTGTTGTTGTTCGAAAATAAATGGAAGAAATTATAGTTTTTAATTTTTTTTTAGAAGTTGTTAGACTAGATATACTCAAACGCAGTTAAATGAGTGATTTTCTCCTTGAATTAAACTTTTTAGCTACAGTCCTTAATCAAACATGTATCCTGATTTGTCAATTCCTTAGATAATGTATGATATATTTGTCGAGTCAAGATACATATATTCAACCAACGAAATATGGTATAAAAAGTAATATTCAAAACGACCGTGAATACTAATAATTAGGACCTAAACTAGTAAGATTTATGTTGTTTATGTTACTCCTATATTCATCAGATTAGCAAACCAGAAACAATAAAATATGAAAAGAAAAAGAAAAGAACTATCCGAGTTCACAGAACCCACTGTGTGTCCTTAAGAAATTTAATCCCCTCAAGTACCCGAGGTTGTAGATTAATTCCTCCCAAGATAAAACGGATTAACCATTAAAGAAGTAGCGGTACCTCAAACTTCGATAATTCAACGAACTCAAAAAGACAGCAACGAATCACACATAGACTCTATTTTGTTTTGTAAGAAAATATATGCAAAAGAAGGAAAAATGTTATTCTTAAAAATGAGAGAAAGCCTCTCTATTTATAGCCAATAAAGGGTAGTATGAAAATGAGTTAATTGTGCGTTATTAGAAATGTCACAACTCTTTGGAAACGGGACAACCTTTCATGAAAGGTCACAACCCTTTGGAAAAGGCACAACCTTTCAAACGGTCACAACCCTTTAGAAAAGACATAACCCTTAGGTAAAGTCATAACCCTTCAGGAGAGTTACAACTCTTCATTTCCTATTCACACCTTTAAAACCCAACAATTTATCCATATTTTTCAGGCCTCCTTCACAGTCCAAAAAAACCATTTCAAACACCCGTTTTTGGGATACATTTTACAAACCATCCTAATTAAGCTGCCTAAAATGTGGCCACGAAGCCCGGAAAAGATAGACTTTGTCGTTGGCTTGTCCAAATTTTTCGTTTGAAAATGATGAATGTACTTTTTGTGGGAAATAGAATAGTATACATCTCAAATCCACATAAAAAAATGTATTAAAGTGAGAAATGTGGAATTGATGTCTACTCCACTAGATAAATAATTTAACATGCAATCAAATGCATTATTTAGTTTTTTTGTAACATGGAAGTTAATAAATAATATAATAACAAATTTAAAAAATATATACTTAAAATATCTAATTTTTACGAACAAACCATGAATTCACGTGCTTCGATTTTTAGGTTATAAATTCACCCCTCCACATATGTATGCAGGGACTACTTACTAGTATAATATTTTCTCGTTTACTTTTACTTTTTCATTATATTAGAAATAAATAATTATTTTTATTTATCATTTCATATTTTATTCTTAATATTAATTATTTATTCTCTAAATTAATTCCTAAAATATAAAACTATATGTTAATTAATATAAATTTATAATAAAATATTTATAATAATCATTATTTCTTAAGAGACATGCGACGTTGGATGAATAAATGGAGGGAGTACTAATAATTAAATGTGTGAAGAAGTAGTTGTCCGTGCAGGAGAGGAATGTATAGGGACCCCTTTTACCTTCCATTAGGCACCAAATATGAGAATTTCTCAGAAAAAGGCAAACAGACTTAAAAACTAGAGAAAAGTAGGCATCAAAGAGCCAATCAAAAACTCAAACAATGAAAGGTATTGAAAGCTACAATGTGAAAGAATTGAATAGCTACTAGTCAAGTTTTGGGACATGACAGATGGAAAATTTATTTAAGACTAAAGTTGAGTCAAAACAGATAAATAGTTTAAGCACCTTTATGCTGACTTTCGTCTGGTTTGGGTTGGAATGCATTTGCCCTTTTTCAACTCTTTTTTAAAACACCGTAAATCACTCCATGAGAAATTCAGCATCGAGTACATATATATATTGGTTGTTGACCTCTAAATCCTCCTTAATTTGTGCCTAATTAACCATCTGATTTTTGGGAGTAGTCATTGATGAAACTGTTCTACTTTTAATCAGATGTTTCGGGTTCGAGTCCTGAATGTACAGAAAATTCTATTGGGAGCGCCACTCCCAAGTGGGCCTTACAGTGCGCGATCTGAATTTAGTTGGGGCTCTAATATAGACTCTGGATACTGAGTGAGAAACCAAAAAAAAAAATCATGTGACTTTTGGTCCTTAATTTGGAATTAATAACTTGAAAAATCATATAAGTAACCTCCTGGCTCTTGCATCGAATTAAATTGCGCTGATTATGTAAAAATTCATATATATAGTAATTTCAGATAACAAATATATTTATTTTTCCACTATTCGATCGAGTTAAGCATATGGTTTTCATGTTTCTCTTAACATGTTCAATACTTTTGTCAATCAGTGCTATTAAATCAATTTTGGTGGTCAGTGGGATTATCCACATGTTATATATATTGCTATTTGACGGCGTCTGAGACCTATTTTGATTTTTAGTGTGTATTATATAACGGACAATGGAAAAAATATATTAAAATGATAATTAAAAGTTTTAGTTTGATAAAAGTACATCGTATAGAAAATTTCAGTTAGGGGTATTTAAGTCATGTTATAAGATTGGGGTGTATTTAAGTTCAGTTAATTGGATAAATTGATATTTTTAAGACTGTGAATAGTTCGGAAATAAAATTAATAATTCGCGCCAAATTTAAGAGTGTTTTCAATACTTTTTTCATAGGATGAATACAGAAAGCCCCCAACTTCATTTCTACGTATACTTATATTACTTCATTTTTAGGTTATAAATTCATGAATAATGTCCACACATACGTGTTATTAGAAATTTGTATTGTGCAAATACATATCCTAAGGGGGTGATAAAGTTATAAAGTGATCGAAGCGTATATGTTTATAATTTCCAAAAAGTGTTGCTTCCTAGGTTCAAGGTACTGATGGATATATATGGGCTCCTAGTTTTTGCAGTGCTTTTGACTTGTGAAATAATAATGAAACTTTTTAATCAGAGGCGTATCCAGGATTTCGAGATAAGGGGTGCACTATTGTAAAATGTGGATCTAAGATGTAAATTTGGTCGGATATATCTATACATATATAAGATTCAGATTTCTAACATCACTTAGAGAGGTGCACCCAATCATCGTCACATAATATGATACTCTGAGTATGGGTTCACACATCTATATTTCAATATTTTTTTTAAAATATAACACTATTATATATGATCTCGAGAGGGGAGCATAGGTTCACGTGAACCCGGTGACATCCCTTAGATATGCCCTTGTTTTTAATGGATATGCATGGGGAGATTGTTCTCTGTCTTTAATAACCAACTATGAAGAAAATATAAATATATTCTCCAACTTTTCCAAAGGTTGAACATGAAATGTGGGGGGATATCAATCGAAAGTAGCAAAATTCGCTCATAAAAATATAATTCGTTTATTTGCTTAAGTTTGTACTAGCTAGTTTTACTTGCCAAAATCAACAGTCAGAATCACCAAAAGGGGCGGAGCCACCTTATAGAATGAACCCCGTCGACGGAAAATTATATTATTTATATATGAATAAAATAATTTTTTAGATATATATAGTAGATGTCGAACCCCTTTCAAATACTTCGTGTGTCTATTTCTTCAAATTTTGAACCCTTTATTAAAAATTCTGGCTCGATCACCGATTTTACTTGCTTTAACGATCATAAAATGAACTGTAAGAATAAAAATGCAGCTAATCTTATTCCCGTACGGACATTCACCGGGGAAACCGGTGTAACCTAAAGCCTATACTACCGACGCGTGTCATTTAAAATGAAGGAATCAATAGCACAGACAATGCCGTACGGAGTCCGCGAAATTCGTCACATGGAAACGTGTCCACGTATCAAAACGGCACCGTCATACGCGAGTGAGATAATTTCAGTTAATAAATATTTTTTTGTTTCATTTATATATGGGATAAACATCAAAAACACACCTAACTATCACTTTTTTTTTTTACTTTCATATCTAAACTATTGAGTACATACCTAAACTATCACTTATTAGTTTGAAAAACACACGCCAGTGGTGTGTGTAATACACTCTCTCTTTTATTTGAAAAAATCTTTCCACATGGATAAAATATTTCATCTTGCCAAAAATTCAATAATAAACTATTAGTATTAATTAAAAATTAAAGATTAAAGTATTACTATCACCAAAAAAATACTTTTTTTAAAAAATAAAATTTAAATTATTTTTCTTACCCCACTCCACCACCTCCACCCCCACTACCCCCCACCCCCAAAAAAAAAACCACCCACTTATTCCTATTTTTATTTATATTATTTTATTTTAAAAGAAATTCTACCCCACCTTATTTAACCCTCGGCTCTTAATTAATTAAATTATTTATTTACATTTTTCTCATTTTTGTGTAAAATATTTACATATATTTTTAGAAAAATCTCTTTTTCTACTTGTGTATCGAATATAACATAAATAAAAAATTTATTTAAAATTTTTTTGCGACAAGTAAAAAAAACTTTCTTAAAATATATGTATATATCTAACACAAAACGCGAAAAAAAATTGGAAGCGGAGGGTTAGGTGGGGTGGGATAGAATTATTTTTTAAAAAAAATTAAAATAATATTTAAATTATTATTTGAAAATGGGGGGTGGGGGAGATGAAGTAAAAAAAAAAAATTATAAAAGAAATTTAAAACAAATCGGAAAAAAATATTTTGTAAAAAATATTATTATTTTGGGATAATAATTATTTAATCTTTAATTTTAATTAATACTAATAACTTATTAAATTTTTGTCAAGGTGAAATGTTTTGTCCATGTAGAATGTGATTTGGCAAAAAAAATTTAAATAAAAGAGAGAGTGCAATACACACACCATGAAAAGAGTGTAACAAAAGAGAGAGATGCGTTTCTCAAACTAATAAGTGATAGTTTAGGTATGAAAATCACACTCCCAATAGTTCAGGTATGAAACTCAAAAAAAGGGGATAGTTTAGGTGTGTTTTTGACACTTATCTCTTTATATATCTTACTTTTTTTTAAATTTATTTTAAAAGAAATGTACCTTATTTTATTTTATTTATAGTTATTTAATTCTATTTTTTTACCAAACATATTTAAGATAATAAACCAAGCTATTTTAATATATTTTTAATTTAAAATTACAAAATTCAAAAATCATCTATATTTTTTATATTTTCAAGTCAAATTAAAACAAACAACAAAAACTGAAACAAAGGTAGTACAAACTTTTTAAAAATATGTAACAACACAACACATAAACATTACACCCTCTCATCAAAACTTTTTGCTTGACAATATTTTTAGATGCGTCAAAAAATCTAATCAAATTAATTAAGTAGATAATTTAATTTATATATATTTAATTTGATTTGATTTTGTTCAAAACTTTGAAGAAAAAAATGAACTAAATCAACAAATTATATATATATATATATATATATATATATATATATATATATATTATTGTTTAAGAATGATTTTAAATATCTTATAGATATTTTCATCAAAATTTATGTATAATTTATTTATGAAAACACATTAAAATAGTTTAAGAGGAGAAAATTTATATTGTTTGGTTTAGAATTTAGATATATGGTAGTTCTTGGTAGGATAAAGAAGTCAATGTCTCTTCCTTATCTAGCTCAAAAGTGATTAATTTTGGAGCTTTATTCTTATTAATAAATTCAAATTCTATAATGCTTGTTGTTCTAATTATTTTTTTCTTTTAAAATGAGATGTTGTCTTCTTCTTTTTTCCCCCTTTTAAATGAATCATTTCTCTTATTTTCATATATGATTAATAATCAAATCAATGATTTGAAGTTATATATATATATATATATATATATATATGTGTGTGTGTGTGTCTGATGTAATTAGATCTTAACTAGTGGCGCTTTAATAACTATTCGATATTAGTTACATAACAAAAAAAAAGGATAGAAAGAGAAAAGGGAGAGACGAAGAGAAAGATGGAGATCAGGGAGGGGGAGAGAAGAAAGAAGGGAGAGAGCGGGAGAAAAGGAGTGAGCGAGCGAGAGAAAAGGGAGGAGAAAGAGCGAGCAAAAGAAAAAGGAGGAGGAAAGCGACAAATTATGTAAATATTTTAACATATAATAGAATTTAGTTGGTAATTCGTTCATTTTAACTTGTTATTTATTTTTAAAATAAATTTTTATTTTTACTGATCGATAGAAATATTTATCTAATTAGATAAAAAAATTTCCATTTCAATTCCCTCATGACTTTCCAAACGTGCCCATAAATTGGTGAGGTTGAAAAAGTGGTCCCCACCTATGCGGTGAATAAATGGGCTAAAACCATATGTAGGTGGTTGAATTTAATTTTTAGACATAGAGGAAGAAAATTAAAGAAAAAGGGAACTACTCCATTTTTCCATTAACAAATGTGGTACGTGAGTAACCGACGCAAGTTCACACGTGTGACGCAAACTCAAAACCAAGTGTGGATGAGTCGGTGGCAGTTTATTTAGGTATAAGGTGTTGCTATAATTCCTTTTCTCAAAAAATTAATATTTAGGAAATTTAACTTTTATATATTCATGATGTAATAATTTTTTTTACAGTAAAGATAAACCTATAAAAGTACAGAAAACAAATAATTAGTGAAATTAACAACTTACTTCCAAGTAATCTTCTTCAAAAAGTCAAATTATACCAATATTATAAAATATTATAAATGGTTAGGGGCCGTTTGGTTACTGCATAAGAGTGCATTTTATTCATGTATAAAAGATTGTATTAATTTTACTATGTTTGGTAGAAGTTTTTTGTTAGGTTGAAAAGTCAACATAACTTATACCATGTTTGGTTGGTAGAGTTCCCTAAATCATTTTCCAAGAACTAATATCAAACATCGAGATAGTGTGGTAAAACAACCATATCAATCAGTATTATTTTCTTAATGAGTGCGCTAAGTCCAAATGTGACAAGTAAAAGTGAGCGTACGAAGTATTTTGGATGATATGGATAGAGGGATATTCATAAATTTGATTGGTTCAACTTTTAAGGTTTTAACTCATTGTACTTTTAAAATTATGAGTTATAATTCAATGCTCGTTGAAACTTTAGTGATTTAATTTTTCACATAAATATTCAAATTGCGGGTCAAAAAATATTGGATTCTATTGAGATCGTAGCACAGGGGCTGCATCCACCACAATATGGATGTCAAAAGAATTGCATGTGAGATTAGGCAGGTGGTACATGCAGGGGCGGACCTAGAGTATGCCGAGGGGGTTCACCCGAACCTCCTCGGCAAAAAATTACATTTTATATTTAAGGTATTTTTAAAAAAAATTATGTCTATGTATTGAATTTGAACCTCCTAAATATAAGATTAGAGATTTTTCGAACCCCTAAATTGAAATCCTGAATCCGTCACTGGGTACATGCCCATTCCTGACCTATAGAACATGCCATTTTCTTGCCCATTAGTATCTTGCAGGCAGCATACAGCCATGTGAAGTACTTCACTATTCATGCACTAGACTAGAGCAACCAAAATTTGAAACTTGATAGTAAAATATTCATGTCAAATTGCCTTAATAATTTCTCATGTCCACCACAATTATCCAAATGAAATGTTAATTCAAGCAACAAACAGCCTTTTTCTTTTTTTGTGTTTTCATTTGGATTCCAAATGTAAATATTTTATTAATATTATAAATCCTTTTTTTGTGTGTGTGTGTTTTCATTTGGATTTCAAATGTAAATATTTTATTAATATTATAAATTGGATTGTATATATTTTGACGGCGCATATGCTAATTATATATAAGCATTATATATTATTAAATATATTTCACATATTTAATTAACATGTATTATTATTTTGTTTAGGACGTGAATTTATACCTAATTCATATATTTGGTATATTAAAAATATATAAACAATATATACAATATATTTATAGAATATTTACGCTATATAAAATAGGATATTATAATGTACTTGAAATATATTAATGGTATTTTATTTTTATAAGCTATAAACATAAAAAAAAAATAGCAAAAAGAAAAAACAGAAGTCCAGTTAAGTATAGAGGGAGAACTTTTTTTTCTTTACTTTTTATTCAAAAAGAGGGAGAATTTATACTATTTGTTTACTTATTTATTTGTAAATAATATATATTAATTTAAAACAAATTCAATATTCAATAGTTAATAATTCATGTATTATAATATCTACATAACTAAATAATACCTACATAACTAATACCTACATAACTAACACCCGCATAACTAAATCCAACATAACTAAACCCTGCATAACTAATACCTGCATAATTAAACCCTTCATAACTAATACCTGCATAACTCTAACCAGTAACCAAACGGCCCCTTAGTGTATAAAAATTAAGCTCACATTTTTGGAAAATCGTTATATCACTTTCTCAGACTATTAAGATACAAAAAATCACACATTATCTGTAGGCTCTCCAAATAAGGAAGGATTATCCCAGCCTTTTTCTTTTTATAGTTTGACTCAAAATAAGGTTATCTTCTAAAACATATTCTATATGAAATAGATAATAGTATCAAAATTTTGATGTAAAATTTATATTGGTATAAATTAAATATCAATAATTAAATGGTTGATAGCCATAATCTCAAATTTAATAATATCGTGTAAATGAAGAAGGACAATGCCGCTTGTAAAGCTCTTTCATCGAGTGCGCAATCATGACAGAACTTGAAGAAGAAGCCCCGATTAACTTTATGGCAGCAGCCGCGGTAAGATGCGGGCAAGTGTTCTTCGGAATGACTGGCAACAAATTTAATATTAAAATTAATATTCTAACCAAATGACTCCTTACAGTATGGGAATAAAGTAGTGCAAATGCATTTTTGTTTGTATCGTAAAAAAACAGTTGGTTAGTACAAAAATTAACAAAATAATTCCTAATACAATTAGGGGCGGATTATACTCTTATGCTTATAACTCTTGACTTATTTATCCTACTCTTAGGTTTGATTAAATAAGACATAATATATAAACATGCTTTTTAATTAGGCCTCAATTAATATTTATGTTCACAAATTCTGGATGTGCACAAGTAGACATTTAAATTTGTATAAAATTGAACAAATAGACTCATGCGTCCTACGTGGTATAACACTCATAGGATGCCACACAGAGCGAAAATTGGCCATGTAGAATGCCACATAGGACAACTTATTCAATTTTATATAAGTTTAAGTGTCTATTTGTGCACATCCAAAATTGAAAGACATAAATGCAAGCTGAAGCTAAGTTAAAGTGCAATTTTATCTATTATGCCATAAAATAACATCAAATTTGAGATATAAATTTATCTCAGAATTAATTGTATCTATGACCAAATAAAGTATTCACTCTGTTTCAATTTACATTACTTACTTTTTAGTTTGTCTAAAAAAAAATCTTACATTTCTATAATTGAAACAATTTAACTTAAATTTTTTCCTTTGCTCTCAATGAAATGATATATAGTCACACAAATAGTCAAAAAATCTTTTAGACCATAAATTTCAAAATTCTTCATTTTTGTTAAAAATTTGTATCAAGTCAAATAATGCCACATAAATTTAAACGAAGGGAGTATAAATTTAATTCCTACCTTAGCTTGTTTGGATTGGCTTTTAGTTTTGTCTTATAAGTCAAAAATCATAAATTAGAAATTCTAACTTATGACTTTTGACTTACTTTAACTTAAAATCAAACTCTTATAAACACTTTTTCAATTTACCCAAACACCCTAAAAGTGTTTAAACGTTATTTTGACTTAAAAAAAGCCAATCCAAATAGACTCCGCGTCCAAACTAAGAACACCACTAATTTGAAACGAGTTAAACAGTTATAGTAAACCGGGGGTTAAATCTAATGAGAAGAATGTCAAAGTTAGGCAACTACAGAGTAGCACTAGCACTTCCCGCTATCTTCTCTCTCTTATTTCTCTTATAAAAACGTTTCTTCTATTCAACCTTTTTCCCTGACTCTATTTCACTCACATTCCATAGAGAGAGAGCTCTGCTTTTCATTTCTCCAATGGCGATTTATTGGAGATCGTGTCTCTCTCTTTCTGCATTGCTAGTTGTGATGCTACTACTAGTCATCGATGTCACTCCCGGTCACAGGTAATTTAGCCTGTTCCATTCATCCAAAAGCTTATTTTCGACAATGTGGAAGCAAACAACTTGAATTTCTCAATTTTGAGTGCGCTACATGAACGACTCTGTTTTTTATTAGTTCGCGTAAATAGCGAAATTATTACGATTTGCTCATTGAATGTCGTTGTTTTTTCTTTTGTTTCATTTTCAGTGCTGAAGAAGCAAGTCAATTCCAGAGCTTAAAAAACTCAACAATGGCGAATAGGTACATTTTTTATATTATTTTCTCGCTATGAAATACTAGTGCATGTAGTATTGATATGTTTTAATGTGCATCCATGAACACAATCCTGATCATATAGATTGGTTCAGGAAAAAATTGGTTCTGTAATTCTGTTAAAAATCCCCTACGATTGATGACTCTGGATTAGAGCAAAATAATTGCCCCATAACGATCTGCTCCTTCGCCGTCATATTCAGCATTGAATTTGTTAAAGGATGAAAAAAGTCTCATATTGATGGTTAATGAGATGAGTGGTCTCATTGAGCTAGCTTTCGGGGGTGTGAGTTAGGCCCAAAACATAATTTTACAAAATTCTTTTCATTTTGCTTGAAATTCGGCGTTGAATTCATTATCTGTACTTTTTCTCATTTTGTATTAGCAAATCAAGACTCAATTTCGATGCCCCTGTTCCTAACATTCAATTTTCTAATTCAGTGAAGAAACTGTACCAAACCATGAACATGCTGTCGATGATCCAGAAAAGGTGGTTTCAATGGTAGACATGTAAGATCTCTCTGCTTTCTCTATCATCAGGATGCTAATAGTATTGAAAAATTCCCAAGGAGTATTCTATATGTATTTTCCCTATTCCCTTTTACTATCTGCATTCATGTGCTTACATAAATGAACTGTACTAGAAGTAATAAACCCCTCACATGATCCATTTACATCATCAACACACTAAATTAAATGCATTGCCCCAGTTACTGCACCATTTACCACTGCCCACCTACTCAATTTTCACCCAAATTCATCCCCTGTCAATTCTCTTGTTTGATTCATGACTGACAGTAAAGAATATATTGCACATGCAATGTGCCAACCGCCCTAAGTCAGCTTTTATGAACCTGATTAACTTAAACTAATCCTGTTATTAAGTTAATCAGAGAACTCAGTTTAAATATTTGCTTCGAGTTAAGTGATAGGAGTACTTAATATATAGGCAGGCATCCAATCCGGTATTAGTACGGAACTCGAAATACCTTTTTGGAGAATTTAATCATTGATTAGCAAGGCCATGTTATGTTGTAGTATCTCCTTTTTGTTTTCACATGGTCTTTGTTGCCAGATCCGTGCATCCCGCACATTATGATATTTTTCATGTGTCTTTTTCTTTCACGTTATCTATGGATCATGTGGGAGGTGGCTTTACATAACAAGCACATTGTTGGTTCAGTTTTGTGTTAACTTATCTTTCAATCACCTTCCTGCTTTTATAAAATTTCAGGTCTCATGCATTTGTGCGTTAATGTCTCCCATTTGTACCTATCTTATAAAGAAATCACAGACCAAAACCACTCACGTGGAAAGATTAGTCAAATAGTATGTTGTGCTTGCACTGTACTTTGTGGCAAAGTGAATGAGCTCCAAGAGGATCAGATCTGAGCTCACACCGATAATTCCAAAGATTACACATGCCAATATTAAATGAAACTTGTAT
This sequence comes from Solanum appendiculatum, assembly GCA_018342035.1. Lineage (NCBI taxonomy): Eukaryota > Viridiplantae > Streptophyta > Magnoliopsida > Solanales > Solanaceae > Solanum > Solanum appendiculatum. The sequence continues at coordinate 380,581 of JAGDQO010001127.1, read as the reverse complement.
GTTAATAAAGATTAATTACCCTACCGACACTATAGCTGCATTTATCAGCCCACCTTGTAGATTTATTAATTGCACAAAGCAAACGGAAGGAGTACCAGTTCCGTAGAGACCGTATTCCTCACCCCACTCGTATAACTTTAATAACTAACTTCACCTCTAAAGGCATTACTAAATTTGTTTATACATGTCTAATTGGCCAATTTTATATATTCAAATTATTAACAATTGAATAGGTTTATCGACTTGAGCTAAATTAGATTGTTGATTATACAGGAGCATTAGGAATAGTACAGAGAGGAGGAAATTGGGTTTTTTTTCTTGTGGAACTGGAAATCCTATTGACGATTGTTGGCGTTGTGACCGTAATTGGCAACGTAACCGCAAGCGCCTAGCAGACTGTGCTATTGGCTTTGGACGTAATGCTATTGGTGGCCGTGATGGCAAGTACTATGTTGTCACTGATCCAAATGATGACGACCCTGTAAATCCCAGACCTGGAACACTTCGTCATGCTGTAATTCAGGACAGACCGTTGTGGATAGTGTTTAAACGGGATATGGTTATTACACTTAAACAAGAGCTAATTATGAACAGTTTCAAGACAATTGATGGACGTGGTGTCAATGTTCATATAGCCAATGGGGCTTGTATAACTGTACAATTTGTTACTAATATTATTATTCATGGCATCAATATTCATGATTGTAAACCAACTGGTAATGCCATGGTACGTAGTTCACCGGGTCACTTTGGATGGAGGACAATGGCTGATGGAGATGGCATTTCCATTTTTGGGTCTAGCCACATTTGGGTTGATCACAACTCTCTTGCTAACTGTGCTGATGGTCTCATCGATGCCATCATGGGATCCACCGCAATTACCATCTCCAACAATTACTTTACACACCACAATGAGGTTAATTTCTTTATTACCTGGATGCAATAACGTCATTCTAGCTTGATTTAATGACTAATTATTGGTTAATCCAACAGGTGATGTTATTAGGCCACAGTGACTCCTATGTTCGAGATAAGATTATGCAGGTGACTATCGCCTACAACCATTTTGGTGAGGGTCTCATTCAGAGAATGCCAAGGTAAAATTTGTTTTGTTCCACTTTTAAACATTTTTGTTCTCACTTAATTCTTGAGCTAAAAGTATTTCCAATTAATCGATATGCAGGTGTAGACATGGTTATTTTCATGTGGTGAACAATGACTATACACATTGGGAGATGTATGCCATTGGTGGCAGTGCTTCTCCTACAATTAACAGCCAAGGCAACAGATATCTCGCCCCAGCCAACCCTTTCGCCAAACAGGTTAATTTCAATCTTTTGTTTTTTTGGGTAATTAGGTAAGTATAACCAGTGGCGGAATCAAGATTTTCATTAAGGGGTTCAAAATATGAAAATGTAAACATTCGAAGAAGTCGAAGGGGGTTCAACATCTACTATATATACATAAAAAGTAATTTTAACCATGTTTATTAATTTTCCACTGAAGGTGATTCAAATGAACCCGCTTGCCCTTACTAGCTTCGCCCCTAACGCTAAGGACTTTAATCTGTTGCTAAGTTTGATGGAATTTGGTTGGCAGGTTACACATAGAGTGGAACAATCAGATGTGTGGAAGCAATGGAGCTGGAGATCAGAGGGAGACCTTATGCTTAATGGAGCCTTCTTTACGCCATCTGGACATGGTGCTGCAGCCAGCTATGCTAGGGCTTCAAGTTTAGCAGCAAAGGCCTCTTCCCTGGTTGGCACTCTTACCTCAAATGCTGGTGCACTTTCCTGTCGCAGGGGCTACCAATGTTAATGTCTAAGACATTGACGCAACCACATACTACCTTTACCTGTCCGGTGATATTGTCTTGTAAGCTAGCCAATTTTATTCCTTCTTTAACTTGCAACTCTTTCTAAACACCTCACCAGCAAGATACAACATAAGTATTTCTTTTATACGCTAAAATGATTCGAACCCCCTTGTCGATTGTCCCATCTGTCTTATGTAGCAACCTCAACCTCGCCCTGCCCCAATGAGAAAATTTTAACTCAGAGGATCTGTGGAGCAGGTGTTGAAGTATTGTACCCTACTCATCACATTTCTCCTTAGTCACTTTCCCTTCTCTTCTACCACGTTTGCTTAAAATCTTGATCACCAAACTACTTCTCTTGCTTATGGTTGATAGGAAACCGACTCTTTTATTCCCTCTCCTCTTGATATGGAGCATTCAGAAACATAGTATCAAAGAGATTGCAGAAAACATGCACAATAAAGAAAAGAAGACAATGAAAGCTGATTTTTCTGGTGTATTGTTAAACATGTTTAGCATTAAGTGTTGAAACTGGCATCTTATATAATGTAATTATTATGGTTTTCCTTCTTAATTCAAGTTATTTCTGCCTACTTCTTTATTACTTTTCCCCTGTTTAATTTTCTATAAATGTCACCAAAAGTTGACTTATTATGATGGCAATTGCAGTTTTGCTTCACCTTAATTATCAGTATTGCAGTAAACTGATTTGTTATATGCTAACCATGCTCATCTCTCTATTCACTTTTACTTATTACTTTTAATATATAAAAAACGATAATTATATTTACATGTTATATCCTTAGCATTGGTTACTTGTTCCCTAAATCATTTTCTAAGAACTAATATCAAACATCGAGATAGTGTGGTAAAACAACCATATCAATCAATATTATTTTCTTAATGAGTGCGCTAAGTCCAAATGTGACAAGTAAAAGTGAACGTACAAAGTATTTTGGATGATATGGATAGAGGGATATTCATAAATTTGATTGGTTCAACTTTTAAGGTTTTAACTCATTGTACTTTTGAAATTATGAGTTATAATTCAATGCTCGTTGAAACTTTAGTGATTTAATTTTTCACATAAATATTTAAATTGCGGGTCAAAAAATATTGGATTCTATTGAGATCGTAGCACAGGGGCTGCATCCACCACAATATGGATGTCAAAAGAATTGCATGTGAGATTAGGCAGGTGGTACATGCAGGGGCGGACCTAGAGTATGCCGAGGGGGTTCACCCGAACCCCCTCGGCAAAAAATTACATTTTATATTTAAGGTATTATAAAAAAAAATTATGTCTATATATTGATTTTGAACCTCCTAAATATAAGATTAGAGGTTTTTCGAATCTCCAGAATTGAAATCCTGGATCCGCCACTGGGTACATGCCCATTCCTGACCTATCGAACATGCCATTTTCTTGCCCATGAATATCTTGCAGGCAGCATACAGCCATGTGAAGTACTTCACTATTCATGCACTAGACTAGAGCAACCAAAATTTGAAACTTGATAGTAAAATATTCATGTCAAATTGCCTTAATAATTTCTCATGTCCACCACAATTATCCAAATGAAATGTTAATTCAAGCAATAAAGTCATTATCAAGGAAATTTCTAATCTAAATAAAGTAAACACAAGTCTAGATAGACCATACTACTACTAATTCATATTCAAGTCAACCATTTCTCAACTCTTATAAACTCTATGCAATTTAAACATCAATTAATATGCTTCCCTTAGGAACTAGACACTAGTGCCACAAGTCCTCAAACGACAATGAAAAATACGTCACCGTGAATGCATCTTAGAGCTTATTTGACATTGCGGCTAAAATAGCTTATATTTAAAAATATATTTTTTTAAAATAATTTTTTAGAAAAGTGCTTTTGAAAAATAATAATTTGTGTTTGGCTAATTATTTGAAAAGTGCTTTTGATAAGCCGACTGCGTTTGATTAATCATTTTTTAAAAATGCTTTTGAGAGTCAAATTACGAAAAATGACAAGTATCAATGCACTTTTAATATTAAGATTATTTTGTAGAGAGAGATTATTTTAAATATATATTATTAAAATTTTAATTAATTTTTTATTTCTATTAAATTAATATGTACATATACAAATTTTCAACTAATATTATACATAAATAAATAAAATAAATAAATTAAATATTGATATAATATTAACATAATAATTTGAATATAATTAAAAACATCAATCAAAATGAATTTAAAAATCATTCTACAAATTAAATCACTACATACGAGAATTCACCCTAAAAATAAATACATATAAGAGATATATTGATAAATATGTATATATGGCAAGGATAGTTTGGTCTTGAAAAAAAAAATTTCTTGCTAAACTTGTTTTAGAATTGACTGAAAACGCCTTTGCTAAAACTGATATACTTCCTTTGAAACTAGTCATGTTCTTCTTTATGAAAGTAATACACTTGGAACTATTCAAGTTCCTTAAAACTCTTTCTGAAGTTATTTCTTTAATACTAGAGATTTTTCTTTGAATATGAAAATATGCATAATAAATGATATGCCAAGCCTTTCAAACAATCTTACTTAAATAGAGTTCATGTGGTATAATAAACATGAGCAACTATCAAAGATCATAGATGTATAGAGAGGACTTAAATCACTACAAGGAAATCAAGAATAAAAAGTTAAAAATGTATGGAGGATTTCACACAAGGCTAACTTGGGGTCACCCTAGTTTTAATCTTGCTAACTGAAAATACATGTAGGGCGCGAGGAAGGACTCATTCACTCATTATGATAGTCGTACATACCTTAAACACTTAACGATTCTTGAAGAAAAACCTTAACTTAATGAATAACAATCAAGAAACCTTTTCTTGAAATTCTTGAATTCGTTTTCTTGGAACCCCCATGGTCAAGATTTAAATTTTCTATCAGCGATTCATGAATAGATAAAGAAGTTTGGGTTGGAGAGCTTGAAATTCATGGATAAGAACTTATATTGACGAATGAGGAAGAGAAAAGGAGAGAAAACACTTTCAAGACTTGAAAGAATTGTCAAAAGTAAGAAAAATCGAACTAAATTCGACTTAAATGATTTCCCGTCGTCCACCGGCATTTTAACCGGTGAAACCCCTATTCAACATTGTTTAACGCCAGTGAAATGCATGTTCAAAACATAAAATCTCTTATTTTTTCCTCAACCAATGCTAGACCGACGTTTTGCCAGTTTAGAACTGTTCAACGCCGACGAAATGCATGTCCAAGACAGAATGTCAGACAAAACTAAAATGACCATAACTTTTGACTCAGATCTCGATTTGATACAATCTTGGTGGCGTTGGAAAGAAAGATCATAGACCTCTAATTTGATAGGTCATAGGCTACCTAATTTTTTATATGATGAGAGATATGATCATTTGAAGTTAACTCATGGATGAATTAATGCGAAAAACTTAGCCAGTAGGAAGGCTTTGAACTCGACTTAGTGCTAGAGGTCTCTTATGACCCTAAATTACTTTTGATACACTTTCTACACTTGGTAAAAGAACTTTAAACACATGATAAAGTAGGACATCATTTGGTTCAAGCTCATATACTTACAACGAACGATTCAGATTCTAAGAGTAGTGTTGTGAAGTGTTACAATATCTCCCTTATGATCATTCGTCCTCGAATGATGATCCGGCCAGGATAGCCAACTTAAGCTAAGCTTCTCTCAATAAAATTTACCTATCAAGGTCACAAGAATTCGAAAGAGTACACAAGGCACAAATATAATGTAGAAATAGAACATTCCAAACAAAAGGCACATGTTTTAAGTTTGAAATAAGGGAAGAGATTTTACCTTCAATATCTTCATCATGAGAAAATAATAAATGAGGGTATCTAACTTTCATATCCTTGTCAGCTTCCCATGTAGACTCTTTAACTAACTGATTTCTCCATGAAACCTTGACTGATGCGACCTCTTTGATCCTCAATTTGTGAACCTGACGAATAAGATTCTCAACTGAAACTTATTCATAAGACAAACTATCCTTCACACTAACACTTTCTGTGGGAATGATGAATGATGGGTCACCTATGCACTTTTTAAGTATGGAAATATGAAACACTAGGTAGACTGTCGCTAACAACTCTAATGGTAGCTCTAACTAATAAGCTACTTTACCCATCCTCTTCGAAATTCAATATGGATCAATATAGCGGGGGATTGAGATTTCCTTTCTTCTTAAATATCATGACACCCTACATGGGTGAAACCTTCAAATAAACTCAATCATCTACCTCGAATTCTACGTACCTGTGCTTAACATTAGTATAGAAATTTTGACGGCTCTGCGCAATCTTCAACCTTTCATGAATAGTCTTCACCCTTTTCATGGCCTGATGAACTAAGTCTTGCCCTATCAATTCTGCTTTACCAACTTTGAACCAACCAATTAGAGATTACACCTTTGCCATTAAAGAGCCTTACAAGGGGCCATGTGAGTACCGAATGATAACTATTATTGTACACAACCTTTATGAGAGGCAAATTGTCATTCTAATTCCCTTTGAAGTCAATAACATAAGCCCTCAACATGTCTTCTAGAGTTTGAATCGTATGCTCTGCCTTCCCATCTGTCTATAGGTGAAAAGCAGTACTAAAGTTCACCTTTGAACCCAAACCTTTCTAAAATAACTTTCAAAATTGGGTGGTGAACTGAGCACCCCTATCTGAAATAATGGACAATGGGACTCCATGAAGTTTGACTATCTCCCTAATGTACAATCTAGCGTAATCCTCTGCTGAATCAGTAGTCTTTACTGGCAAGAAATGGGCTGACTTGGTCATTTGATCTACAATCACCCAAATTGAGTCGTGTTGTCAGTGAGATCGCAGTAAGCCAGTAATGAAGTCTATGTTGATCATCTTCCACTTCCACTCAAGGAGAGCTATTTTCAGAGCCATGCCACATGGCCTCTGGTGCTTAACTTTAAACTGGTGACAATTAAGACACCTAGACACAAAATATCCAATGTCCCTTTTCATTCCATTACATCAGTAAACTTTTCTCAAGTCATGGAACATCTTGGTGGAACCTGGCTAAATCAAATACCTAGAAATGTGGGTCTATAAGATAATTCTATCTCGGAGACCATCCATATTTGGAACACAGAACATGCGTTGGTATTTCAATACACCATCTCCCCTTTGTTCAAAAGTCATCACCCTCTGCTTATGAAATTCTTTCTTTAGCTGAAGTAGGGTGGGTCATTATTATGCTTCTCCTTCACTTCTACTATTAGAGATGATTCAACCCCTTTCTGGATAAGAACTCCACCTCCCTCCGAATCTACAAGGAAAACCCCCAAACGTGCAAGTTTATGCACTTTCTTAGACAACTCACTTTCCCCTTAAAGTGAGCTCTACTTTCTATGGATAATCTGCTGAGGGCATCATCAACATCATCAGCCTTACCTGGATGGTAGAGAATACTCATGTCGTAGTCCTTAAGCAATTTGAGCCATTTTCTCTGTCTGAGGTTTAACTCCTTCTGAGTAAAGAAATACTGGAGGCTCTTGTGATTAATGAACATATCCACATGCATGTCATAGAGATAGTTCCTTCATATTTTAAATGCAAATACTATCGCTGCCAACTCGAGATCATGACTCGGATAATTTCTCTCGTGGATCTTAAGTTGTCTGGAAGCATAAGCTATAACCTTGCCATTCTGCATCAACACACAACTAATTCCCACTCTGGACGCATCACAATACACAACAAAATCTTCTGTACCCTCTGATGGGGTCAACACTGGTGCAGAAATCAAACGAGTTTTCAATTCCTTAAAGCTTTTCTCATAAGCTTCATACCATTGAAACTTTGTCTTCTTCTGGGTCAACTTAGTCAAAGAAGAGGAATTAGATGAAAACCTTTCTATAAACCTTCTTTTGAATTAACTTAGTCAAAAAAATTAGGCGTGTGCATGGCCCTTAGCACAAAACAACGATAAACAACAGAAATTGTGGAGGGAATAGTATGATGAATAAGAAACTTAGCTTGTAACAAGAACTTTTGGTTCACAAAAGTTATCAACTTTATCAATTATTTTGTAAAATCTTATTTTTATCTATAACAGGTTCATAGTCCAAAAGATCCCATATAAATTTCATTATACTCAAAGCTAGGGGTGTCAAATGGGTAGGTTGGGTTGAAATTAGAGATATTAAAAAGGGTTGAAATAGAAATCAGATGGGTCATGACCTGTCCAAATTTACATAGAGCTCAAATGAGTTAGGCTCAAATGGGCTAAAAAAAAGTTGGGTCATGATCCGCCCAATTTGAACCGCTTAATATCGATAATGTTAACATATTGTTATTTAACTTTTATAGCCATAATTTGAATTTAAACTGAAGAAAATTAAAAAAAAAGTTTAAATGGATAGATAAATCGTAGAAGATATAAAATAGATAATAATTCATACCTACGATATGAGAACATACATTACACCAATGCAAATAAATAGTCTTAAAATGGGTTGCAATTGAAGATTAAATTGGGCACAATTGAAGATTCTTTTAAATTGGGTTAAAGCTTGAATGGGTTGAGATTGACCCAATTCAAATTATCTTGAGCCCAACCCATAAAACTTTGGACGGATTGGACGGATTACCAATGATTTGTAATATATATATATAAGAAAGAAGTCCCAACTTCTTGAGATATGGGCAAGAAGAGAGTAGTTAACAAAATTGTCTCCATTTCTCAAACGGCTAGTTAACGGCTAGTTTGACTTTATTAAATGTAACAAAAATAATTTACTTGATAATACGTGTACTAAATTTCAAGAGATAGATTGTATTACCTTAATTTAATCAAACTTTTCCTGTATAAAAACCAATCTCCAATCCAAACCAAGGAAGTCTCATTCTTCTCCTCTATCCATTAACAATGAGTGATAATGGTTTTTCACGAAGAAGTTTCTATCGTCCGAGACCATGGGATGACGATGATTTAACAACTTTCCGTGGAAAATCATGCAACAATGAGCTTTCCATCAATGACAACAAGAATAACGGGAAAGAAGTGTATATGATTAATCTTTTAATCAAAAAAGCTTCAAATGTTATTTCAGTACTGAACGGCACTTTCCCATATTTTTCCAAGGGGATTTATCGTGTGATCGTACGTGATGAGAGTGGGAGAGAGTTCAGTACAAGGAGGATAGTTGGAAGGCCAGCGCCAAAGTGGAACGAGGTTATTAAGATACACTTTAGTAGCTATCCTATTGGTCAGAAACTGAAGTTGAAGGTAGTTCGCGAAAATTGCTACAGCGATCCAGGAACTTCTACAGGTGAAGTTGTGGTTGGAAGAGCAATAATTCCTGTGCATGTGAAACTGGGAAAGTGTTTTGAAAAAATAGGAGTTGTTGATTTAGTGACAATGATTGGGCTTGAGAAGAGGGTGGAAGCACTTCTTAGCTTTGAAACCTTTCTCACTACTATCAAGATCGAATAAAAAGACATTTATTGAAATTTGCTTTCAATAATTATAGTAATTTTTAGCATAAATATATTGCTAGTTTTAGGAAGAATATGAATATTAAATTTTCATTAGATTTCATTTAGTTTGTTAAGGTACTTTAATTTTTTCAATTTTAATTATGTAATTTTTTGATTTTAAGTTGGCTATAAAAAGCTCTCTATGCTTAAAGAAATATTTAGAGACATTTTCAATATATACTTTCAATCTTTTTTAGTGCACTGTCTTTTCAAAAATCAATAGTGATACCGGCCACATGTTGGCCCTCACATCGCACTTATCAAATAACTCATTTAACTTTTGTAAGTAAATTCTTATTCAATGAATGCAATTGCATAACTTACTTCAATTATCATGAGTGACTAAATCTCATAATCAATGATTGTGGAATCCATGACGACTTGACCTAAATAAAGGTTGTTTACAGAATAAAATATGTATTGTGATTGTATATTTTATTAATTCTTTCGTCTTAATAAATTTTAATGGTTGCATACATTAGAACCTTCCCTAGGTTTGACTTGTTTGGATAAAAGTGTGAAAAACCTAGGAAAAGAGCTAAATAACGAGGATTCGAGATTTAGAACTCGTCTAATGGTTGATGTTGTAGCAAGATTAACCAACTCCGACTAAATGTCATTCATTTGATATTAACACTTTTAGTTCAAGAGAATAAAAGTGGCATGCATTTAATTTGATTGAAAAAAGATTAAATATAGTATGAGATTGATAAATTGGTATAGTAGCATTACAAGGTGGAGTTATGTATTAACCCGAAATAAATAATACAGTCTTAGTGAACACAATCCTAGTTTCTCCCTCTATAAATTCTCAGTTCAAATTAACGCTGTTAGAAGTTACAAGTTATTAATTGATACTACAATCATTCAAATCCCCCCAAATTTTCCTTTTCTTTGGAATTAAGTAGGTAATAGTAAATAATCGTATCTGGCTTAGTTTTCGCCTGACTTCCTGTGAGATTCGACCCAACCTTGTTGGGTTCTATATTTGACAACGACCGTGTTATACTTCTTTATTGAAGGTATAATTTGGGCGTATCAATATCTTACATGATTATATTTATGAATGATACTTATATACATTTGATTTGTAAATTATTTGTACTTTTTACTCATGTGTGAAACTTTTAGTTCTTATTTGTATACTTTCAATAATTATACAATTTTAGGTCTTATTTGTATATTTTCAACAATTATATGCAATTACTTGTTTGTATATATGCATCAATGGTATATATACAATTGTTGTCTAGTATCTCTAATTTGTATATCCTATACGATATTATCTGTTAATGATTTTGTCACAATCTGATTTCTCAGGTCATGAAGGCACCTACCATAACCCACTAGTAGGTAAGCCTAACCCCTAGCCCGAAACAAGAAGCAATGAGCTATCAAGCGAAAGAGGAACAATTGAAGTAACAAACGAATATAAAGAGAAGAAAGAGGAATCAACATAGATATAACCAAGGAACTGTCCCCAAGACCTGGCATCAGTCAGTAATTGAGCATCTAAATAAACCAAGAGTACAAAACTTTTACAAATACGAGAGCAGTTTGTGCTAGCGTTTTGGCGCTCGCCTTATGGTTCTCAGTCCTCTTTCGCTGAGATGCCTTTTAAAAAGATTTTTTCCCGATCTTTCCACTAATGGTTTCATTCTCCCATCGAGAGGATCAAAAGCGCGATAAAGAAAGATAGATTCACAGTGGAGTGACGTGCCTAAGTTCCCTAAGTTAGTTAGCGAATACGAGTTGCCACTCACTCTGCTCTGCCACATATGTCACCATATGCAACCATTCCCCTTCCCCCACCTTTTTTTATCAGATCAGTATACAGACAGTCTTCGAAAGCAAGTAAAGACTAGTCCTAGCCAAAGTAGATGGAAATCGGCAACTCCGGACGCCATGAGCTCACCCAATCTCTGAATGCAAGCTGCTCCGCACCAAGACCAATCACCGGCGATAACCCGTACTATGATCTGCAGGGTGCAGAAGTGTAGTATGAGTACCAAACGAATGGTACCCAGTAGGCATTGGCCGACTGAGCTCCACAGATAAAGCAAGTACAAAAAACATATAAACAAGGTAGTACAACACAAGCAACTAAATAGGATCTAACACGAGGTAAATCAGGTAATAAGAGTAAAAAGCTAGGATACATGAAGAAAGGAAACAGAGTCACAGAACGCACCTACAAACGCAAGCCACAACCTATTTACAATAAAAGAGCACTATTGAAGTTAACTAATCAAGAACGAAATACTGAATACCACCGCTAATCACCTAAGAACTAATCCAACTAAACCTACCAGGAAGTACCAATAACAAATCCAGACTAAGACACCCTGAAGACCATCTACAAATACAACACAAGGTAAAAACAAGTATAATCAAACAATAACCGATCGGACGCCCATACCCCCGGAAGGTACAAACAACAAACATACCCCCAATCCCCAAAAATCGGGGGACCAAACAACAAACAAGTATACTGGTGATAGGCGATGCTAATGAATGCAAGTTTGTAGTAAAAACCAGTAACATCATCGGTGGCTCTCAGAGATCATCAACAACCAAGTGTATAGACCCATCCAGGCCCCCGGCCTGCCAGGTGGGACCCATGTAGCTCCCTCATCCGGTTCAGTGGTGCACCGGTCAGAGGGGCCCATAGGGGATGCGGGAAGTCCATATACACTGCTTAGGCCTTAACCAGATCTTATACATAACACATAGCATCCTCGTAGTGGTACCGGAGAGTGAGTGGCCAAGCCGATGTAGAAAAGGGCGACGCCACGCCGGATAGTCAAGTACAGGCTAAAGGCATCCCAGATGCAGCCAATGTAGAAAAAGGGCGACGCCGCGTCAGATATCCATAAAAATTGAGTGCATCCCCGATGCTTCTGATACTGCCAGTATAAAAGGAGTACGTCCTTGACGCCTCATGAGTGTCAAATCAGTTTATCAAAGTAGTCCAGGTAGTACAACTCCCGTTAAAAATCAGTTTTAGAAAATAGTAAAAGTGTGAGAAGGTCCTCTCAAAATAGTAGTGAAAATCCAATGAAAGTACCGGGATCGTACCACAAACATGTGAAAATGCTCAATCAATGCAAGCATGCCATCACCAGCATCCAAACAAGGTACACACAATCAGAAATGTAATACCAAATCATGCCACACTACAAGGGCAAGGAAAACTAACCTGGGATCCAATCGATCCTCGAATACAGCCTCGGGCCCAACAATAGACTATAGACAATAAGGCATCACAAGCCTACCGCTAATCAGAAAACGCAGTAATCGGGAGATGGCTCAGAATCAAATAGGGGGAGAAATATCTCTAGGATCGACGCCTTACCCCCAAAATATGCCATCTCAGCACCCAACAAGCACAACTAAGCCAAACCTACGGCTACGACGAGCCTCTGAGGTCTCAGGCACTAGCACAAGGTACACCATCCATAACAAGCTCTACTAGAAGCTACGCCTAGCTATAAGGGCGGTACATCACATGATAAAGCACCTAGGGCCCAAACCTAGCCTAAGGCCATCAATATCAATCTTAAATAAGGATAATAACGCTAAATCAATACCACAACCAAGGCCCATAGCCTAATCTAATGATTTCACAAGACTACTCTAGTCTAAGGCTCAATCGGAGTCAAGAAAATGAGATATAAGGAGGTAAATCCTATACTCAGCAAATACCATCCTAAATCACATGTAATTCATACTAAACCGTATCTAATAAAGCCCAATCAAAGTGAAAGACCATAGCCTACCTCGAAGCCGATCACGCGCTCTCCGAATCCACCCAATTGAAGCTCCGCCTTTATGAATCACTTCCAATCGCCGCTACACTATCAAAGTATTGATCACAACGTCATTACGGATGTTTTGACACCAAAATCGCATTAATTGAAGACGGACCCAAAATTGGGTCTAAAACGGGATTGTGGGACCCGCACCGGGAATCTCGAAATTGACTCCGTGAAAAGGTTCATTTTACCTCCCCGAACTTGTGTCCCAAAACGGAACACAATTCGGGGCTCGGAACAGACCGGAATTACAACATGCAACAAACCCACCATTAAAGAACACAAAAGAGAGCTGGCAGCAGCTTCAACGCAGAAATAACCTCAAACGGAGAGCACCCAACAGTCCCCAAGCCTCCAATGTGTAGCCACGAACTTTCCAAACACTCTGAACTTTGAATCACCAAAAACGGAGCTAAAATGAGCAAGATATCACCAAATCAATATAGCCAAACTCTAGAACTCGAAAAGAGCTACAGTAGTCTGGTCTATCACGATAATACCTCGATTGACATGCATCCGACAACTTACAATCACTCTACATTCAAGCCACCATCAAAACGAAGCTTCCACACTTTGAATCGCCTCATTTGGCCAAGAAATGAGAGAGATATGGGGTTTTGAAGTTTGGGAAAATGACTGACATTTCTGCTATATAAACAGCAGAAATCTGGTTGCTAAAGGCTGTTTCTGGTTGCTAAAAGTCTCATTTCTGGTCGCTAAAAGGCTGCACTAGATGTCAGCACTTTTGCTATTTTTCAAAGTTTCGAACGGACCCTCGAAATTTGTTCGGGACCCGATGAAAATAAACCAGATATTCTACCCCACTAAATTCAACATTCCGGACTCAATGGCGCAGTCGAAATTTCCATACGAGGTCATCTCGATGAAAAGTGGGTCCCACACCCATGCACCATTTTAAACCAAAATCCACAAGGGAGCTCGAAATGAGCCCGGAAGCCTCGGGAGGCGCACGAAAGGTCATTCTAGACCAAACTCGACATTTTGAAGCTAACCGCGCTGACATAATTTCAATCCGAGCACGTTTACCAAGAATGTTGACCGAAGTCAAACTTAGGCCAAAACTTAAAGGCTAAAACGCCTAATGGTTCAAACTCGCACCAAAAGCCTCGAGACTCAAGCCAAACATACTACTTGCCTCATATTACCATTCCGGAGCTGATGGAACCGTCAGAATTCCATTCTGAGGCCGTTTAACTGAGGTTATGACCTAAATCAACTTTTCAAGTTTCAAAAGCTCCAAAACAGGAAAACGGGCATAAAACCCAAAGGAACGACTAGGCGACCGAACAATCAGTGCCAGCAAGTCATAAATGACTTGGAGTCGCTACAGAAAAGCTCTAAACGCTGAAAAGATCAGAAAACAGAGAAAATGACATGGAGGGTCATTACAGATTTTTGTATACATTTGATTTGTATATTTTTGTATTTTCTAACCCATATGTATTTGTGCATTTTATATTTATGCAAATCATCATATATGGAGGAAATTAAAATCAAAGAATAAAAGATACAAATACAAATCACACTAAAAAAATAATTTTTAATCCTGAAATCAATAAATTTGTATTTGAATTAACCGATCCAATACATACAAATATATATTTCCCTGTTCGGAAAAACTTAGCCAGTAGATCGGAAAATCTTATTGATACAAATACAATTCAATCAAATTTCATAAATACAAACACAAAACGAAATGTACGAAAAAACATTAACCAATACATTTGTTAGATTACAATGCTAGAAACTAAATGTTAGAAATCAAATTTGAGAGATTATGATTTGAAACTAAAGCATAAACTAAAGTGAATTATTCGTTTTTAATTTTAAAAAAATACCTATTGTTGTATTTTGGATGAAGAAATCAAACAATTTTTTCGATTGATGAAACCCAGTAAACGAATATTAGAGAATCAAGGAAGAAGTTCATATCTTCAAGAGTCAATTTTGATAAGAAAGTATAATGAAATATACTATGCAAAATTTGTGGGATTCTTTTTATTTAAAAACTTAATTTTCCACGTCAATCAAGGAATAAATTGTCAGACGTATTTGTATAATTGACTAAAAAATGTGAATTATACAATTAATATATTCCACTAGCTAATTAAACAGTAGCTATGGTTTGTAATTAAATAAACATTAACTAAGAAACCTTATTATTTATCTAATTTTAGCTATTTATAAAATTTCCACTAAACTTAAAGCTCCAACATGACCAATTTCTTATTGGACTTTTTGCACACCTGATTTTCTTGTTGGAATGACTGACCCTCTATCCCAATAGAGTAAGACCAGTCCATCTTTGGCCCTCTGTGTTAATGAATCCAATTGTGTTGCACTTCAATAACTTTTGTGGTGATTTCCATAGAAGCTTAAGGATAAAATTTCAAAAATAGTTAAGACTAGAAATATAATCAGGCTAAATTGTTATAGTTTGTTTAATTACGACTCATAGCTATATGTTAGAAGGGAAAGAGGCTAGTGAGATTTGGGTGAGAGAAGAGAGAGAAGATAGAGTGAATTGTATTTATATATCTATTGGATAATTATATATATGTACCTAGTATGCATATATGTATCAATAAATACGATTTGTATCTAAATACAAGTTGTATCAGCAAATAATTGTATATAATTGCTGAAACATGCAAATAAATGCATGCAAAAACATTCACATATAGAATCATAATAGATATATAATTGAGAAATGATGGGCAATTGTTGTATATGTCCAACTGATGCATAGATATAAACAAGTAATTGTGTATAATTGCTGAAGATATACAAATAAGGTCTAAACTATATAATTGCTGAAAATATACCGTTAATACATAATACAAAAAAGGGAAAACTATCTAACTAGACATACATCCCTATAATATGTACTAAATTTACCTCTACTTTTAAACAATTACATATATTACCACTTTTAATATTTTATACCATATATTTTAAAAGATACAATTAGATAAACAAATCCCTTAAAACTAGGATTGATTAATTATCTTTACATTTAAACACCAAAATTAATGGTCCAATTAGAATTAATAATTTTTCTCTCTCATCAATTGTTTTCCTCTACCAATCCTCTACTCCAACAATATCTCTAATCCCTCACGTCCTCCACCATTTATCTCCCTTCCTTCATCCTCTCAATACCAAAAATGATTCTTGCTCATCTTCCGATGAAACTGTTAAGTAAAAGAGGCTAAACCTTTTCTCTCTTATTCCGCTGAAACTATGGCGACGTTAAGTCTCCGAAAGGGCAATACCTGGCTACTGCCGAAGGAGTACTATACGTCCGAAACCTTCAGTTCAACATCATGAGTGAGGAGATGTACTATATCTTCGGCAAGTACGGTGCTATAAGGCAGATTCGTATTGGCACAACTAAAGATACACGTGAAACTGCTTTCGTCGTCTATGAGGATATATATGATGCGAAAATCGTCGTCAATAATCTCTTCAGCTTCAATATCGCTAATCGATACTTGATAGTTTTGTATTACCAGCAAGCGAAGATGAGTAAGAAATTTGATTAGAAGAAGAAGAAGGACGAGATACATGTTTTTGGATATATGTATTTGCTTACGATGTATTCGAGATACATGTTTTTGGATATAACGTATGAAATTGATATTTGATACATCAAATTAATACTAGATACATATTTCTCTAGAGTTAGTATTTCTCTAAAGTTGGATTGTATAAACTTTTACAAATTAGGTTGCAAGATACATGCCATGTATCATTAATGGCGATTGGCGAGATACATGTATCCAAAAAATTTTAAAGTTGAGATACATATTGATACATGTATCTAAGATAGAGTTCATATTTCTCTAAAGTTCAATTGTATAAACTTTTACAAATTAGGCTGCGAGATACATGCTCGAGATACATGTATCATTAATGGCGAGATGCATCATCCACCTTTTAGAAGTTGGCGTAGGATTTAGGTGGACAATTGTAAGGAAATGCCTCAACAATACTGTGATTGACCATTTGGAAAAAAAACTCGAAACTTTCAGATACAAAGGAAGGAACCGACGAAGAAGATGAAGAGTACAATAACAGGATTACTTGAGTTTATGATTTCGTTATTTTAGGAAAACTTGTTAGAGTTAATATTCAAGGATCCTGTAAATCTGTTGGGTTGTTAATTAGTCAACAGTTAATCATTTAATTAAGGAAATAAGTTACACCCCTTTAATTCAAATTAATAAATTGTGTATTTCGGCTTTATAAACTGTTAGATACATGTATCTCGCCATTAATGATACATGTATCTCGAGGTCAAAATATGGTATAAAAAATAATATTACAAACTATTGGAAATTCTAGTAATTAGGATCTAAAGTAGTGGAATTTATCTAAGATGCCTACAAAAAAGCCATAATAGAATTGATACAACAAATCCATAAAATCATATATAATATTATGTGAAATTTATTGAACAAATTAAAAATAGCTCACGCAAAATATATAATTTTTGTTTGTATATTGACAGTTAACATTTGTAATCGTGATTTGTGAATACCACTTTGATTTATATATTTGTATTTGTTACCATTTGTTGCCTTGAAAAAGTTCTCATTTGTATTAACATTAGTATTTGTATCATTGACGGTTACTATTTATATTAGTATTGAAAGTGAAAGGAGGTGGAGAGAGAGAAAGGGGGCAGAGAAACGAGAGATAGGGAACACAAAGAGGAGAGAGGCAAGCGAGAGAGAGCAGAGAGAGGTGAGCAGATAGGACAGAGAAAGAGGAGAAAGAAAATTGCTATAAAGCTCTTTCAAACTATAGCGATATATAGTAAATACATATCACATTTTGGCATAATTTTCCCAAGCTTAATGCTCCACTTTATGTTTACCCTGCTTACCAGACTAACCATTTCATAGAAATGGTGCAGAAAATAACATCTTTTTTGACCCCCACACAATATAACAATTGGAGCACATTGAATTCCACTCTTCCTTTTGCATATTAATAGAAGGTGGGCTAATACAGGAACAATTTTTTTTTTTAAAAAAAAAGGCACACTGTAATATCCAATTTGATGCCTACTGTGACACATTGTCTATTGTCAGTTTGTCTATGATAAGATATCCTTCAACAATGCAAAGCCAAAGGTAAATAGTTGAAATAGTAAGAAAGCTATAACCATTTAGCCCTCTTTCCTTTAGGAGGAAAAACAGGCATTAATATGAAACAATATTCATTACAAAAGTCGCAACATGAGCTTAAAAGGGAGTACCACTTCCACTCCTAGTTTCAGCCGGACTGTACAAAGCAGACCGGTTTCTAGGTCTGTTCTCCTCTAACTGCCTTACGACTTCATCCATCGACGGTCTAACAGTAGCAACAGGAGCACAACAACCCATTGCAAGTCTTAAAGCCTGTACCAAACCTTCTTCCATTGGATTCCTAATTCCCTTCAAAAGCTCCATGTCGAATACCTCCATTGTCGTTTCTTCCAGAACTGCCACTTTAACTAGTGCAGGCAAATCAACATTGTCCCCATTTCTACCGTTCTTTCCAGGTTTCTTTCCTAGAAGAATCTCCAACAGTAGGATACCAAAAGCATAAACATCACTTCTCGAATTGCACTTCTTCATCCTTTGCAGCTCGGGTGCCTTGTAACCTTCAGCTTTTGCAACTGATACAATTTCATCAGCAACAGCTGGGATCATTATTTTGTCAAGTCCAAACTCAGTAAGCCTGGCAACGAAGAATTCATCGACAAGAACATTCTTTGATCTAACATTCCCATGGGTAATGGGAGTCTCCAGACCATGAAGGTGTGCTAGTCCTCTTGCTATGCCCAATGCTATTTTGTGTCTTCTAGCCCAATTCAACACTGGCTTCCCGACTCTTGATTCTGTAGACAATCAGAAAATATCATAATCAAATTCACTCATCCTTCAATATTTAATCATTTACAGTAAAGAAAGAGCCACGAGAATTGCTACCAGATTTGGTTTGGGAGTCAAATGGTGCAATTAATAACTATCCAAATTATTCGACTGTACGAGCCAATCCTAGAGCCAAAAGCAACAAATTGCTTTCACTACTATAAAAGTAACACTAAGTTCCTCGAGAATGGAAGATTAATGGAACAAAGTGATTCAACATGCCGTAACCTATACCTTCCTTTACATCAATTTCACAAAATTTCTTCCAATATCTGATCAACATTCTTTGAGACAAAATAACGGTGCAAATCCTGTAGAGCTATTTAAGGTTGAACAAACAAGGAGTTAAAAATTTTTGGGGTTCCAACATTTATTTGTGCAAACTACTCTCAATGACCGAACTACAGCTAAATTAGCAGTACAGGAAATAAGGAACATGAAACAACCAGTGCATCATTAGATTGCATCAAGCTAAGGAATTAAAGAAGCTTACTACACCAAGCTCAAATGCTTGGAAATGAGCTGTCATCAGTTGATCAAGGGCCACACAGTGCTTTAAAGCGAATTTATAAATGAATGATTGATCAAGGCATCTGATAGTTACATCGGCAGTTTAATGATAATGTGCTAGTTCTTTTTTTCCATTTTCTTGGATGAGTAAGTATAATGATAGGGATACTTTTTCTTTGTTGACCAAATAGGTATACACATGGCAGTTCGTGTATTGGAAGATGATCCACAGGAGAGGATACGGGTTGGATCAACTTAACTTAGCGAAAAGGATATAGGTCAGAATAAATGGAACATTCTCTATATTCGTGTAATGTAATATCTCTATATTGTGCATTCGATAACTAATTCAGTTTCTCTTAAGATGCTAAGTTTCAGTTACATTCAAATTTTCCAGGCTGTTGTAAATGATCTATTTGTGCACTAATACTTCAATTACAACCCCACCTTGTGAAAAAGCTACAACTTGTAGTCCACATATCTCCGCCTCTCAAACAAAAAATCAAAGCTGCTTAAAATGAGCCTACGAACTATTGCTACTTCCCTATGAGGCAACGCTTAATACAATAACGTCAACGTAATTGAGCTTGCATTGATTTTCATTAGTAAAACTTGAAAGAGTAAACATGAAAACATAAAGAAGCTAGAATTTACCATGTAAAAGTTCATGAAGATTTCTGTTTGGGAGATAATCATATATGAGAAGCTTCTCTCCTCTCTTCCCTTGATAGAAGGCTCTCAAAGGAATTAAATTCTCGTGTCGAACTCTTCCCAGCTGTCTAATCACAGTTAAACATGTTCCTCCATCCTTACAACTGCCTTCCCTTAACAACCTCAAAGCAATGGTTCCACCATCAGCTAATTTTGCCTTATAAATAGTCCCATAACTAGTCTTCTCCATGACTTGCCCCGTCGCATTCAGCACATCCTCAAGAGTCAAATGCTCACCTCCCTGAAACAAGATGAGCTTCCCCTCACCACAACCAGCTTCCTCATCTTCAACTTCCTCGAATTCCTCCTCTTCTTCATCGCCATGTTTCTTCTTTTTCCCTTGAAAATACCCAATCAAAAGTGATGCCACAACCACCAATGCAGCCATCAGACCAATAACAATACCAGCAATTGCACCAGGACTCATTCCAGAGCTTCCACTACAAGGCCCCAAAGGATGTCCACAAAGAGTAGGATTATTTCCCTCAAAAACATCCACACCAAACTTAGATTCCCCAAAATCTGGCAACACCCCACTAAAATTATTATGTGAAAGATTCAATTTTTCTAGCTTTAATACAGCTAATGTCTCAGGAACAGGACCAGAAATTTTGTTATCTCCTAAATCAAGCTCTTTAAGACTATTAAACCTAGTTATGAACACAGGAAAGTCCCCAGAAAACCTGTTTTGCCCAAAATCAAGAAACTGCAAATTCTTACAAGTAGCATCAGGTAATGCAGGGTTAGGAAGAGAACCAGACAAAGAATTACCATGAATCTTGAAAGAAACCATCTTCTCACAAAGATTCCATATTGAAGTTGGAAGTGTCCCACTAAGACTATTGCCACTCAACTCAATATCAGAAAGAGAAGAGCTGTAGCCAAGCTCAAGAGGGATGGACCCATGTAGTCCATTCACACCAAGGTAAAGACTTTGCAGTGTTGAAAGCTCACCAAGCTCTCTAGGGAGTGTTCCAGAGAGATTAGCTGATGGCAACTGTAGAGAAACAAGATGCAAAGATGGGTTTCTGTAAAGAGAAAGACTTGTCCACTGAGGTGAAGAGAGGTCACTACAGAGCAAAGAAGTACCATTGGTGAAAACCCATTTAAGACCTCTCCATTGACAAAGAGGAACTGAAGTATTCCATGAAGATAGCAACAAATTATCAGTGCTACCCTGAAGTGAGGGTTTAATGTTCTGCAACAGAAGCTGAACATCAGATACAGCAGAAGTAGAAGTGAAGGCTATGAAAAAGACAATGTACAAGGAGAGAAGAAGCCTCTGAAGTGCCATTGAACGAATGAAAGAGGAAAAAAAGGAAAATGTGATGAGTGTAGGAAGTGGAAGGACTTCTTTCTTGGGTTTTTCTTTTTGGGAAAGCTGACACTTTGTTTGACTACCCTCAGCACAAAGCTCATACATTCGCATTTCTCATTTTTAAAATATAATAATTGTGATGATTACCCTTTAACTCCACCTTGCTTCTTTTTCTGTTTTTTTTAAAAAAAAACTATAGCAATGAAATTAATATGCTCATAAACTCTACTAATTATATACAAATGTTAGGTGAGCGCATTCACTAAAATTAGAGTACATTTGACTCATACTACTTGTTGACGTTGTACTATGATTCAAAAAAAGTTATTTATATGTTTTACCAACTCAATTGTCCTTTTTACTCCACTATATTAGAGTTATATGCAACATAAGATGATAAAAATGATAAGATATCAATGAAATCTCATAAGTGCTTTTGAAAAAGATAAAATATACGTAAATTTTCGAGATTCATAAATCATTTGGCTAAGTTTGTGTGAGGTAAAAAATGTATAAATATTTCTAAAAGTGCTTATTTTTTTAAAAATAAAATAAAATGTTTGATCAAGCTTTTGAAAAAAAATAAGTGTTTAGGTGAATTAGCATAAACTGTCATTGAGAAACTAAAAAAGGTAACTTTGGTACAAAAGTATATTCATTTTAAAAAGTTTGGCCACACTAATTGCTGCTTATAAGCATTTTTAAAATGCATTTGATCAAACAAAAATTACTCCGTAACAAAACATATTTGGGAAAACAATTTTGAAATAAGTACTTTTCGGGATAGTCCGATTTTAAAATTTTGATCAAACAAACTATTAAATTCAATTATAAGCATCCTTCCTTGGGAGCCTTTGGTTACTAACCGTGATTTAGAAGAGTTGTGATAATCAATCTCAATGGTGAGATTTGAGAAGTGAAATTTTAGTACAAAAAAAGGGCGACAAAGTATCATGTATGCTGTCAATATGTATATGACTTTTTGCATACATAGCAAAAATCGGCACGCTTGTCTTTCCAACTCCTCATTCTTTTTCTTTTTGTTTTTTTGGTTGATTTTTCTAAAGGCATTGGTTTCTTCCTTTCCTTTGAGAAATATATGAGTAGAAGGAGATGATGTTGATATGCTAAACGACAGGTAAATCTTCTCCATTAGGTAAACGAGGTTTGACTAGTACTCAACCGTCTCTGATCGTGAATTATTAATTTCATTTTTAAAAAATAGAGAACCTTAAAAGTACTTCTCTATTTAACTAACTCAATTTAAACATACATCATTGATCTGTCACATGGCGTAGCAAGTGCTTTTAAATTCTTATAGGAGTGTGGAGCTCTTAATAAAAGATAAAGAGAAACGTTGAAACACTCCTAAACTTGAATAGAATTTAGGAGTGTATTTTACCCATGTAGCAAGATCAGGATGCATTTCAATTGAGTTAGTCAAGTAAAATGTGTTTTCAAGACGATAAATTTCAAACTATTCTTGGTTAAATAATATCTTATAAATTGAGATGTATAGAATATTTGATTTTGTGTGGGGCCCACATGTGTCCTGATTCTTTTTCTGTTTTAAAATTGACCAGAGTGGAGATTGGGTAGTGTTTTGTGGGCACAACGGTTCTATTTTTGAAATTAAAATGGATTACATATGGGGCCATGATGTTGGACTCATCAATTAAAGTGAAGAGTAAAATTGTCCATCCATTACAACGTAGGAAGCAAACCGGACATTACAAAAAGGAGAAGTGACGCTCGCGTGATTAAAGAAGTTTGCATATAATAATACATATGACTATCATTTTCTTTCTTTGTTATATAATTTGTTTTGTAGATTAGGTGATATATTATATAGTTTGTTTTGTAGATTAGAAGATATAATAATAATATATGTAGAAAGGTTTAGGTTGATTTTAATCAACGCCGCCAAGTCCACCCTATGATCTAGTTCGATTGGCCTATCCTACTAACCTATATTAACTCGTTTATAACAGAGTAAGATTTGAGATTAATGTTTCAAGTCCTCTTGAAGTTAGCACAGCATGATGATGATAATCAATGATCCATTATTATATGGTGGATTAATTGAATTCACAATGGCGTACTCATGTTTGGAAATTGGAATAAAAGACATTTGTTGTTGGAAACATTTTACGTGTGGTCAGGTCATAAAAAAAAAAAAAATTCGGAATTGAATTCCGAATAACACATTTGATTATAAAATTTCAGAACTCAACTTAAAGATGAATTTCAGAATTTGTACGAATTTGGAAAGTAACAAAAATGTGTTTTCACTTTTTTCACTCCAACTTACTCACAAAAAGTCAAAAACAAGTCAATTTTGTATTCATAGCCAAACACAACCAAATATAATTTTCACTTTGAAAGCAAAAATAATTTTTTTCAAATCTTATAATGAAATATGATCAAACGCTCAAAGTCAATGGACAATAACATTTTTGGGGTTGTTAAGTATTTGATATTTGAAATTTACCAATCGGATTAATAAGAATTTGCATAAAGTAGATTTGGTAGATTGTATAAGAATAATGCAGAATATAGTGCATCAGTAATGTTGGTATTAGTTATGCTGAGATTTTCTCAATGTTTGATTTGGTGTATTAAAAATAATATGCATAATTTTTTTTAAAAAAAATTGTAACACCCCAAAAATTTCTAAGTTAAGACCCGAACCATTCTTCATTTGCATATAAGATCGTACCGATTGATTCTTAATTGTTCTTAGATGCTAAGGTCAATTCTTAAGTGTGGGAATGAATTTGAATATGAATTAAGATCACTAGAATCCCCTAGCACAAAGTTGAGTTGAAAGCTTCCTTACCGATTAAGTTTTGACGTAAAATTCTACTTGGGTCAATTTCAAAAGACCATATCTTTCAGTACGTAAAGAATTAGGTGGCCCATGACCTCCCAAATTAAAGGTCTTTGAGTCCTCTTTCAAACTCCACCGAGTTTACTTCTGTTTTAGTGAGCCTCCCTCTTAAGGCACCTCGTCAGTTTTTCTAGAGGGGTAGTTTGGTCTTTTCCCACCTCTCCTAAGCCTAAGCCACATTTATTTCTCCTAATTAAGGGTCTAAACAGTGTTAAAATATCTTTTCACGTTCTTTAACACTTAGAAGAATTAGAGCAAGGTTCCAAGAGGAGAAAAAGCCAGGGTTTCAAGCGTTCTTCAAGTTTCCATCGATTTCGCCAGGAACCTTTGTTCTTCCAGGTATGTAAGGCTATTCCTAATGTTGGACTAGTTCGTACTCACGCCCTACATCTTAATGCAGTTAGAAATCATCACATCTAAAGGATCCATTCATAGTTCTTGATATTGAATTCAGTTCTCTAACAATTGAAGTTTTGATTCCTTTGTTTTTGTGAATCTTATAATGTTGTTCATGCTTAGTATCACATGAATCCTATTGATTTAGTAAAGTAATGTTTTAAAAAGGAATTGTATGAAAGTTTCTCAAGTATTGATTTTGGGTTTGAAAGACAAGTATAGTTTAGGAGAAATTTTCCAATTCTAAATCAATTTGGGGTCCTAATTTAACTTGAAAATTCATCGGGGATGCTGGGGAGGGCCCTGGGGCGGTGCGCTAGTAATGTGTCAAGCCTGGCCTTCAGCAGTTCAGGCCCCGGGGCGGCGCGCTAGTAGTGCGCCTAGGCCTAACTTCTGAAGTTTGGGGCCTGGCGCCCTGTGTCAACAGTGCGCCCCAGGCCACTGTCTGAAGTTTCAGGTCTGGCGCCCCGCGCCAGCAGTGCGCCAGGGGTTGATTTCTTCTTTGTTTCATCCGGACGTGTTCCTTTAAGTTGTGACTACACTTTCCTTCTCTATATTAGCTCCTATAGACTCCATTTACCTTTGAAAATTCATGCATATCCTAATCATATGTCTTAATGCACTTTCAAAACTAAAGTGAGTTTAAGAGAAAATCTCAAGAGCTCTTAATAAGTTATTATTGAGAATCATTTTTAACCAACAATGATCTTAAGCTAATTCGCTGAGAAAGTAAAGAAGAGTTTTGAGAAGAGTTTTATACATGATTGAGAAAGAATATAAGGGAATTAAGTATTCCCAAAAAGAGTATTTCTACTTGAGCATGAGTATATATATATATTTATTGGGAGTAGTATTGAGCACCGATATGGGAATGAGTTTAGACAACTCACATTCCTCATAAACCATATAGCCAACATGGGTAAATGATCGTACTTCTTAGACGAATCCTTATTGCTTTCGAGCATAGCTATAGTGGATCCACTTAGTTGAGGTGTTCTATACCCCGAAAAGGTATAGGACAGTTCTGACAGTGTGGGTGAGACGTTGTATCATCACATAGCTCATAGTGATGGTTGTCAGTTAGAGGATCTCCCAAATAAGAGTAAAAAGTAATTTGCCGTATTTTTATATACATTTTCGAGTTAGCATCTTCTCTTTATGAAGCTTTAAATATTTCATATCTTATTATTGCTTTGTATTGAGTTGAGTTGATGTGAGTATTCTCACAGCCTTATCAGTCCAGTTATTGTTCTATTCAACCATATTACATACTCGTGCATTCAATGTACTGATGTCATTCGACCTGCATCTTTTATGATGTAGATACAGGTGTTCAGGATCATCAACAGTCATTTCGTTGAGATCACTTTGCGCTTAAGATAGCTTTGGTGAGCCTCTTTGCTTTTCGGAGGATTTCGCATTTAGTTTTCCTATTATTGTTGAGTTGTCGTGGGTCTTGTCCTGACATCTATCCTAGTATATATTAGAGGCTTCATAGATAGTTAGAGTTGATGAGTCTCTCAGTATGTTCCTTTCAGTTTTGAGACCTTGAAAACTATTACTTATACTTTATTAAGTATTTTCAGACATTTAATTGAATTGAGTTAATTATGCATTTAAAGTTCCTATTAGCTTGAGTAAGTCTT
Source organism: Solanum appendiculatum (assembly GCA_018342035.1). NCBI lineage: Eukaryota > Viridiplantae > Streptophyta > Magnoliopsida > Solanales > Solanaceae > Solanum > Solanum appendiculatum. The sequence continues at coordinate 353,978 of JAGDQO010001127.1, read as the reverse complement.
CCGCTAAGTAGTTAGCCAGGCCAAGGGTTCTTCTGTGAACCAACAATGGTTCTCGAGTGTCGGCCACGTATAGGGTGTAGGCTCGGATGGTGACAAAAATACCCTCCATAAATATAGTGGAAATGATGTGAAAAGGGGTTTTGAGAGACAATTGTGTCTTTAACCATGCTAATGCATGCATTGGAACCCATCCATTGCATTACTAATGCATAGAAATTCATGATATAAATAATACATACCTCTAGAGTGTATTAGTAATACAAGCATTAGTTATACATAGACTGAAAAAATATATCAAACAAAATATTAATAATACAGAAAACTAATACATACATTATTTTATCCAATACACTACCAAATGACCCCTAAAAGTTCCTTTCCAAAAACTCAAATTCAAAATTTTGATCTAAGGATAAATGAAGCTAAACTATTCTACTACATCCAAAATAGAGAGTGAAAAGTGAAAGTGTAATATAACAAAAGTTGAACAAGAGCGCATCAACATTGGATGAAGGGAGTTTTGTTTAATCTCGTTTGTTGATAAATTAAGTAATATATTATTAATGAAAAAATAATTTTTTACATATACTATAAACTTATTGAATTTTCTTGATATAAGTAAACTTCTTAGTATATTAAATTTTCTTGATATGAGAAAACTTCTTAGTACACTTATAAAGGTGACCCAAAATTTGCTTTATACATGTAGAAATTTCTAAAGAGTGCTAAATTGTCAATCGCATACTCTCTCTATTTTAAAATATGAATATTATTTTTGGTTTTAATCTATTTTACTTATCTTTATTTTTCCCATTTCAACCTTATTTCATTTAATAAATTCTTCATCTCCATTTTTTTTACGTATTATTAAAACATAAAATACTATTTTTTATGCTTTTATTATTTTTATGTATATTCTTCAACTACAGCTTTGCACTTTAAAACTTAACGAACATCTGTTAGTTTTCGTTAAAAAGTCCGATATTCTTCCTTCAATTTTCTTTAAAAAATAATTATTTCCTTTTTATAGTTTCTATATATTTTTATGCAAAAAATAACCCGATATTTTTTATGCATACGTTTCAAAAGTATTTCTATTCAAGGATTGTTTGTACACAATATAAATAAGATTAGAACTCATATTTAGAGGGTTATACATGTTTTGGAGAGAAAACGAACGCAATTGGAGCACATAATCACCTAGTTCTCTTTTCTTTCATCACAACGTTGTAATTTTGTGCTATTAACTACTCTCATGAATATTCTTTTCATGATTATGAGTGGTTAAGTTCTTATTCCTTGTATTATGGATAGTACATCATCGTTAACATCGAACGGGTGAATTGAATCTATCGATTATTCATATTGTTATTTGCTTCACGAAATATATAATTACTTTACTTCGTAATCAACAATAGAGTACTATTTACACATTTATGATTGATAATAACAATTTGAAGATTTGGCATAATTGCTAGCAAAGTGAGTTCTAAATCCTAATCGGGGAGGGAATTTGTGATTAGACAAGACGAAATTAATTCCTCACTTGGTTGCTATATAGACATTACAAACGCACCCTCGTTAATACTTCCTTTATCCCTTTTTACTTGTCATTTTTGACAAATCAAGAAAAGACAATATTTTTTTATATATTATACCCTCAATTTATTTAGAGAGTTAATGTTTTTGAAAAAAGGTAGAACCTCTTTAATTTAATGAGTAAATTGATTTTGAAATTCTATCAATTAATAGGGGTAAAATGGTAAACTCACTATTTCAATTTTTTTTTTTTTAATAGGTGTGTCAATTCAAAAATAGACAAATAAATAGGGACAGGAGAGTACTATTTTGCTAGACATAAAAGAGTTACGCTAATTTGAATAGGCTAACAGTTGTTTGACAAAAAATTATACAAATATAAATCTGGTCAACCTGTTAACCTAAATATAGTCGAGTGATTAATTAGTTAATCAGAAAACTCAACGGAATTTGTGTGGATTCTATAATCCTAGGATACCCTTATCATATTATTAAATTCTAATTACGTGTTCACTTAGTTTACTGAAGTCCATAATTTAGTGAATAATTTGTTAGTGTAGCTAGTAGAAACAAAACATTCAAAACTCTTAGAAATTTACTTGAATAAAGAATTCATTTCAGCTTAAATAATAGAAGCTAACGATAAATTCATGTGGATACGACACTCTACTCTTAACATTGTATTATTAGAGCAACCAGGATGCACTTACGTATAGTTGGAGTGCAATAACAAAATTTTAACGAGGTACATTATTTATGAATAAATATTCAAGCAGGGTATGGTATAATGCATCATATCATGGGTGATTATATACAAATTTTTAGATAAACTTTCAATCAAGCAAGCAACTTGTAAGGCTCTCAATCTTAAATAAGTTTATAATCAAGTAGACAACTTGCAAACAGCTCAAATAGGTAGCTTACCAACAACTTTCTCAGGCTTGCAATTAAGTTGGTTATAGGTAGCTTATAAATAGATCAAATAGGCAGTTGGCAGTAGCTTTTAGAAAGCCTCACATCATTTTCTTTTCTTCTATAAATAGGAAGTAAATTAAGTTTATTTGTACATTAGTTTAAAGAGAAATAAAATATCTCTCCATCACCCCCTCCTCACTCAGGTTCTTTTGACTATATCTCTTACTATTTTGAATTTTAATATTATGTCATCACACTATATTTATTTTAGTTTTTTGTTGGGAGGATTTTTTAAAAAGTATAATTAATTAACTTATATTGTAAAAATATAGTCCAAAATTTATATTGTAAATTTTAGTCCGAACACAATAGCCCATTCCCGATAAGAAAATGTTTTTGTCATTATAATAATTTGCACAAAATCACATTTCAATTAATCTACCTTTCACTATTTTACTATTTTCTTACATCATGTTTTAAAAAATCGTTATACAATATTATACGTCCGTATGCAATAATATACAAAACTTTGATTTTTTACAACATTATTTTAAAATATGATATAAAATATTATGCATCAAATATACAATATTATACAAAATTATTAGAGGTATCTATGCACTTATATACAATAATATACAATATTGTACACTATTACAAAAATCTGATTTCTTTTTCTTCCTTGAATTTAAGCACCAGATTCATCCAAAATACCTCAAAAACTACATCAAATCACCCAATCAGATTTACGCTACTCAATATGCAATTGAATCGGTCTCTTGCAATAATGTCCATGTTAGGATATCTCCAGGATAGCAACCTTATATCATTAGGAGGTTATTTCCTCTGTTTCCAAACTTCTTATCAAATTAGGAGTCTATCTCCTCTATATCTATTTAATATGTACGTGTATGTTACAACGGAATGAGCAGAGAAAGTGAAATTTTATCCAACTCTTACATGGTATCAAAGCAAAGTAGTGATTCACTTTCTTCATTCATGACAAACCCCTCCATCACCACGTAAAGCCTTTCTTCTCGAAGCTCATCCATAAGTTATGATCCCTTGTCCATTTTACTCATTCTAATATTATTAAGTTGGACAGAAATAATTATATTTTGTGAAAGTCTCAAGTTTTACCCACTCTAAGAGGACATGACCTTGAGGGTTACGTATATGGGTCTCACAAATGTCCATCAAAATTTGTTGTAAGTAGCTCGACAAAAGAAACCTCAGTCGAAGCTACTATTAATCCAAATTATTTGGTATGGCGGAAATAGGACCCATTACTCCTGAGTTGGTTCTTGTCAACACCTCATAGAGAGTGTTTTGGGGCAAGTTGTTGGTTGTACCACAGCCATGGAGGTTTGGCAAGCCCTAGAAACTATGTTTGTGTCGTAGTCGAAGGCACGATTGATGCAACTCCGCCTACAACTTCAGACAACGAAAAAGGGATCCACATCAATGGCAGACTATTTATAGAAGATGAAGTCTATTGCAGATAACTTGACCGCTATGGCACAACCTCTCGGAAAGAAAGATCTTACCTTGTATATTCTTGGTGGCTTAGGTCTCGATTATGATGCGTTGGTGGTTTCTATTACCTCTAGAGTTGAAATCATATCCTTTGCTGACTTACTTGGGTTGTTTCTAAGCCATGAGACACGTCTTGAAAATCTAAGTATTGTTGAACAAGTGCAAGTGTATTTTACTGCAAAATCTTCAAATTTTAGTCCTAAAAGTGATGGCAGCTACAAAAAGAACTCTAACCCGAACACGAATCAGCATTATGGAGGATGCTCGGAAAGGGGTCGAGGACGTAGTGGCAGGTTCAATAATGCACATAGTCAGCCTCACAATTCTACAGGTTCATCACAGTGTCAAGTGTGTAATAAGTTTGGTCACATGGCTCTCAATTGTTTTCACATGTTTGATCATTCTTATCAAGCCAATGCAAAAACTCAAATAGTAGTCTACATCGCTTAACCGAATGTTATATCTGATCGAGCTTGGTATCCAGATTCTAGTGCTGCCAATCATCTTACAATTGAGCTCAACAATTTGACTCTTAGAGGAGACTACCATTGTACAAACCAAATTTTGGTTGGTAATGGAGCAGGTCTGAAAATTTCTCATATTGGTGATTCTAAATTATTATCGTCATCTGGAGCCTTGCACTCATAGGCGAATTTAGGATTTGGAGGTCCTGGGTGCCGCATCGTCCAAGTAAGATAAACGGGTCAGTTGCTTCAACTTTGGGTTACGATTCGGGTTATTCATCTTTTATTATTTTTATAAAAAATCGATCAAACATGCATGTTAATAATATTTTCTTTTAGATATTTTGATATAACTAAAAAAATTTAATTTTTATATCTTTTTAGAAATTAGAGGTCTTATTCTCTAAAATTTTGAGGAAAAAAATGATTTTTCACATTAAAAATTTGAGCTTGTATAAACCATCTACTAGTGTAAACTTAATATATTCATATTTCATTGAATTTATGTGTTGATGCAGATATATAGTAAAGAAAGAATAAAAATCGTAGTTTCAACCTAGTCCTCTTACTTAGCAAAAGCATCGGTGAAGATCGAAAGAACCTTTAAATTAAAAGAACTCTAATAATAATATTCATCATTTTTAAAACTTATATATATATATATTTAAAATACTATTTAAATAGTGTCACGACCCGAGCCTACACCTTGAACCATTGTTGGTCCCTAAGCGAACCCTCATCCTGGCTGACTACAAGCAGAAGACTAACTCAAGCGTATACACAAGCATCAAACTAAAAGAAATGTTAAATCAACTGTGTATTAAATTTCAAAGTTTTTTTAAATATACTGAGTATTAAGCATACGTTTTAAAGAAAATCTTTGATACTGAAAGACTCTCCAATACTGTCTATCTATGAAGTCTCTATTGTACAAAGATGGGTGTCGAAAAAAGACTCACGACTCCTCAAGAGATTACTACTAACAAATTATAAAACTGGGGTCATCCGGAACCAAGGAGGTCTTACTCAAAGCTGACAAGCGGATGAAGTGATCTCAACGGAACTCCTGTTGAGGATCCTAAGTACCTGTATCTGTATCATAAAAGATGTAGGTTGAATGACATCAGTACATGGAATGTACGAGTATGTAATATGGCTAGATTAAATGATAACTGAACTGAATGACTAAGAGCAAGTCAACAGTGTATCAATACATGAATAAGACATGAAAACTCTTTCAGCTTTACAATAAGATATGCAATAAAAGCAATATGAAAAATAATATACTTAACTTGTGCGGAGTTTCTCTAACCGACAACCATTACTATGAGCCTAGCAATGATACAACATTTCGCCCACGTTGCAAAGGTCATCCTATACCTTGCCGAGGGCATATGATGATATTGTGACTATGGATCCATCTAATAGGCCTTCTCAGAGGTAGTGAGGAGTCGCATGAAGAATTAGTGTTATCCTATCCTACGCTGGCTACGTAGTTTTATGTGACTTCCGAGTCCTAAAAGACTCTAACCCAATTCGATGTTCGATACTACTCCCAAAATAATCGATATAACTTTATGCTCAATACACCTTTTACAAAGAAGGGACTTTTTACTTTACTGAATTACTTTTCAAAACTTTAGACATACTTGCATCCTTAAAACAAGAACTTATGAACTTATCTTTCAAGCCCAATAATCAACATATGAACATATATATGTATATACTAATAACATTTGAAGCTCTTAAGTTTTTATTAAATAGAACCTTTAAACTTTCATCTTTTCTTACATTAAATTTGGAATATAAATGAAGACATGTGAGTGGGACATGTAGAATCTCTCAAGGATTAATGGAGCCTTTAGGAGCTAATACAAAGAAGAGAACGTATTCACGATTCAAAGAAATACGTTTGGAATGAAACACGGAAGGAAAAAGACGAGACGACCCCTGGCGTATTGCTGGCGTGGGGCGCCAGGCCCCAAACTACTGACCAGAGTTTGGGGCATACTATTGGCGTGTCACGCCAGGCCCCAAACTACTGAGCAGTAGTTCTGGCGCTATGGTGGTGTGTCACGCCAGCCCCCTTACCAGAAATCCGACGAATTTTCTTGCTCAATTTCGGGTCCTAGCTCATCTAGAATAGATTGATTTCTTCCAAACTCTCTTTTATTCAGCAACCCAACATGAAATTATCAAAATTTCACTCAAATTTTATCAAGAAACACCACTCATTCGCAAAACCCTCACCTCAAGAACTCAAAACCTCCATTGTTAAAGAATGAAGCTTAAAACTCAAGAACTCTTCAAGAATACGTACATAAATGATTATATGAGCAAATTAAAGAAAGAATTATATGATTGGAGTTAGGATGAACGAATCCATCACTGTGGGAAGCCTTACATACCTGTAAAGAACGATGTTCTTGGCGAAAACCACAATTCTTGAAGAACGCTTGAACTTAGCCCCTTTTTTCTTCTTGAAATCTCGCTCTAAAACCCTAAGTGTTTAGGAATGTGAATAGGTGATTTAAAATCTGATTATACTCTTAATTGGGTCAGAAAAAATGTGCTAAACCTAGTGGGAAAAAGGAAAAGACTAAAATACCCTTTACTAAAACGAATGAAGTGTCTTAAATAGAGAGGCTTCACTTAAACGGACATAACCTTTTACTTCAAGCTCAAAATTTAGCAAACTTGGCGGCGTTCGAAAGAAGACTCAAACACCTTCGATTTGATAGTTCATGGACCACCTAACTCATTATGTGCTGGGAGATATGATTGTTTGAAGTTAACCTAAGTAGAATCTTAGGTCAAACTTACTCGGTAGGGAAGCTTCCAAGTCAACTTTGTGCTAGGGGATTCTAGTGGCCTTAATTGATATCCAAAATCATTCCCACGCTAATGAATTGACCTTAGAATCTAAGAACAATTAAGAATCACTCGGTACAACCTTATACGCAATTCAAGAATGGTTCGGTCTTAACTTAAAAAAATTTTGGGGTGTTACAAATAGATTCTTAATAATATTTATGTGATGTTCATAATTCAGTACTCATTAATTAATAAAGAATAGACACATAATATTCATATCAAGAGATTAATAATTAGTGAAAGAGAAAGTTAAAAAATTTAAGAATTAATTACAGCAAAAAAGGAGTCAATTTGAATTAATAAAGAATAGCAAATAAATAAGAACGGAGGGAAGAAAGAAAAAAACTAAAGCCCTTCACACATTAATGAAAAAGACTAAAAAGAAAAGAAAAAAGAAAGCAAGTTGAGAACTCCTTCACAATTCGCACAACAACAAGCCAAAAAAGTAGTGCTGATAGCGAGGTTCGAACTCGCATTGCAGGTGCAGCAGCTTGTGTACTTTGCCAGCGGAACCGCTCATTATTTTATTTAGGAAAAACTATATAAAAGGGCCATAAAACCTAAAATATTTACAAGTTCATACCCAAACCCAAAGTAATTCTTGATATACCGATTCTCTCATAAATATTTACAGCCCATACCCCTCTCCCCTTCATTTCGGGCCACTTTTTTACTCAAGCCCATCATGTCTACTGCCCAACCATTCTGCCCATTTTCTTATTCAAACTCACCCGGTTTATAGCCCAACCCTCCTACTCATGTTAAACTAAGTGGAGCAACATACGGCGACCGTCGCAGTTCAAACGTTATTTGCAGTTTCTTCCATTTTTTGTCATTGTTAGTCCAAATTACTCTGCTTTGTGTGTGGTAGTTCTTTCTCTATTCCACTTATATTCATTTTTTTCAATACGCTTACTTTTGAATTAATTTTTGTTTCTCTGTGGTTTTTTGCTCAATTTTTCGAAATGTTTGTAATGGGTCGTAAAAACATAGCAAGTAGTCATTGGTGGGGTCATCGTTCTATTTATGCAAGCTTTGTTGACATTGGTAGTGATGATGATAATGTAGGTGACCAAGAGTCGAGGGTTTCTAGCATGTCTGGGCCAAGTTTTTCTCTTCATTTTGATGCCAACACAGAAGATAATGTCGGCTTAAGCGAAGAAATCGACCATGGAGACCCATAAAAAAAGTACATACACCTGCTCACAGAGAGCTACAAGACAGCAAAAAACATTACTGCTAATAAAATGAAAGTGAACAAACTGAGAATCGCAGCCGAAGTTTGCTAAAGAGTCTGCCACTTTGTTGTTTTAATCTATTCGACTGGAAGGAAGTTATACGAATGACTTTGCAAGAGTAGTTTCATTGGTGGAAGGGAGGGAGAAGGTTCTTCGACTGAAGCCCGACCTCTATGATCTGAAATGAGTGCGGAAATGTCCCTTTAAGAAAAGGATCTTTACAGAAAAAGAGCTCAGCTAATTCTCTTTCATCCCGTTAAGCTATACCTTGCCTTGAACCAGACCTCGTGCTTGCCCTAGCAAGAAAAGGGATGCGCTAAGGCGCAACGGCTTTCGAGATCAATCTGTTGCTCACGAGATTGATCGGATCTTCCGTAGACACCCGAGAGATCTTCACAAGGCAGGCTAAAATAAAACACTAAGAGGCACTGCAAGCGAGCAAAGAGTTATGCTTTCATTTCTTTGTTGAGATTGAAATCAAGTGAACCCAATCCAGCTGTGGGTGTTGACAAGCCTGTTCAAAACCCTTGTAATGTGGGTGATGAAATCGGTGGTGATGAAATCGGGGTTGATTTGAAGAGGAAAGGGAAGGCACCCATGGTTTGTAATGAACAACTGAACAAAAAACAAATATTGATAGCCATTCCGATCCTTCTGAGTCGTTCCCCCAAACTGAAACTGAAACTATCGGTAGAACCCTTGAAGAAAAAATTGATGAGTATTCTTATTTGAAGGTATCATGCTTATATCATGCTATTTTTGTGATAAATTAATTTGAATTTTTTTATTTTTTTCTGCTGATACTGTTACTGTATCATATATTGTTTGGGTATCATGTGTTTGTTCAATTTAATCATACTATTCGTGTACCAAATATTATGTTTTATATCATGCATGAGTCATGGTATATTTATCCTCTTTCTATTACTTGATCATTTGTGTATTTTGAACATTTTAGCATTTGTTGCTTTTGCTACTTTATTATATTATTCAAGTATCATATGTTGTTTGGGTATCATGTATTTATTTATGTGTTGATATACTTTGTGTTTAGTTTTATGATTTACTAAAATGTTTGTTTTGGTACATTTGTTTGTTTTTAAAAGTATTAGGGTTTGTATTCGTTACAAATAATGTCAATGCATTTCTTTCTAGACAAGATCTTTCATGTTCTGGGCAGGTGTGGATATCATTGAAATTTGTTACGCGGAAGAATTTTGAATTTTGTATTCTTCTTGCCTTAAGAGTCCATTGACATGTGTCTTCTAGACAAATAACAGTATATCTACATTCAACGAGTCCGTAACCGAACAATATTCTTTTATTTGTGAAATAAACTATACGTTAAAGACTTCAATAAATTCATTAATTGCTCTTTTTGCCCTGATTATTTATGAATGATACCACAACAGTATGCGTATACTATTATGGTATAATTTAGTATTTGTGCATTTTCCCCCTGATTATTTCTAAATGATACTATAAAAGTATGTCATATACTATTATGACATCATTCATTAATTGTGCATTTTTCGTTGACTGAGTGATTATTTTTGAAAGATACTATAAAAGTATGCCATATACCTTTATGACATCACTCATTAATTGTCCATTTCTCCTTGACTGTGTGATTATTTCTGAATGATACCACAACAGTATGCCATATACTATTATGGTATCATTCTGTAATTATTCATTTTCTCCTGATTATTTCTGAATGATACCACACAAAATATAGTAGATATATACTCTTTTAGTATCACTTACTAAGTTAGTTATGAACAAAAAACTTAATGATACCAGTATAGTAGATATATACTCTTTTAGTATCACTTGGTAAGTTAATTATGAACAAAAAAACATTAATGATATCAATACAATAGATATATACGTTTTTAGTATCACTTACTAAGTTAATTATGAAGAAAAACCTTAATGAGACCACTATAGTAGATATATACTCTTTTAGTATCACTTACTAAATTAATTATGAAGAAGAAAATCTTAATGATACTCATGCAGTATTGTTATACTCTTTTAGTATCACTTAGTAAATATCAGTATAGTAAATATATATTCTTCTAAGTTAATAAACATTCAAAGATAATTAATTAATGGGAATATTTAAATATTTAAAAACTCTTCGATCATCCCTAATTAATGAAGTTGTGACATTAAACAGTTATAAACGTGCATTCTTCCAACGGATGTGTCTATTCAGAAAAGTTTTATCTTTTCCCAAAACTCATATTTTTTTCATCTTCTATTTAAGGTTTTTTAAAAAATCAATTCTATTTATTCCGAAATTATTTCAAGAAATATGTTGAAAAATCTTCATACAGGAGAAAATATGAAGTGGATTGATATTTGTTTTTTGACTCAATCCCTTTATGATGAGTTACTGATTCAAATTGCCTCAAAGGTTGGGTCTTGTTCCTTTAAGGATTTAATCAATCTAAAACTAAGGTATGATGTATATATATTTATAAATCCCTTTTTTATAATGAACAATTTAATTTTTTTACTAACAGATTGATATTTTAGTTGCAAGGTTTTAAATAAAGTTGGAAATCAACGATATGTGTATAAGAAGGTATCGTTGGCAGAGTTCCCTATTCAACTTTTGTGGGAAAAACAGAATCAACAGAAGATAAGTAAAATTACTAATTTCCTGATGCTCTGTAGAGAATGTGGAAATACAGAGGCATTATATAGAAAATGCGTGGTAATAATTAAATTATTATAAATTATTGTTAAATTTGTTTCTATTCGATAGTCACAAATGAAATTTTTAATTTTTTCTTCAGGTGGGCTTTTTAAAAAATAATGGTATAGAACATGAAATTGAAATGCTTCAGGAAGCAACAAATGGAGGACACATGGGTGCATTGTATGTGATTGGTATTATTAAAGTATTCCTTGGCGGTGAATTAAGACAAGAAGGGGTAATGACGATTGGGAACATGAAACAAATTGAGCCTCTCAAGAAAATAACAATGCAATGTCGAAAAAGTTTAAAAGAAATCTTAACAAATGTATAGGTCAAGAATCCTATATTTTGGGTGAAAAGTCTACTCGTTGCACTATTCAACACGGGCCTCGTATTTGCAGGAATTGGTGGTGTGCTGACAGTAATTACGAGCTTGATGAATTTCATTGTCATGGGATTAGCTGTGATGTAGAAATAGATTATATTATTAATGTTTTGCCTAAGCTGTAGAATTGGTTTTAATTTATCTTTTTCGTTGGCGTAGTATTTTTTGTTATGAACTATTTTTGAAATATGATTTGACTATATGATCAATACCATCTAGTTTTCTCGTGTGTATCTTAAATTCTTGAACAATATATGCTCTTGACTGTGTAAAGTAGTAAGCCTTTAAAGTTACGTTTCTATATGTATGATTATCTGCACAGTATGATTGCAAAGTATTTTATATAGTAGATGATGTGGTGAATGGTTATGCTAGCTGACTGAGTCTTATGAGAGAGCACAGATTATAGGCAGCAGACTGAAGTCATTTCATTTAATCTCAAAATTAGTCAATACTACCAATAAACTATGGAGAAGAGAAATCTTAATGTTAATTATACCAATAAAGTATATATAGATACGCTTTTAGTATCACTTAGTAATGAGTAAATTATGAAGAAGAAACCTTCATGATACCAATAAAGTATATAGATTCTATTTTAGTATCACTTACTAACGAGTTGTATATGGGAAGAAAAAGTTAATGATACTAATACAATACATATATACTAGTGTAGCATCATTTGACTAATGAGTATCGTGTGCAGTAGAAATACTAATGATACAAATATAGTATATATATACCTTTTTAGTATCAGTCAACAATGAACAGTTTGTGAACAATATAAACCTTGTTTTCTGAATTTGAACATGCTATCAACATTAGTAGGACTATATAAAAAAGCCTTTGTAATGTCTCTGGCTAAAACAAAACAAGCAGTGTTTCAGTTCTTCTTCGGAATTCTTTTGCATGTTCTTCAATTGTGTCCTTTATATCCACATCGTCCACATCTTAATTTTGTTGCAACCGAGTATTTTTCAGATCCTCATTTCCCTCTTTATTTTCTAGGCCTTCCTGCGGGGATTCTGGTATTAGGTGGGAGCACCTTGTGTGATGATACATGATCTGGAAGTTGACACATTATTTTGTCGGGTAGAGGATGAACCGGTGGCTCATATGCCTTGTATAAAAAATTTCTAGTGTAGTAAGGAGAGCAGTATGTATATTTGTTAAGGTGAAATTTTCACACCACTGCCATAGCATGTCCACATGGAAATCATTTATTTGAAACTTTTGAGATGTACATGTCTTTTCATGTAGCGAAACAGTGTGTTTCACTTGACCATCTATGACTGAATGAACAAAATGAGTAGAAGGTGTTACTTGTATTTACTCCAAAAAAATAGATTTTTTTATTATCTGAAACTATAACAAGTATATGTAGTATATGTAGATTGTGTATAGCATGTTACCGTCATTGTTTGTGCTTCAGTATTTGCTTCATTCAACAAGGCTTCATACTTGTTTGTTAATATGTTGTTTTTAAACTCGACAACATTATCATTTGTGTAATTCCACTTCTGCACCATGTTTGTCATAAAATCCAGCAAATCTATAACTGGGAGTTCTCTTGCATACTTAGTTGCTGCATTTACTGATTCCATTATATTTGATGTCATTGATGTTGTTCGATTTATTGTGCAATGTGATTGGGCCCATTTGTGGTATCCAACATCTTCCAAGTAAGATTTTACCCTAGAATCAATAGCATCTAATTCTTTCATAAGAGAATTGAATTCCTCAACATTGTATGCTCTTGACAATGCATAGTAAATGTCTTTTATATCTTTTGCGTTCTTTTTGAAATTGCGCTTGACATTGTTCCAAAGATGAAACATACAAACACAATGAGTAATCGTTGGATACGCAGTTGCAGATGCTTTGGCAATAGTGTCATGTCTATCTGAGACAACGCACATGGCATCCCTTTGTGGATATATATATATATATATATATATATATATATATATCTTTTAAACATTCAAAGAACCATCCCGAAGATGCATCATTTTCCAAGTCAACAATACTATAAGCAATGGAGATAATTTGTCCCCTTTTTTCAAGCAATGTGTTAACTTTGAAGAAGAAAAATTAATGTAGGTCATGATACTGTGTTAGCATATATCTACTATGCATGTATCATATTGGGCAAAAACACTTATACAGTGAAAAAAATTAAGTTTGCAGATCATGATATTGTGCTACCATATATATATTCAGTTGATATCATACAGTGAAGAAAAATAGTCAAATGAAGAAAAACTAATTTAGTATATCGTAATATTGTATTACTTACCTTGTCCATCTTGTGTTGCAGCCGTAAGCATTGTACCTCTATACGTTGCTTTAAGAAATGCACCATCCACCATTAATGTTGGTTTACAATATGTCCACCCTTTAATTGTTGCATTTATGGCTATAAAAAGATATAAAAATGAGCCATCTTCTTCAATCTCTAGCCTTGTAACAATTTTCGGATTAGAATATTCCAACATATATAAGTGGGGGGCAATTGTGCGTATGAATCTTTTGGCTTGCCTCTTAACTGTTCGTACGCCTTTTCCTTTGCCCGCCATGCTTGCATGTATGTCAAGTCAAGACCATGGGCTTTCTTGAAGTCTCTTTGTGTGTAGATGATTTTTGGATCATGCAGCTTGTCTTGTAGAATTTCATATATAAATAATGTCAATGCATTTCTTTTTGCACAACATCTTTCATGTTCTGGACAGGTGCGGACATTATTGAAATTTGTTACTCGAAAGAATTTTGAATTTTGTATGCTTCTTGCCTTAAGAGTCCATCGACATATGTCTTCCAGACAAATAACAGTATATCTGCATTTTAACAAATTCATTAATTGCTCATTTTGCCCTAATTATTTATGAATGATACCACAACAATATACATATATTATTTTGGTATCATTAAGTAATTGCTCATTTTCTCTAATTATTTTTGAATGATACCGGAGCAGTATGTCATATACTATTATGGCATCATTCAGTAACTGTGCATTTTCTCCTGGACTGTGTTATTATTTCTAAATGATACCTTAACAATATGTCATATACTATTTTGGTATCATTCAGTAATTGCTCATTTTCACTAATTATTTCTAAATGATACCAGAAGAGTATGTCATACACTATTATGGTATCATTCAATATTTTGTGCATTCCCCCAAATTATTTTTGAATGATACCGGAACAGTATGCCCTATACTATTATGGTATTATTCAGTAATTGCTCATTTTCACCCTGATTATATCTGAATGATACCATAAAAGTATGATATATACTATTATGACATCACTCATTAATTGTCCATTTTTTCTTGACTGTGATTATTTCTGAATGATACCACAACAGTATGTCATATACTCTTCTAGTATCATTCTGTAATTGCTCATTTTTCCCTGACTATTTCTAAATGATACAACATAAAGTATGCCATATACTAGTCTGTGACTGAACAATATTCTTTCATTTGTGAAACAAATAATACTTCAAAGACTTCAACAAATTGCATGATACAAGAACAGTATGCCATATACTATTATGGTATCATTTTGTAATTGCTTATTTTTTCCTGATTATTTCTGAATGATACCATAACAGTATGATATATACTCTTATGGTATCATTCCGTAATTATTCATTTTTTCCTGATTATTTTTGAATGATACTAGAACAGTATGTCATATACTATTATAGTATCATTTAGTATTTTTGTAATTTTCCCTAATTGTTTCATCAATCTACTAAAAATAGCATCTCATATTAAACATTATGTATAGGGATTGTACTTGTTTTATACTGAAAGCCTTCATGAACTAAATATTGCTTTACAGCTTGATCTAGAGTAATTTTGTTTTTGTAGATTTGATAAACTTGGATTGTTATGAATGATACCACAACAGTATACATATACTATTTTGGTATCATTCAGTAATTGCTCATTTTCTATGATTATTTTAAATGATACAAGAACAGTATGGCATATACTATTATGGTATAATTCAGTAACTATGCATTTCCTCCTGGACTATGTTATTATTTTTGAATGATACTATAACACTATACCATATACTAATTTGGTATCATTCAGTAATTGCTCATTTTTCACTGATTATTTATGCATGATACCAGAAGAGTATGACATACACTATTATGGTATCATTCAGTATTTGTGCATTTCCCTCTGATTATTTTTGAAGGATATCGGAACAATATGCCATATACTATTATGGTATCATTCAGTAATTGCTCATTTCCCCCTAATTATTTCTGAATGATACTATAAAAGTATGCCATATACTATTATGACATTACTCATTAATTATCCATTTTCCCTTGACTGTGTGATTATTTTTGAATGATACCACAACAATATGTCATATACTATTCTAGTATCATTCTGTAATTACTCATTTTCTCCTGATTATTTCTCAATGATACCACATAAAGTATGCCATATACTAGTTTGTGACTGAACAATATTCTTTCATTTGTGAAACAAACAATGCTTCAAAGACTTCAACAAATTGCATGATACAAGAACAGTATGCCATATACCATTATGGTATCATTCTGTAATTGCTTATTTTCCCCTAATTATTTTTGAATGATTTTGGAATAGTATGCTATATACTATTATTGTATTATTCAGTAATTGTTCATTTTTTATGATTATTTTTGAATGATACTAGAACAATATGTCATATACTATTATAGTATCATCTAGTATTTCTATAATTTTCCCTAATTGTTTCATCAATCTACTAAAAATAGCATGTCATATTAAACAGTATGTATAGGGATTGTACCTGTTTTTGCAAGATCTCAGAGTTTTATACTGAAAACCTTCCTGAACTGAGTGTTGCTTTACAACTTGAGCTAGAGTGATTTTGTTTTTGTAGATTTGATAAACTTGAATTGGTTGTTTCGAGATGTTTGAGATTATTTCTGTGGAAGACATATCCTCAGTAACATCATTAGCAGGAAGATCAATTTCAAAGCATGTATTTTTTCATGAACTAGTAACTCTTTATTTTGTTGAGATATTTCTGGAGAATCTGTCATCTTTTCCATTGCTGTGCACTTGTAGGCAATGACCAGCGGATAAGAAGTGATATCAGGATTCTTCTTCTTCAAGTCGAGGTAAACTTTCACTCCCATATCGTTGAATATTTTCAATTGCAAAAATCCTTGCACAATTGAATAGCTCATGTGTATACTTCCAGAAATATTAATTTTGAGATGATTTGAAATCTGTGTGAGGAAAGCTTCGAAATTTGTAGGTGTTTCTACAAGCAGTGCATCAACATCAAAGTTGAAGTATTGTTGTTCTAAATTTCAAATTCCAAATTTCATTGTGCTGCAAAAGGATCGGTATTTTTTCCATTGATTGATAGGGATAATTGTGTATGAAGGAAGAATGAAAATTGGGGAAAAAAAAAGAGAATTGTGGATGAAAAAAGAAGGAGCATTAGGAAGAACGGAGAATTGTGGCTCAATTTACTGCTGACAACAATGTTTACTTTGAATTTCATCCGGACTTTTGTGTTGTGAAGGATCAGGCAATGGGGAAGGTTCTACTGGAAGGGAGACTTGAGCATGGCCTTTACAAGCTTCTTTTCACCCGAAGATTCAATTTGCAGTCCTTAAATAAACCACAACTCTTTCTTTCGTTCAAATCCTCTTTCGACGTTTGGCATAATAGATTAGATCACCCCTCAATAAAAATAGTTCAAAGTGTTGCTAGAACACTTGATTTTACCATTCCAGCAAATAAGAGTTCTATCATTTAGGGGTCTTGTCAACAAGGCAAAAGCCATAAATTACCTTTTACACCATTCTCTTCTTTGGCTTTGAATTCTTTAGACTTTATTTACTTTGATGTATGGGATTCTGCCCCTTATTTATCAAATAATAAATTTCTTTAATATGTTATCTTCATTGATGATTGCACAAAATTCACTTGGTATTATCACATGTCCTCTAAAAGTGAAGTCTACTCTATTTTTTTGCGATATAAGTTTCAAGTTGAAAATTATTTTGAATGCAAAATTAAAGTAGTTCACTTTGATTGGGGTGGAGAATATTAAAAATGCTCAAAGTTTTTTGACCAAGTTGGTATTTTTCATCATACCCATGAACGGAATGGATATGGAGAATGAAAACATTGTCGAGACTGGCTTAACTTAATTGGCTCATGCCTCGCTTCCTCTTCATTTTTGGGATGATACCTTTTCTACTGCCGTGTATCTCATCAATCGTATGACTACTCCTATCCTTCATAACATCTCACCTTTTGAGAAATTATATAAGAAAATTCCTAATTAGAATTTCTTAAAAGTTTTTAGGTGTACTTGCTATCTTTATTTACCACCATATAACTCTCACAAACTTGCTTTTAGATCTTCTCGATGTGCTTTTCTTGGTTATATCCCAAATCATAAATGCTATAAATGTCTTCATATACCTAGTGGTCGTATCTACATCAATTTTCAGTTCAAATTAACATTGTTAGAAGTTACAAGTTATTAATTGATACTATAATCATTCAAATCCCCCCAAATTTTCAAACTATATATGAAACTTTGAGCTTCAATAATGGTTTAACACCAATTTTTACATATAATCATATTAAAGTTTCACCATAGGTTAGATTAGTTTGATAGATTTTTCTATTAGTTTGTCCGATAATAGGATTAGCATTAATTTAGAGAAAAAATTGTATGCATAATAAATTTGTTGAAAAAATAAGTGGAGTAAAACAACAAGAAAATATTTCTACCGTTGTGCTTAAAAATAGCTCAACGGTTCTAAGTTGTATAATTGAAAGTGGTCATGAAATTGAGCCATTTGAGATAAACATTGAAAGGCCTTATCTAAGGGTGTGTTTGGTATGAATGAAAATGTTTTCCAGTGGTTTTTTTGACTTATTTTCTCATGTTTGGTTGGTAAGTAGAAAATATTTTTTGAAAAATATTTTTTTGTGTTTGATTGGTGAATTAAAAATAATTTCTAGAAAAATATATTTTTTTTTTTGTTGGAGAGTAGAAAATATATTTTAGAAAAATAATTTCTGACGTGGTAACCAACCCGATAATCAATCTAGTATACGACTTCGACATCCGAACTAGGACCCTGACTTTAGAATTGACCGACGACCTCAACACTAATCTGAACTAGGACACCCAACGATCAATTTGAAACCCGATACTGAAATTTGACCTTGGACCTGACCCCAGCTTTCGATTAGAGACTCGACATTCGAACTGAGATCGAATATTCGACTCCTGACCTAACCCCAACACCCACTTGGACACGATCGATCAATATGAAATATGATCTCGACACTCGAACAGAGACTCGACTACCAAATCAGGACCTGACCCCCGACAACCAACAATTGATGCGGGATCCAACTTTTGTGGAGGGGGGGGGGGGAGGGGGCTCATAAGGGGGTCGGGGTAGGGGTGGGGTAATTTCTAAATTTGAAAATATTTTTTGAAAACAAACTTTTAATTATTTTTTTCGGAGTGGGTGGGATAAGAAAAATATTTTTTAAAATTTTAAAATATTTATCAATAATAAACTTTTTTTTTGGGAGTGGGGGGCTGGTAGGGATGGGGTGGGGTAAAAGATATAATTTTTTAAATTTAAAATATTTATCAAAAATAAATTTTAATATTTTTTGGGGGTGGGGGGGGGGGGGGGGGGGGGGGGGTTCTTCAAAAAAATTGTCTGGGTAGCTCAACGGTTCTAAGTTGTATAATTGAAAGTTGTCATGAAATTAAGCCATTTGAGATAAACATTGAAAGGTCTTATCTAAGGGTGTGTTTGGTATGAATGAAAATGTTTTCCAGTGGTCTTTGACTTATTTTCTCATGTTTGGTTGGTAAGTAGAAAAAAAATTTTGAATTTTTTTTTTTTTGTGTTTGGTTGGTGAATTAAAATTATTTTCTAGAAAATATATTTTATTTTTTGTTGGAGAGTAGAAAATATTTTTTAGAAAAATAATTTCTGACGTGGTAACCAACCCGATAATCAATCTAGTATACGACTTCGACATCCGAACTAGGACCCTGACTTTAGAATTGACCGACGACCTCAACATTGATCTGAACTAGGACACCCGAACGATCAATCCGAAACCCGATACTGAAATTTGACCTTGGACCTGACCCTCACTTTTGATTAGAGACTCGACATTCGAACTGAGACCGAATATTCGACTCCTGACCTAACCCCAACACCCACTTGTACACGATCGATCAATATGAAATCTAATCTCGACACTCGAATAGAGACCCAACTACCAAATCAGGACTCGACCCCCGACAACCAACAATTGATGCGGGATCCAACTTTTGTGGAGGGGGGGGGGAGGGGGCTGATAAGGGGGTCGGGGTAGGGGTGGGGTAATTTCTAAATTTGAAAATATTTTTTGAAAACAAACTTTTAATTTTTTTTTGGGGGTGGGTGGGATAAGAAAAATATTTTTTAAAAATTTAAAATATTTATCAGAAATAAACTTTTTTTCTTTTGGGAGTGGGGGGCTGGTAGGGATGGGGTGGGGTAAAAGATATAATTTTTTAAATTTAAAATATTTATCAAAAATAAATTTTAATTTTTTTTGGGGGTGGGGTGAGGGGGTTGAGGTGGGGGTGAGGTAAAAAAATAAAAATTTTAAAATTTTAAATATTTTTCAAAAATAAACTTCAAAAAAATTGTCTGGGTAGCTCAACGGTTCTAAGTTGTATAATTGAAAGTTGTCATGAAATCGAGCCATTTGAGATAAACATTGAAAGGCCTTATCTAAGGGCGTGTTTGGTATGAATGAAAATGTTTTCTAGTGGTTTTTTGACTTATTTTCTCATGTTTGGTTGGTAAGTAGAAAATATTTTTTGTTTTTGGTTGGTGAATTAAAAATATTTTCTAGAAAATATATTTTATTTTTTGTTGGAGAGTAGAAAATATTTTTTAGAAAAATAATTTCTGACGTGGTAACCAACCCGATAATCAATCTAGTATGCGACTTCGACATCCGAACTAGGAACCTGACTTTAGAATTGACCGACGATCTCAACATTGATCTGAATTAGGACACCCCAACGATCAATCCGAAACCCGATACTGAAATTTGACCTTGGACCTGACCCCAACTTTTGATCAGAGACTCGACATTCGAACTGAGACCGAATATTCGACTCCTGACCTAACCCCAACACCCACTTGTACACGATCGATCAATATGAAATATGATCTCGACACTCGAATAGAGACCCGAGTACCAAATCATGACCTGACCCCCGACAACCAACAATTGATGTGGATCCAACTTTTGTGTGTGTGGGGGGGGGGGGGGGGGAGGGGGCAGATAAGGGGGTCGAGGTAGGGATGGGGTAATTTCTAAATTTGAAAATATTTTTTGAAAACAAACTTTTAATTTTTTCTTGGGGTGGGTGGGATAAGAAAAATATTTTTAAAAAATTTAAAATATTTATCAGAAATAAACTTTTTTTTTTTGGAAGTGGGCGGCTGGTAGGGATAGGGTGGGGTAAAAGATATAATTTTTTAAATTTAAAATATTTATCAAAAATAAATTTTAATTTTTTTGGGGGGGTGGGAGTTGAGGTAAAAAAATAAAATTTTTAAAATTTTAAATCTTTTTCAAAAATAAACTTCAAAAAAATTGCCTGGGTAGGGGGGGTGGGGTGGGGGGTAAAATGAACTGAAATTATTAAAATTTGAAGTATTTTTAAAAATAAAATTTTAAATTTTTTTGATCGGGGGAGGGGCTGGGGTTGTTTTGGGGGTAGAGGTGTAAAAAATTTGAATTGTTTATGGATTGCATTAACATGTAATTATCTCTTCTTCTTGTTTCTTAAGACGAAGGGTGTTATTTTATTTTTCTAATTCTACGGTGCAGACAAAGATTTTTCGCATCGACGATAGTGGTAAAGCTAAAAGAATATTGCTATGTCATACTTGATTAATACATATTTGAGATAAACTCTTCTAGTACTATGAATGGAGATGACTGAAATAATTTTACCTAATTTTTGATTTTATATGTTGATTTCAATCCATACTTCCACTATGTTACGGGTACATTAACATACTCTCTCCGTTCCTTTTTATATGTCATCCCTTTCTATAAACAGTTAATCCATAATACTTGTCATTTTATAAAATCAATGTATAAGTTACCATATTCTTCCAATTATACCCCAGATGGAGTAATTAATGAGTCTTGAAAATATATAATTTGACCAACCTAGGAAAACTAATAAGTAATTAATATTCATTGGAGTACTTCATACATTGATTAATTACTCTCTCCATTCACTATTCTATAAAATCTTATTTTGAAAAAGAAATCTCAACAAACAAATTAAAAATAAAAGACGGAGAAAAAATCAAAATTAATCTTGAAAGTTGAAGCTTTAACAATTTTTTTAAAATTTTAGATCAATTGGTGAAAAAATTTGGCTCCAAAAATAAACTCAAAAATTTAAATAGTCATCCAAATGCATTTTAATTTTTGAAATCTAGCACATTCATCATTTATTGAAAAGTTGACTTAATAAAACATTAAATAAGGGTAGAAGGGTAAAGTTACTTAATTTCTTAGTGCAAGTGCAATCTAAAAATGTGACATATAAAAAAGAACGAAGGGAGTACAAACTTACAAGTGTGAATGTATTGTTTCTTCTAATTACACATGTAAGTGTACGTGATTATACAAATAATAAAATAATTTTAAGTAATTGAATGTTGAATTCACATAGACTTATGATTAATTATTTATTAAATTAAATTTGTTCTAATTATTTATTCAAGCTATATAATCTCAAGATTTATTTGTGAAAGAACCAAACTAAAAATAAACAGAAAATAACTAATATTGAACAATTATCCAAACACAAAATAAGCTTTCATCATGTAATAAATGAGATGGATCAAACTAGGGCTATGGATTCACTAGCAATCATGTTGCGCATTCACTTTTGTTATCTTGCAAATATTTATTGAGTTGTTGATTCATAAAGTTGATAATATATATGATTATAATTTATCGAACCTCTAATCTTTTATTCATAATTGTCTCGCACCTATATTGTTAAGTGATGATATGTTAGTAACATGAACACATATGTGAACCAATTAGGACAAACTAGGTATATTTCTATCATAGCCACAAATCCATTCCTTTAAGATCGCATCCTTCTTTATTTGATCCTCGTTCTATCTCAACTATTCTCTCGAGTTCTGTTCAAGAATATAGATTTATTCTACTGATAACTAAACTGTAAAATAGTAAACACAAGATCAAATAAATAACTCTTGGGATATTAAGGAGTCCATACGATTTTTTGAAAGTGAATTCGGGTAAGTAGCACTCCCGATATCTAACTTGGCGCGAAAGGATTAGTTTAGAACGTCAAAGTTCAAAGGTGTATTGCGAAATGAGGACTTTTGGGATGATTTCCGAGTTTTGTCCCGTCCAAGTCGCTAGAGCGGAGTTAGTCACGATTTTATGCAGTAAATTCTTCAAAACTGCACATTATTTGACAACTACATTTTGGAGAATAAAAATGACGACTTAAGACATTTTTCTTCAGTTTTCCATCATTTCCATAGATAAAGTTAGTTAATGTCATGCCCCAAGCCTACATCCTGGACATGGCCGGCATTCGAGAATCATTTTTGGTCCCCAAGTGAACCCTTGGCCTGGCTGACTACTTAGCGGAAGATTTACTCAAGCGATAACAAGCTTAGAAATAGAATTTAGAATATTCAAACTCAAGCAAAATACTTAACTCAAACTGTTTGAAAATACTTAATTGCTATAATAATAATAATACTTTGCAAAACAGTCTCAAAACATCTCAAACAAAAGGGAAATACTGAGAGACTCCTCAACTCTAACTATTTATGAAGTCTCTATAGTTCAACATGAATGTTTGGACAAGACCCACAACACCCTAAAAAGACTAAACTGAAAGGAAAAAGGGAAATCCTCCGAAATGTAAGGAGGCTCACCAAAGCTAACTGGAGTGTCAAATGATCTCAACAAAGCATCTGTTGATGATCCTGGACACTTATATCTGCATCATAAAAGATGCAGATCGAATAACATAAGTACATTTGAATATACGAGTATGTAATATGGCTGAGTAAAACAAATAACTGAACTGAATGACTGAAAGCACTCAACTGAATCAATACATGAACATGAAGTGAAAACCATTTAAGTTTTACAATAAGATATGCAATAAAAGCAATATGAAATAACATACTTTACTTGTGGGGAGTTTCTCTAATCGACAACCATTACTATGAGCCTAGCAATGATAAAACGTTTCGCCCACGTTGCAAGGGCCATCCTATACCTTGCTGGGGGTATAAGATGATACTGTAACTACGGATCCATCTAATAGGCCTTCTCAAAGGCAGTGAGGAGTCGCACGAAGAATCAGTGCTATCCTATCATACGCTGGCTACGTAGTTTTATGGGACTTTTGAGTTTTTAATAGACTCTTACCCAATTCAGTGCTCGATACTACTCCCAAAAGAATCAATATACTTTATGCTCAATCACCCTTTACAAAGAAAGGGGCTATTACTTTACTTACTTTTCACTTTGCTCAATCACCCTTTACAAAGAAAGGGACTTTTACATTACTGAAGTACTTTTCAAAAACATCAATCATACTCTTTCTTTTTCTGAACTGTCAAATAGTACATATGAAAATATTTGATTCTCTTTTCAAGGATTCTATTAAAAACTTACACTTTTAAAACGTATGCTCATGAACTTATCTTTCAAGTCAAAAATCAATTTATGAGGAACTTTCATGCAATTTTCTTTGAAAACATAAATTTACTAAATCAATAGGGTTCACGTGATACTAAGCATGAACAACATTATAAGATTCACAAGTAAAATAGGAATCAAAATCTCCACTTGTTAAAGAATTGAATTCAAATATCAAGAACTATGAATCGATCAAGAACTAGGAATATATCCTTTAATTTAGATGTAACGATTTCTGACTGAATTGAGATGTAGGGCGTGAAGACGAACTGGTCCAACACTATGAATAGTCTTACATATCTGGAAGAATGAAGTTCTTTGGCGAAATTGAAGAAACCTGAAGAATGCTTGAACCCTAGCTTTTCTTCTCTTGGAACCTTGCTATAATGTCTTGAAGTGTTGATGAACGTAAAAGAAATGATTAACACCTTCTAAACCCTTAATTTGGTGTGAAATGACGTAGTTCAGGCTTAGAATAGGGGTTAAAATGACGTAATTTAAGTACCAAACGCATAGGGGGAAAGACCAAAATGACCCCAACTTTTAAAATTGAAAAGATGCCCAAAATGTCCTGTCTCACATGCTGTTTAACTCTTCACTGGCCGTTTAATGCATCACACCCGTCTAGTGGGCCGTCAAGTTACCCTACCCAATAGGTCTTCACTAAAACGAGCATAATATTTTACTCCGAACTCGTATTGAGGCAAACTTGACGATGTTGGAAAGAGGACTCAAAGACCTTTAATTGGATAGGTTATGAGCCACCTAATTCATTATGTGCCGAGAGATATGGTCATTTGAAGTTGACCCAAGTAAAATCTCATATTGAAACTTAATCGGTAAGAAAGTTTTCGACTCATATTTATGCTAAGGGATTCTAGTAAACTTAATTCATATCCAAAATCATTCCCACACTAAAGAATTGACCTTAAAGCCTAAGAATAATTAAAAATCACTCGGTACGACCTTGTACACAAATAAAGAATGGTTCGAGTGTTAACTTAGAAATTTTCGGGGTGTTAAAGTTAATTTCTTCCCTAACTTAGTAATTTGATTCTTGAGCCTTAGAATTTATGATGATTATCTTAGGGAAGGGTTTTGTTTGATTTAATGGTGGAAAAATCCTGATTTGGGTAGGGATGATCATGAGAATGGCCTGGGTTAAGAATTTGAGTAAAATCTGAATATAATTAAGTCATGCGAGGTTAATTTTGCATTATATTGTTATTGTAGATAAAGAACAAGTCAGGATTCATAACAAAGGGAAGGCTCGAGTTCATTAGAGCTTCCAAGGCTTGATTCGAGGTAGGTGATGTTTGTTGTTTTTCAAGTTTATGTATGTATGCCTATTAACTATTTCTATAGTGAAATTTGTACAATGCATGTTGGAAAAAACATAAGGGTTGAATGTGAAATGATGAATTGTTGACAATCTCATGAAATAAAGGTGTTTGTTTACTTATATTATAAGTGTGATTGTATTTCATTGTGATTGTAATTGTGATTGTGTTGTGTCACTAACAGTTGGCTCGACGCTTGGGTACCATGCCTAATATGAAATATCTTATTGGTTGGTTCAGGTACGATTGATTCGGGTACCATGCCCGGTACGGGATATCTTATTGGTTGACTCAAATACCATACCGATACAGGTTTACTAATTGTTGGCTCAAGTACCACACCTGGTATATGTTTGACTATTCTCTTGTGTGTTGGTTCCTTGAGTGAACCGGGCTTGTTTGTGATCATGTGGGACATGCTTCATGTAAATGTATAAGTTAGGATCAATGACCGAGAGTCTTGTTGCATTGCTGACTTGGTTGATGTATGTGTTGTCTTGTTGTACTATGTTTTAGTTATATGCTTACATTTATATCTTTGGAGTTGTCCGATGATCCTACCAGAACACGGTGATTGTATGCTGATACTATATTTGCTTTTTCTTTGTTGAGTATAAGACATATTCAGGTAATTGTTTCGCGACCTCAACTGTGGTACCAGCGCTAACAGAATTCAATGATGAGCTACTTCTTTCAGGTTGTTGTGGATTCCTCTTTACTCTTAGTCCATCTGTTCGGATTCAGACTCGTTTAGATTTATTTTCTTGTTTGGGGGTTGCATCCCCTTACTCTAGACTATGTAGAGTTTTAGTATATGACTTTTGATTTCTAGAGAATTTTTCTACGATTGTTTTTTAAGACTTGAGTTTTTTTCTATGAAAGATGTTTCGATCTTAAAAACTATTTATTTTATGTTGTTAATGGACTGTATGTTAGAAATTAGATGGTTCTCCCACCGGGGATTAGTGTGGGGGCCACTCACAGCGGGTCGGGGTCATGACATCCTACGACCAGAGGGTGCACGCACATTCATTAACTTCGGAAAAAAATATGTATATATGTGTATATATAGCTTGAGATATGAGATACATTTCATTAGGAACTCTAAGAGCACTAAAACTATTTAGGTGCACTGGTTTAAACCCTGCGTTTCTCCTCATTTTGAGGTGATGGGACTGGGTTTGAACTTGCGACCTCATGATGCAAGGTGAAGTTCAAAATCAACTCATTATTCAAATTTATACATTATTACATTAGTTTTATATTTTTATGTTTAATAAAATACCACATGAATCAACATTGGGTGACATGCTTTAACTAACATGCATTAGCGGTTGATGGTGCACTCATCGTCTTCAAATCCTGGATTCGCCTCTACCTATGACTACTTGTAAGAGCAACAAGACAATGCACTCCTACCTACTAACATTCTACCTTAACTCATGTCCTCTACACATTTCTATTTAAGATCATGTCCTTGATAAGCTGCAACTCTATCATGTCCTATTTAATCACGGAGATATAACTCTTGCTAGTGTCGTTCTTGCTTACTTGGATATGTTGTTGCATCGGAAATAATTCTTCCACACCAAGATGGCTGTTTGATTCCTTGTTAAATGAAATTTCAAAGTGTTACAAGTCAAACTGAGGAAGGGGTTCAAACGAATTTCTTTGTTAAAAAAATGTATTGCGTAAACAAGGTAAAAATGATAATTGATATGCACCACAATTATTTTGAGTACATTTTAATATTTAATATTTTCAATCAAATTTATTATTAGTGAGTAAATTTTATTTGAACTTGAGATGAGATTTGCTTTTATTGATCAATTTTTAGTTTACTGTCATTTTAGAAATACAGATTTCCAACTGGAGTTGACTTTTTTTTTTTTCAAAGGGATTGTTGATTAATTGATTTTATTAAAAACAAAGGAGATTCAATATTTACAAGGGAATAAGTCCAAAAGTAGCCCACCCCAGAAAAAGAAAAAGGAAACAAATAAATCAAAAGAAAAAAACAGAAAAGGAAAGGTCACAAAGCTCTGGACCATTTCTAATAAATCGAACCTTCGATGACTCCAGGCTGCTCCATGATCGGAGAAATCGACCTCTCCGATGAAGGTACCGGTGAGAAGAGGATAGAAGATTGTTTAAATGCCTCCAATATATAGACATAGATTGAAATGGATCCGAATTTGGACAAATTTCACTGAAGACGACTGTTAAAAAGAAAAAAGTTTTTGGATTTTGAAGAAGAAAAAAAATCATTTTTTTCCCTTATTCCGTTTTTGTTAGTCGTTTTTTTTTTTTTGTTGTATTATTGTCATTTTAGAATTATATTTTTTAAACTAAATTTATTTTTATGGTAAAACTCAGTTGTTATTTTCAACTAGTTTTTTAAAATTTTATTTTTGATGTTACTATTATTTTAAGGTTATGAGTTTAAATTAGTTTATTGTTATTAACAAAACATGTAGAGATTTGAAGAAAAATAATACATGATAAAAGAGAAAAAAAAAGAAATACTAACAAATAGAATAATTTATTTTTAAAAATTATGTAAAATTCACAAAATGCTCTTTTTGGTCTACTTTCCAGCTTGCACACACTGCAAAAAAGTTGCAGCACTTTTTATGCCACTACAAGGGGCTTTTGGATATGAATTGTTATAGTTTAGAGAAGATAACAACAACTCATAATTTAAGTACTGTATTAAACATGTAAAAAGTGAATAATTTATGGGTTTTCTTGGTATTAATTCTAAAAGATATGGTGTAGTTCAAAGAATATAAGGAGTATTTTTAGGAAGGTACTAGTCAGGAACAAACTTGCAAGACAATACTTCCTTTAATTTAACTAATTTTCAAAGCTAAATTAGATTACATTAATTCAATATTTTAAAATAAATTTAAATATTTAAAAATTATACAAAAAATACTATAAATTATTTTCATATCAATATGATGAAAAATTACATGTTAAAATATTAATTTAAATTCATATCATTTGATTCTCCAAATTTTTTTTTATGACAATTAAAAAAAGAGCGGAGAGAGTAAGAAAAAAGAAGAGTGGAGGGGTTTGGATACGGAGAACGTGATGTTAACAAACAAAAAAGAGCTAAAGATTCCATAATTGGATGTTCCCAAGGTAAGTCCTAGGAGTTAGGGCTTAGGTTCAATAATCTTTATTTTAGCTTAAGGGCATAGTTAAGGTAAATATATTAAAGTACAATAGAAATCATATTTACATATATTAAAGTACAATAGAAATCATATTTGTATATGTTAAAATAATCCAACTTAATTACTAGTTGTATATGTTAAAAGTCATGCTCCACATGATAGCAGCTATGTGTCGTCAGAGTTATGGTTGAAAAAAATGAACCTCTCTACACTCTTACTCTCACATGGTTTGCCCTTAAAATCTGGGTCTTCTTTAATTTACCTCACTGCCTCTCCTTATTAGCTTTACACTAAAGATTGTGTTTATCACGAAAATGTACATAATGGAGCTGATTTATTGTGCGTGTCTATACACAATAAATCAGCTCCATGGTAACAAAAAGTAATGTATATAGGGAAAAAGTCCAAAGTTTATAAGGATGATAGGTTTCCGACATCGTTAGGGCGCAAAACGAATTGAAAAGTTTAAGACGAAATATACTTACCTTATAAATAGAATTAATTATCTGATGAAGGGTGATCCATTTGTATGTAATAAAATAGAAATCTAGGAAATATGGAAGTGAAAGTTAGATCAACGAATGCAATGTATATATGAAGGCCTTACGAGTTTAGTTAAAACAGGGACGCTAATGCGGCGTTAGCTTCCCTATCTATTTTGTCAAATGGTTATTAGGTTCAACGTAGTACATTTTCATTTAAGATGTTGTATCCACATTTGGCACTAGGCTCAATCAATCATTTTTATCTTCTTTTTGTTTGGTAGGATGTAAAAGAATAATGTTAAGTATAATGTATTGGTAATGCTTATATTAGTTATGCTTGAGATTATTTCGTATAACATGCAATGCATAATTTCTAAAAAAGATAATAGTATTTGTTTACAAAAATACTCACCACAAATATGATGGAAGGGATGTGAAAAATGTTTATTTTAAGGGGCAATTGTATCTTTAAGCATGCATTCAAACCCATTGCATTACTAATGTCATAGATTTCCATTCATTAGTTATACACACCTTAATACTAAATAGCGTGTACCAAACAAAATACTACTAATACATACATTATTTTTTTCTAATACACTCTATCAAACGATCCATTACATCTTTGTGCAAAGACAATGCCTCGTTTTCTAACATCTTACTGTTGGAAAGTGGTAATGAGAGAAAAGAGAAACGAGTTTCAGCAAAATGTAATTAACTCTGATCAGTTCCATGAGAAGTGTTTATATTTTACTTAGTTTGAAATCAAAATTGAAGAAACATGAATAGAGTGGAGAGGCAATGAGCTCAGATACCAACGCAAGACCAAGGATGAGTTTTGAGGAAAACAATGCAGCAACACATGGTGGCATTTACTAATAATAATGCAAGCAGAGAACCCCGAGGTGAAAGATGGTGGAGTTGTTTGTGGCTATTTCAAATCTTTAATAACTAATTATTGTTGCCTCTTTCTTTTGTCTCTTCTTTTCTTGCTTCCCTGCAAAGCTAGATTCTGCGTTTAACCAAAATATAAACAAACTCCCCAATGCATTTCACCTAACAAGATTTTTTGAATTTGGAAGTTGATGCCCATTGTTAATGCCAATGTCGAGGCGATTCTTGAATCCCCCAAATCTTCTTGTCTTTCTAACCTTTTATCTTCTATTACATAACTTTGCTCTTCCTTCAAATGAAGTTGATGTCCTGTTTTCTTGGCTTCATTCTACTAATTCACCAATTCCTGAAACATTCTCAAACTGGAATCCTTCAGACTCCAATCCTTGTAAATGGTCTCATATAATTTGTTCTTCTAATCTTTTCGTTATAGAAATTGATATCCAGTCTATTCAGTTGGCTCTTCCTTTTCCTTCGAATCTTTCCTCTTTACAATCCTTGCAAAAACTGACTATTTCTGGTGCTAATCTCACCGGAACAATCCCACAGGATATTGGAGATTGTGTTTCACTTATAACACTTGATGTTAGTTCAAATGGTCTTGTTGGTACCATACCGAAAACTATTGGTAACCTTAGAAATCTTGAAGATTTGATTTTGAACTCAAATCAACTAACAGGGGAAATTCCAGGAGAGGTTGGCAATTGTATTAACCTGAAAAATCTTATTATCTTTGATAATATGCTCAGCGGTAATCTTCCTTCTGAACTGGGAAAACTTGGAGTTTTAGAAAATATAAGAGCAGGAGGGAACAAAGATATTAGTGGGAAAATTCCGGATGAGCTTGGGAATTGCAAGAACTTGATAGTGTTGGGACTTGCTGATACGAAAATTTCAGGTTTGCTTCCTCCATCATTGGGTAACTTGGGAAAGCTTCAGGTATTATCTATTTATACTACAATGCTTTCTGGAAAAATACCCTCAGAAATAGGCAACTGCTCAGAGCTAGTTGACTTGTATTTATACCAAAATAGTCTGTCAGGTTCGCTGCCAGCAGAGCTGGGAAAGCTTCAGAAAGTTGAAAAGATGCTGCTTTGGCAAAATAATCTTGATGGGCTAATTCCTGATGAAATTGGGAATTGTAAAAGTTTGGTCATTCTTGATCTTTCTTTGAATTTTTTAGGCGGGAGTATCCCGTGGTCATTAGGGAACCTGACGAATCTCCAAGAATTGATGATTAGTAACAACAACATATCTGGTTCAATCCCATCTGTTCTTTCTAATGCCACAAATCTGTTACAGTTTCAGATGGATACGAATCAAATTTCAGGCTCAATACCTCCGGAAATGGGGAGGTTGAAGGAGCTAAATGTATTCTTTGCTTGGCAGAACAAGCTTGAAGGAAGCATTCCTCCTGCATTGGGTGGTTGCAGAAGCCTCCAAGCTCTGGATTTATCACATAATTCTCTTACTGGTAGCTTACCTCCTGACCTTTTTCAGTTAACTAATTTAACTAAGCTTCTGTTGATTTCCAATGATATTTCTGGTTTTATCCCACCTGAGATAGGTAATTGTAGCTCTCTTATTCGTATACGACTTATTGGCAATAAACTTAGCGGACAAATTCCAAGAGAGATAGGATTTTTAGAAAACCTTAGTTTTCTTGACCTCTCCGAGAACCGCCTTAAAGGATCTGTTCCTGAGGAGATTGGTAATTGCAAGGCACTGCAAATGCTCAATCTATCTAATAACACTCTAAGTGGGAATTTACCTAGCTCTCTTTCTTCTCTCAGTAGGCTAGAGGTTTTGGATGTTTCCTTGAATCAGTTTAACAGACAGATTCCAGCTAGCTATGGTCAACTTGCTAACCTTAACCGGCTTGTTCTTAGTAAGAATGCCTTCTCTGGATCGATTCCCCCAACTCTCGGCAGTTGTTCAAGCCTTCAATTGCTTGATCTTAGCAGTAATGAGCTCTCAGGGAACATACCAGTGGAATTGTTTGACATTCAGACACTTGACATTGCCTTGAATTTAAGCTGGAACCTCTTGAGTGGTGTAGTCCCACCGCAGATATCTGCCTTAAACAAACTTTCAGTACTAGATCTTTCCCACAACCAGCTTGAAGGAGACCTGTTGTCTCTTTCGGGGCTTGAAAATCTGGTTTCCTTGAATGTTTCCTACAACAATTTTACCGGCTACCTCCCTGATAATAAGTTGTTCAGGCAATTATCATCAGCAGAGATGGCTGGCAACAAAGGTTTGTGCTCATTGGGACATGATTCTTGTTTCTTGAGCAATGTTGAAGGCGGGGGAATGATGAGTAATAGCAATGTAAGACGGTCCTGGAGGTTGAAACTGGCAATTGCACTGCTTTCTGTGGTGACTATAGCCTTGGCACTCCTTGGAATGCTGGCAGTTTATAGAGTGAGGAAAATGAGTAGAGAAGATAATGATTCTGAATTGGGAGGAGGGGATTCATCAGCTTGGAAGTTTACTCCATTCCAAAAGTTGAATTTTTCCGTTGAACAAATTTTGAGATGCTTAGTGGAATCCAATGTTATTGGAAAGGGATGCTCCGGGGTTGTTTATCGTGCTGAACTAGAAAATGGTGAAGCAATTGCAGTCAAGAAGCTATGGCCAACCACATTGGCAACTGGATACAACTGCCAAAATTCTAAGTCAAGAGTTAGTGGAGGTGTTCGTGATTCTTTCTCAACCGAGGTAAAAACCCTTGGCTCCATCCGTCACAAGAACATCGTTAAGTTCTTAGGTTGCTGTTGGAATCAAAACACTAGGTTGCTCATGTATGACTACATGCCTAATGGAAGCCTAGGTAGCCTTCTACACGAACGAAGTGATGGATGCTTGGAGTGGGAATTGAGATACAAGATTGTCCTAGGTGCAGCTCAAGGGCTTGCTTATTTGCACCACGATTGTACACCTCCAATTGTTCATAGGGACATCAAGGCCAACAACATTCTCATTGGCCTTGACTTTGAGCCTTACATTGCAGATTTTGGTATAGCCAAACTTGTCGATGATGGAGATTTTGCTCGATCCTCCAATACAGTAGCTGGCTCCTACGGATACATAGCACCAGGTTCGTCACAAGTTGTACTACCACTTTTCAATTTTACACTATAACTATATAGTATTATATCTTTAATGCATATGTAATATCTTGTGCAGAATATGGATACATGATGAAGATAACGGAGAAAAGTGATGTTTATAGCTTTGGAGTAGTTGTGTTGGAGGTGTTAACAGGAAAGCAGCCAATTGATCCTACAATACCAGATGGAGTACACATTGTGGATTGGGTGAGGCAGAAAAGAAGCAATGATGAAGTCTTAGATGTGAGCTTATGTGCTCGGCCCGAATCAGAAGTTGAGGAGATGATGCAAACCATAGGAGTAGCTATGCTGTGTGTTAATCCATCACCAGATGACAGACCAACGATGAAAGATGTTGCGGCAATGCTGAAAGAGATAAGACATGAGAGAGAAGAGTACCAGAAAGTTGATATGCTCCTTAAAGATGGAGGAGACAATGAGAGTAGTAGTGATGGAGGGACATCTTCAAAGATGCATAGTTTGTACTTGCAAAGCAATAATACAAGCTTTTCTGCATCTTCATTGTTACATTCTTCTTCCTCCAACACCAAGAATATTGGTTTCAAATAGACTTTTGTTTCTTTCTTATAGTTACATTTCTCTTTTCTTTTTTCTTCCCCTGGCTAGTTATGTCTCTGCTAGAGTTTGTGGTCTTTACTAATGACCAGAAATTTGTAAAAAGAAGTCCAGAACCATCTCCATTATGATATTTAATAAGACAATCTTCAATGTCATTATTCTGCAATTTCTTCTATCCAAAATTATAGCCCTCAGGGCTTCACAATCAATGTATCAACCATACAAAATATACAAGAGAAGATGAACTCTATTAGTTCCATTGAGTGATTGGATCAAACTGGTGCATTGTGTTTAATTGAAAGTCAAATGTAATCTAATTGGGTGGTATGAATTTAACTTTTATGCATTGATATTCTACAAGACAAATCAGGTACTTCAATAACAGTTTACTTCTCATACCAAGACTAACATGGTAACATTAAAAAAATAAAGAAGGAATTAGTGTTATGTTAAGAAATCAAGCTAAAAAGTAACATTTATCAAAGACAAAATCTACTTCTACTTGTATTGTCTGCTAATTAATAATTTGTTTGGTTTTGAATCTTGTAGTCTTAAATTAAAGATATATAAAATGCATCAAAATATCTTTTAATCTTGTATTCTTAATCATGCTACTTAACAGAAAAAACATTTGCTTTGAAACGAACTAAAAGAGAGAGTAAGAGAAACAAATTAAAATGGAGAGAACACTAATCCATAACAGGCATCAAACATACATCTCTTTGTAAAAATTCTTCAATGAAATACACTTTCTGCTACATCTCTTATGCATCTTCCTCCTATTTGTTGTTGTAATTATGTCTCTATGCTTTGCTGTTTCACCCTGCTTACTACATTTGTTTCCTTTTAGCTTTTGATTCATTGGTGTTTCAGCGAATTAATGTTTTCGTGTTGGCTGTGTTTGTCCATACGTAAGCATGGGATTCTCTAACCTTTGCAGTTGAAATCAGATATGTGTCAAAAAGCTCGAACAGTTCTTGACATTTGCCAATGTCATCTCCATATAATACTATGCAAATTTGTTCTTCTTGCTATTGATTAAAATAGAAAATGTCCAAATATTTGGGTAGATATTGAGCAATGTTATTGCAGAGGTATATTTGTAGTAAACTTAAGTACTCATCCTGCACAGTAATTGTTTGGAAATGAACGCACCGGTCTTTGCTTTTTCGGGGTGGAATTTGTCCACAACTTGAACTTTGCATGTCCATTCTATAGTTAGTGTATTGATTGTGTCCATATAATACTTTTGGTGAGAAATAATTTGTGTTTGGTTAATTAATTTGAAAAGTACTTTTGATCAACAATAAGCATTTGACTTAACTTTTAAAAAGTGCTTCTAAGTGTAGCAAACACAAATTGCTTCACACCAAAATACTTTTCAAAATAAGTTGATTTTAGAAGTTTGGCCAAACAGACTATTACTATCGACGTAATCACTACTGACTAAAGAGTGGACTAGTGGACAAATTCCGCCATGAGAAAGCAAAGACGAGTGCGTTCATTTCGAAAAAGTAGTTGTGCAGGATGAGAATGTAAGTTTACTACTACTACCTCTGCAATAGCATTGTCAAAAATCTATACAAATATTTAAGCATTTTCTTTTTTAATCAATGGAAAGAAGATAGTATTATATGGCGATGACATTGACAAATGTCAAGAACTGTTGGAGCTGTTTGACACATACCTGATTTCAACTGCGAAAGTTAGAGAATCCCCCATGCTTACTCAATATGTGTGACCAAGTTTGAATCACTACTGTCGATCCTGTTTCCAAAAACGAATGCAAAGAGGTAACATAACCTATTCCGACAAGGCTGATTACAATTTCTTTTCTGGAACCTCCAGGTGTTGAATTTGATTAGTTAGTTATCTCTTTTGGTCTTCATTTCTTCACTCCAACTATTGAATAAAGCTTGCTCACCGAACTAAATGTCCACGTTTTTATGACATGTCTACCATATTCATAACATACTTGCTAAGAGTGGCCGCAAAATGCAATACTTTATTTAATTATCTGATATTCTGCAATAATTACGAGCTACACCTCCTTTGTACTTCTATATTAGTTCAACATCTTCACTGTGTTTGCTATATTTTGTGTTTAGCTATAAAAATTTGAGTCTCCATTTTGCTTATAACTAAAGTCACTTTACGCCTATACCTGATTAGTGTCAATATATACAGTAAACACCATTTCCCTCTTAGCAAAGAAATTAAATACTACAAGTATGGCTGACTGTCGTTTATATGAAACCTAATCTTGACTTAATTGAGTAGAATATGGATGAGTTTATTAAAACATTGTTTTAGAGTAGAATAAGACTAGATTTAATAAAATATTATTTTTATTTTTAAATTTTATTAGAAAGCTAAAAAGGAGAGAACTCTTATTTTAACTTGGTGCTGCAAGTAGCGTGTACACTTTCTATTATGCCTTCTGCTACATATAAACGTGAAGTTCTGTAGTACTTCCAATGAGGATGTGTCAAATGGGTGGGTTAGATTGAAATTGAAGATATTAAAATGAATTAAAATAAAAATTGATTGGGTCCTAACTTGTCCAAGTTTACTTTAGGCTCAAATAGATTGAGCTCAAATGGGTTAAAAAGCGGGTTGGGTCTTGATCCACCCAATTTGACCTGCTTAATCTCAATAATTTTAACATATTGATATTTAACTTTTATAATCACAATTTGAATTTCAAATCAATTTTTTTTTAAAAAAAAAGTTACAAATGGATAGATAAATCCTAAAAGATATTAAATAGATAATAATTCATACCTTTAATATAAGAACATACCCTACATCATTGCAAATAAAGAATCTTAAATCGAGTTGAAATTGAAGATTGAATTGGGCTCAATTGAGGATTCACTTAAAATGAGTTAAGATTTGAATGAGTTGAGATTGAACCCAATTCAAATTATCATGAGCTCAATCCTTAAAATTCTGAGTACCTACGTTTGAGTTCATTTTTGACTCCTCTACTTCCAATACCACTTTAAAAAAGGAAAAGAAAGAGAAAAGACGGCTTCAGGAAAGATACTATTGAAAGTTACTTTCTCTTTTCTCATCTGCAAATGTTTCATTCCTTAGTTTCTTTAAAACTGAATTAGACAATCAGGGCGGCTTGATCCTAATGCAATTAGACAAGCAGGGGCGGCTTAATCCTAAAGCCACCTAAGCAATGGCTTTAGGCCCTGAAAAATAAGGCCTCAAAAATATTGAATGCTAATATATTTAATATAAATAATTATGTATTTATTGTTAGTATTAATTGAATTTTTTAGTGCAATTAAATTTATCGTTACTTTCTACTTCTTAATTTGTCTAATTTATTTTAATTTAAATTAATCATATTTTAAATTGACTTGGTAAGATTGCCTTCAATTCTTTGAAATCTCTCTTAGGCATTCCAAGGTTAAGCTAATTAGATTATCAAATAATTAAATTTAAGAAGATATTGTCTTAATTTTGAATGTCTTCAAAAGCGTAACAATCACTATGGTTTAGACCTATTTTTGTAAATTAAATGTAATAAAAAATATATATAAGTAAAAATGATACTTTAATTGGTTTACTATATCAGAAGTCTCAATTTTAGTTTTTTTTAATATTCCTACTACTTCTAGAATATTCTGATTGTTTATATAACATTTGATTCAATTGATAAAAATTTCAAAATTATAATGAATAACAACTTATCTAAGATATAAACATTTATAGTATTATATAACGTATAATAATTTATATATGCCTATTCGTGTATTACAAATATTACAAGAAATATTATATTAACAATTGAAAAAATAATAATTAATTATCATGTATTTTAAATATATATATATAAATTTTAAGCAAGCATAAAATCTCTTTTTTTTAAATTTGGCTTTAGACCTCCTATTTTATATTCTATTGAGCCGACTCTGTAGACAAATAGAAATTGTTTATTTCTTCCTATTACATGTTGAGTTTTGATTGAATACGACATCATTGCTTTTGTTTGCTAACATACCGCTTACAAATGGTAAGAGTTAACTTGGTCTGCTCCTTCTTGCTATATGCAGATGTTACTTATAATTAGGGCATTTTACGTAAATAATATAATATATTACATCAATTATAAATTATAGTATAACATCTACTCTTATCGAAAATAACATTAGTTTTGTTATCCGAAATAGCAAAATATTTTTTTCTTTATATTCTTTCTCTTCCGTTAATTCTTCAATTTGTTTTCTCCCATGAATTCTCCAACAAATATTTAGATAGTTGTATTTGTAATTTCAACTCAATAATCTTCAATTTGATTTCATGATACCGATTCAGTGATGTAAAAAAATTCGATTTCATTTTAGTTTTTGCTTTAAAATTGAATTTGAAAAAGATAAATTCATCGCAATTAATTCAAATTCAAGCTATTGAACTGATTGAATTCATACTATGAGATCATTAATGTGCTTTCAATTTCATTCAAGTAGATTCTTTCCTGTTTGAAGTCGATTTGATTCATTTCTTTGAGGTAAAAACTTGAGTTCTTTTAGTTTTTGTTTTAAAATTGAATTTGAAAAAGACAAATTCATTGTAATTTACTCAATTTCTATTGGACTGGTCAAATTGATACTATGAAATCATTAATGTGATTTCGATTTCATTCAAGTAGTTCTTTTTTCTATTTGAAGTCGATTTAATTCATTCCAACGAGGTAATTTAAAACTGAATTTGATAAAGACAAATTCATAGTAATTTACTCAATTTCAAGATATTTACCTGATCGAATTAATACTATGAGATCATTAATGCACTTTCAATTTTATTCAAGTAGTTTCTTCCCTGTTTGAAGTCGATTTAATTCATTATTTTTTTTCCTGAATTTAATTTATTGTATTGGTTTGTATAATTCAATTGTAATACTATTATTCATTCAGTTGAATTTCCAACATTCGATTGGACAGAAGTTTATTTCTGAATATCTTTTTTGTTGTTGAAAACTTTGACAGTTAATATGCATGTTGTTGTTTGAAAACTTTTGTAATATGAATGGTGCTCAGATTGTATTATGTGTTGAGGCACAAAAGTATTAAATCAGGCTTGGTGCATAGAATTTGGGTATTATATGTACTTTGTATATATTAAAAAGATATTAAATCAGTTGTGTTAAAAAGATTTGTGCATAGAATTTGAATATTATAGACAATTTGTACTTTGAATCAAGACACAAATATATTAAATCTGTATTATAGACATTTTGTATTAAAAATGTATTAAATCTTTTTTATAATTTAAAGGAAAAAATGTATTAAATCACCTATGTGTTAAAAAAGTTTGTGCATAAAATTTGTGATAAGACACAAATGAATGAAAAATGTATTATCGATAGTTTATATTAAAAAGGTATTAAATTATGTATGTAATTAAAAGGTTTGTGCATAGGACTTAAGCAAAATACATTGAAAACTTCTATATGTCATATATTTCTACATGTTGATTGAATAAATTGAAAACTTTGACAGTTTGTACGCATGCTATTGTTTGAATATCTTTGTAATATGAATGGTGCTCAGATTGTATTATGTGTTAGGCATAAATATATTAATTAGATTTGGTGCATATGATTTGGGCATTATATGTATTTTGTATTAAAAAAGTATTAAATTATGTTTGTATTAAAAATATTTGTTTATAAAATTTGGGGTGTTATTGACAGTTTGTATTTTAAGTTAAGGCACAATTGAATTAAATATGTATTATAGATATATTTTATATTAAAAAAGTATTGAATCACCTATGTTTTAAAAAGTTTTGTGTATATAATTTGTGTTAAGGCACAAAATGAATGAAATATGTATTATAAATAGTTTGTATTAAAAAAGTATTAAATCAGTTATATATAAAAAAGTAATAAATCAGGTTTGTATTAAAAATGTTTGTACATAGAATTTGAGGTATTATTTACAGTTTGCATTTTGGGTTTAGGCACAATTCAATTAAATTTGTATTATAGATATTTTATATTATAAACATATTAAATCAAGTATGTTTTAAATTTTTTTTGCATATAATTTGTGTAAAGGAAACAAAATGAATGAAATCCGTATTATAGATAGTATGTAATAAAAAGGCATTAAATTAGTTATATATAAAAATAATAATTGTGTGATTGGTATTATATATAGATTGTATTAAAAATGTATTACATCAGATATTCTACGTATTTTAAATATGTATTATACAACTTTTACTCATTTTGTTTGTTAAATCTGTATTAAATTCTTATTACCAAAGAATATTTGTGTATTAGAATTGATTGTGCATAAGACTTTGGTGCATTTTGTGGCACCAAATCTGTCGTGACAGACCTTACATATGAAAATGTATGACAATCATATCAAAAAGTTATTAAAAAAAAAACTAAATTAGCTATATGTTAAGAAGTTTTGTACATAGAATTTGAGTGTTATTGTCATGCCCCGAGCCGAGACCCTGGACGTGGCACGCACCAAACACTATTACTAGTACGAGCGAACATCCTGACATATCACATGAGTATGAAACTATAAAAACTGAACAAAGCGAAAAACAATATGAAGTTAAACACGATCCCTTAAAGAAGGAAAGTCTTCATCACAATACATTAAGACTACATAAATATATTAAACTGAAAGTTAAAACAAGATCAATTGTTTGACATCTGACATAATCTGTGAAGCCTCTACTAAATGATAGAAATTTGCCGGGACAAGGCCTCGGTATATCCTTAATACTGAAATAAACATAAAGAAAAAAGCTGATACGTCTAACTTGCCCCTGGTGGAAAGGAAGCTCACAAATAGCAGAAAAGAGGGATCCTAGTGATGTGCCTGGTCACGGACCTGAGAACCTGAATCTACATTATAAAACAATGTAGCCCCAAAGACGATCAATACATGGAATGTATTGATATGCAAAATGACTAAAGGAGAACCAGTATAGCAATGAAATACAATAGCACAAGCTGAAGTTGTATTTGTCAACATAAAATGAGTTAAACTTTTTAGTTATTTATGAGAGCAAGTGGTGAACCGACATAAACCACCATGTGAGCGCATGGAGTTTGATCTTGGCCTGATCAGCTAAGCCATCCTATACCTTGCCGAGCATAGGACATGACATGACATAATTTGCTAGCAAGGATCCATAATTATCCCTTTTTGAGACACATGAAGAAAAAAAGAGTTATCCGACTTGCGAAAAGCTCTCTATCCTACGTCGGCAAACGTAGTTTCAGACATGAGTCATTTAGACTTATGCCTTCTTGGTCAATCAGTTAACTTCATTAAGCTCACACTGAAAGATAATTATTTTACTGATCATTTGCCCAAATTTTTAGCTTTATCGGTTCATGTTCATGCTTTAGCCTTATTAGGCTCATGTCATAGGTTTGCCACTTTAGGACTCATATCGAAGATTTAACCATGCTACACCCATAATCCATGATCTAATATAGTTAATTAGCATTTTTGGAGAATCAAAATAGTTTAATCTTGATACACTACTTCAATCTCATGTCCCAACTACATTGACACTTTATGAAACTAAGAAGTAAATTGAGATGGTTTTATCAAGGTTCGTCATTCATATCAAATAGTTGACATTTTCAGCGTGATTCCTTGGAAAACAATTTAGAATCAAACACTATAGTTCACAAGATATTCAGTAGAAAACCAACCATAAAGATCATAAGTAAAAGAATTCGCCCTCTAACTAGTTCCCAAATCGATGAAAATTTCAGCAGAATAAGCGTGTAGTTGCTGCCAAATTGCAAATTATTTTTATGAGATGACTTACAAACTTTAAAGCTTCCATGAATTTCATATTGTACAACAATCAAAAATCTGGCAGAAGGTTACATAATATATGTTATTCACAACACTTATGGAATGTTCATGAACTCTTGGGTTGTTTCTAGATTTCCAGCAACTTGTGCAAAAGAACGCATTTAATTGATAAAGACAGAGAATTCTTTCAACCATATACCTCTTGAGAGTATTTTGAATTGGAGAGAAATAAAACTTGAAGAAATAGATGAGAGAAGTAGTTTCTACATACCTCAAATGTTCGGAGAACTAGTTATTGAAAGTGAGGGAAGGTTAGGCTTGAGTCGTCTCTTGAATTTCTTGCGTCAATTTTTTGGATAAGAAGACGAGAGGAATGTTGAATGATGAAATAGCGTATGAAATCAGATTGAAAGGAAGGGTTTTTTAATCGCTTGGGGTTAAGAAAAAAGAAAAAGACGAGATTGCCCCTAAGGGAGTTAAATAGCCGATGGGCTGCCTATTTGGTTTGCTTCTCCTCGTTGTTCCCACGATTTAATCCCATACAACCTCCAAAACATATACAAATCATTCCAAGCTGATTTCTTACTAAATTCGAAGCACTAAATGCTCATATATGCAGCCATAACACCTCAACATGCAACTACAACTTAAACTTAAAGCATGAGGTGTAACAATATCTCCCCCTTGGAATCATTCGTCCTCGAATGAATATCATGGACTCATGGAAAACTCTATGTACAAGAATTAGGGAATGAGACTTTTACCAATGAACTTTTCTTAAGCTTTATAGGTACCACCAAAACAAGAAAGTTCCGAAATAGCCCACCAAGAGAAAACATAAGCACAAATAACACATGACAATAATTAACATAAACACAAAAAAGGGGTTTTCTATGGAATATGATCTAAACAACGCGAAACATAAATTTAGAAAAATTTTAAATAAGAATTAAGATTGCTACCTTCAGTGCTTCCCTCTTGGGGAGTGAATAAGTGAGAATATCTTGCCTTCATATCTTCTTCCAATTCCCAGGTAGCTTTTCCAACCTTTTGATTTCTCCATAGCACCTTTACCAAAACAATTTCTTTGGTCCTTAACTTGCGAACTTGACGATCCAATATCTCAATGGGAATTTCTTCATAGTTCAAGGAGTCTTTCAAACCGATATTCTCTATAGGGACTATAAGCGAAAGGTCCCCTACACACTTTTTTAGCATGGAAACATGGAACACTGGGTAAACGGAAACTAAGTCCGAAGGAAACTCTAACTCATAAGCAACCTTCCCAGCTCTTCTCAAGACTTGGTAAGGACCAACGTACTGAGGAATAAGCATTCCCTTTCTCCCAAATTGCATAACACCTTTCATAGGTGAAACCTTCAAGTATACCCAATCACTCACATCGAACTCCAAATCCCTACGTCTCACATCAAAATATTACTTCTAGCGGCTCTGTGCAGTCCTCAACCTTTCCCGAATAACCTTAAACTTCTCCATAGCTTGGTGAACCAAATTTTGTCCCAACAACTTAGCTTTACCTACTTCGTATCAACCTATCGGAGATCAAAATCTTCACCCATACAGGGCCTCAAACGGTGCCATATGAATACTGGAGTGATAGTTGTTATTATAAGAAAACTCTATAAGAGGCAGGTGATCATCCCAGTTACCTTTGAAATCTAAAGCGCAAGCCTTCAACATGTCCTCTAGTGTCTGGATGGTATGCTCTGCTTGGCCATCAGTCTGAGGGTGGAAAGCGGTACTGAGATTCACTTGCGTCCCCAAACCTCTCTGAAAAGACCTCCAACAGTGAGCAGTGAACTGGGTTCTTCTGTCTGAAATAATAGACATTGGGGTCCATGTAACCTGACAATCTCCTGAATGTACAACCTAGCATAATCCCCGGTAGAATCCGTCACCTTAACAGGTAAGAAATGGGCTGACTTAGTCATTCTGTCTATTACTACCCAAATCAAATCACGAT
This sequence comes from Solanum appendiculatum, assembly GCA_018342035.1. Classification (NCBI taxonomy): domain Eukaryota; kingdom Viridiplantae; phylum Streptophyta; class Magnoliopsida; order Solanales; family Solanaceae; genus Solanum; species Solanum appendiculatum. The sequence continues at coordinate 310,085 of JAGDQO010001127.1, read as the reverse complement.
GACGGCGAGTACGCGATAGACCTGTTATGAAGTCCATATTTATCATCTCCCACTTCCACTCTGGAAGGGCTATATTTTGGGCCAACCACCAGGTCTTTGGTGTTCAACTTTAACCTACTGGCAATTCGGACACTTAGCAACAAATTTGGCAATATTTTTCTTTATGTTATTCCACCAATAAATCTCTCTTAAGTCACGGTACATATTTGTGGAGCCTGGATGAACGGAATACCTGGAGTGGTGCGCTTTTGACATAATCCTCTCTCGGAGCCCATCAACATCCAGAACACATAGTCTATTTTGATATTTCAAAATACCATATCCCCTTTTCTCAAAAGCCATAACCCTCTAGTTGCAAACGTCATCCTGCAGCTGTAACAAAATGGGGTCATTGTACCATTTCTCTTTAACTTCCAACATCAAAGATGATTCAGACATATTTTTAACAACTGCACCACCATCTTCAGAATCTATCAGTCGGACTCCTAGATTTGCGAGCTGATGAATATCTTTTGTGAGCCTTTTCTTTATTTTCTCTACAAGAGCAAGACTCCCCATGGATAATCTACTAAGTGTATTTGCAACCATATTCGCTTTACCCAGGATGATAAAACAAGCTCATATCATAATCCTTAAGCAACTCATGCCACCTCCTCTGCCTTAGATTCAAATCCTTCCGAGTAAAAACATATTGCAGGCTCTTGTGGTCAGTAAAAATATCCACATGTACCCTATAGAGATAATGACGCCAAATTTTCAGAGTGAACACCACTGCTGCTAACTCAAGATCATGAGTCGGATAGTTCCTCTCATGATTCTTAAGTTGTCTGGAGGCATAAGTTATGACCTTACTGTTCAGCTTCAAAACATACCTGATACCGATTCTTGAGGCATCATAATAGACAACACAACCATATATTCCCTCTGGTAGGGTCAACACAAGAGCAGAAGTCAACCGAATTTTCAGCTTTTGATAGCTTTTCTCTCATGCTTCGGACCATTGGAACTTATCTGTCTTCTGGGTCAGCTTTGTCAATGGAGTGGCAATAGATGAAAAACCTTCCACAAATCTTCTTTAATAACCAGCTAAGCCCAAGAAACTCCTAATCTCAGTCGTGTTTGTGGGTCTGGGCCAATTCTTTACACCCTCAATCTTTTGAGAATCCACCTTGATCCCCTCACTGGAAACAATGTGACCAAGGAAAGTCACTAAATCTACCAAGAATTCGCACTTGGAAAACTTAGCATACAACTCATGGTCTTTAAGTGTCTAAAGCACGATCCTGAGATTGTTGGCATGATCACCTTCACTTCGAGAATAGATCAAAATATCATCAATAAAGACAATCACGAACATATCAAGGTACTGCTCAAATACCCTATTCATGAGGTCCATAAAAGCTGCAGAAGCGTTAGTCAAACCAAAGGACATGACTAGAAATTCAAAGTGAACATACCGGGTTCGAAAAGCTTTCTTCGTAATATCACATTCTCTGACTTTCAGCTGATGGTAGCCAGACCTAAGATCTATTTTAGCAAAACATCTAGCACCCTGGAGCTAATCAAACAAGTCATCTATTATGGGGAGAGTATACTTATTCTTTATAGTTACCTTGTTTAGCTGGCGATAATCAATGCACATACGAAGGGAACCATCCTTTTTACGCACGAATAAGACAGGAGCACCCTAAGGGGAGACACTAGGTCTAATAAACCCCTTATCAAGGAGCTTTTAACTGCTCTTTCAACTCTTTTAACTATTCAGGAGCCATTTTAGATAGAGGAATAGAGATAGGCTGAGTGTCGGGAAGAACATCAATCCCAAAGTCTATTTCTCTATCAGGAGGGACTCCAGGGAGATTTTCAGGGAAAACTTCTGGATACTCATTAACAACAAAACTGACTGGAGTGATGGAACTTCTACTTTGGAATCCTTAACCCGGACTAGGTGATAGATATACCCTTTGGAAATCATTTTGCGAGCCTTAAGATAAGATATGAATTTGCCTTTAGGCATAACTAGGCTACCCTTTCACACCAAAACTCGCTCATTGGGAAATTGGAATGTGACTACCCTGGTTCTACAGTCAACGGTGGCATAACACGAGTATAACCAGTCCATACCCAAAATGACGTCAAAGTCCACCATGTCCAACTCAACCAAGTCAACTACGGTGTCTTTATGGAGGATAGTTACTATACAATTTCTATAGAGTTGCCTAGCACCAATAGATTCACCAACAGGAGTAGAAATTGAGAAAGGCTCAAGAATTTGTTCAGGGTTGATCCCAAATTTCAAGGCAACATAAGTGCTTACAAAGGATAGAGTGGCACTAGGATCAAGCAATACATAAACATCTTGAGAGAAAACTTCTAGCATACCAGTAATAACATCAGAAGAAGCTTACAAATCTTGACGATTGCCCAAAGCATACAAACGATTCTGAGTTCCGCTAGTTCCCAAAGTAGTACCTCGACCCGTTGGGCCGGCCAAAACAAAAGATTGGGCTCTATTGCCCCTATTGCTCTTCCTCGTTGATGGACACTCCACCTGAATATGTCCTTACTGACCACATCCATAACACACATCCTTGCCAAAAAGGCACTCTCCCAGGTGCTTCTTCCCACAAGTGACACGCACAGGATATGATGGAACCCACTGACTACCACTTTCGTGAGATTAAGAATTTTGAACTCTGAAATTCTGATTGGTCTGAATCTGATGGTCGGTCTTAGGCCTGGGTGCAGGCGCACTAGCCGAAGATGGAGCAGGTCTAGATGACCTCTTGTGAAAGAAAGTTCTGTTTCCATTTCTTGACCGCTGTTGATTAGATTCAGTACCTGCTGAATTTTTCCTCTTGTTTTGAAATTCCTCTCTATCCTTCTGTTTTTCCTCTCCGACCTGTTGAGCATACACCATCAATCGGCCTATATCCATATCACTTACCAGTAATGCCGCCTTGCACTCATTCTTTACATATTTTGCAACTCCGGACACAAATTTTAACATCCTAGCCCTCATTGTTGACACCAACTCCGGAGCATATTATGACAACTGAGTGAATTTGAATTTGAGGTCGTATTCTCTCACACTCATCATTCCTTGTTTCAAATTCACAAACTCCTCCACTTTGACCTCCTTTAGCTCCCACGGAAAAAAGTGGTCAAGGAACGCCTCCATGAAGTCATCCCATTTTGCACTAGGTGCCTCTTCACCATGAGACAACTCCCACTATTTATACCAGATACTAGCAACATCTTTCAGCTGGTAGGAGGCAAGTTCAACCCCCCCCCCCCCCCCCGTTTCACTAGTATTCATAACCTTTAAAATCTCCTCAATAAAATTTTGAGGATCTTCTTCAACCCTAGACCACGTAAACTCTGGTGGATTCATCCTGAGGAACCCTCAAATTTTGGAGGTGTCGGAGGAGTCATGAAAAAACTAGAGGCGGTAGGGCCTGAACGGCTGGTCTAAGATGCTACATTCTACATGAGCATCTGAATGGCTTGTCTGAAATCATTATTAGTAGCATCAGTGCCTGGAGGCTGAATAGATGACGTGGGACCCCTCACAGGAACTGTTGGCACATGTGGAGCCTCGGTATTGGCATTTTGGCTAGAAGTGTAGACCTCATTCCTAGTATACATCACATGGTTTGGAGGCACAATCTGAAACAAGCGATAAGCATGGATTAGAATAATTTCACAGAGTTAAACTTTATAGCATGAACTAGAGTATGAAAGAATGGGAAACAATTCCTAAATGCCCTGTAGCCTCCTGATTATAGGTGTGGCACGCTTCACACCGATAATTAGGACTCTACTAGACATGACTTCACAAACTACCTAGGATATTTAAAATTTGTGCTCTGATACCAAGTTTGTCACACCCCGAGCCGAGACCCTGGACGTGGCACGCACCCGACACTATTTTTAGTACGAGCAAATGTTCTGGCATATCACATGAGCATGAAACTATAAAAACTGAACAAAGCAAAAAACAATACGAAGTTAAACACGATCTCTTAAAGGAGGAAAGTCTTCATCACAATACATTAAGACTACATAAATGTATTAAATTGAAAGTTATAAACCCATATTCTGGAAAACAAGATCAATTGTTTGACATCTGACATAACCTGTGAAGCCTCTACTAAATGATAGAAATCTACCGGGACAAGGCCCCGATATACCCTTAATACTGAAATAAACATAAAGAAAAATCTTGATACGTCTAACTTGCCCCTATTGGAAAGGATTCTTACCAATAGCAGAAGAGAGGGATCCTAGTGATGTGCCTGGTCACGGATCTGAGAACCTGAACCTACATTATAAAATGATGTAGTGCCAAAGACGATCAATACATGGAATGTATTGGTATGCAAAATCACAAAAGGAGAACTAGTAAAGCAATGAAATACAATAGCACAAGCTGAAGTCGTATTTGTCAACATAAAATGAGTTAAACCTTTTAGTTATTTATGGGAGCAAGTGGTGAACCGACATAAACCACCATGTGAGTGCATGGAGTTTGATATCGGCTCGATCAGCTAAGCCATCCTATACTTTGCTGGGCATAGGACATGACATGACATGATTTTCTAGCAAGGATCCATAATTATCCCTTTTTGGGACACATGAAGAAAAAAAGAGTTATCCGACTTGCGAAAAGATCTCTATCCTACGTCTGCAAACGTCGTTTCGGGCAGTGGTCATTTAGACTTATGCCTTCACAGTCAACCAGCTAACTCCCTTAAGCTCATACTGAAAGATAATTATTTTACTGATCATTTACCCAAATTTTTAGCCTTATCGGTTCATGTTCATGCTTTAGCCTTATTAGGCTCATGTCATAGGTTGCCACTTTAGGGCTCATATCGAAGATTTAACCATGCTACACCCATAATCCATGATCTAATATAGTTAATTAGCATTTTTGGAGAATCAAAATAGTAGAATCTTGATACACTACTTTAATCTCATGTCCTAACTACATTTAACCTTTAAGAAACTAAGAAGCAAATTGAGATGGTTTTATCAAGGTTCGTCATTCATATCAAGTAGTTGGAGTTTTTAGCGTGATTCCTTGGCAAACAATTTAGATTCAAACACTATAGTTCACAAGATATTCAGTAGAAAATTAAGCACAAAGATCATAAGCAAAACAGTTCGCCTTCTAACTAGTTTCCAGATCGATGAAAATTTCAATGGAATAAGCGTGTAGTTGCTGCCAAATTCCAAACTATTTTTTATAGATGACTAACAAGCTTTATAGATTCCATGAATTTCATATTGTACATCAATCAAAAATCTGGCAGAAGATTACAAAATTTATGTAATTCACAATACTTATCGAATGTTCATGAACACTTGGGTTGTTTCCAGATTTCCAGCAACTTGTGCAAAAGAACACATTTAATTGATAAAGACAGAGAATTCCTTCAACCCTAGATCTCTTGAGAGTAATTTGAATTGGAGGGAAATTAAACTTGAAGAAATAGACGAGAGAAGTAGTTTCTACATACCTCAAATGTTTGGAGAACTAGTGATCGAAAGTGAGGGAAGGTTAGGCTTAAGTCTTTGAGCCGTTTCTTGAATTTTTTGCGTTAGTTTTTTTGGAGAAGAAGAAGAGAGGAATGTTGAATGATGAAATAGCGTATGAAATTAGATTGAAAGGAATGATTTTTTTAATCGCTTGGGGTTAAGGAAAAAGGAAAAGACGAGATTTCCCCTAAGGGAGTTAAATAACCGATGGGCTGCCTATTTGGCTTGCTTCTCCTCTTTGTTCCCACGGTTTAATCCCATACAACCTCCAAAACATATACAAATCATTTCAAGCTGATTTCTTACTAAATTCGTAGCACTAAATGCTCATATACACAGCTATAACACCTCATCATGCAACTACAACTTAAACTTAAAGCGTGAGGTGTAACAGTTATAGACAATTTGTATTTTGAGTTAATGCACAAATGTATTAAATATGTATTATAGATATTTTGTATTAAAAAGATATTACATTACCTATGTGTTTAAAAAATTTGTGCATAGAATTTGTTTTAAGGCACATATGAATTAAAAATGTATTATACATAATTTGTATCAAAAAGGTTTGTGCATAAGACTTAGGTCTTATAAATAGTTTGTATTAAAAATGTATTAAATCAGTTATGTGTTAAAAAAGTTTGTGCATAGAATTTGGGTGTTATACATAGTTTGTATTCTGTGTTAAGGCACCAAATGAATGAAATCTGTATTATAGATAGTCTGTATTAAAAAGGTATTAAATCAGTTATATTAAAAATGTTTGTGCATAAGGTTGTGGTATTATATATAGATTGTATTAAAAAGGTAATACCTTAGTATTATACGTATGACACACCTTACAAATCAAAATGTATTATAATCATACTAAAAAGATATTTCATGGTATAAATACGTGTACAGATCCAAATACGTATTTTTTTTTGGTGTATTCAACTCAAAATGCTTGTTAAAAGCACCATATCATTTTCGCACCAAAAAAATGTTTTTTTTGTCGCATGTACTTCAAAAAAAATAGTTTTCCAACTACTTGTAGCACCACTGTGTCCATGTGCTTCAAAAAAATAATTTTTCTACTACTTGTAGTACCATTGTTTAAAAGTTATGCACATAATTAACTATTATTAGGTCTGTATCCCTTTCCTCTTATAAACTTTTCATGCCTTCTCTTCATCGTTTATAGCACCACTATAACATCCCAAAATTTTATAAGTTAAGACTCAAACCATTCTTTATTTGCGTATAAGATCGTACCGAGTGATTTCTTAATTGTTCTTAGATGCTAAGGTCAATTCTTTAGTGTGGGAATCATTTTGGATTGAATTAAGGTCACTAGAATCCCCTAACACAAAGTTGAGTTGAAAACTTTCTTACTGATTGAGTTTCAATATGAGATTTTACTTGGGTCAACTTCAAACGATCATATCTCTCAGTGCACAACGAATTAGGTGGCCCATGACCTATCAAATTAAAGGTCATTGAGTCTTCTTTGCCACCAATTTTGCCTCATTTCGAGTTTGGAGTAAAACGTTATGCCCATTTTAGTAAGGCACAGTCAGGCAATCAAAGTTTTACGGATGGCTAAACGGTCGGTGAAGTGTTTCACGGATCGCGGAGCCCTAAACGGTCCATGAAGCGTTCCTTTTAAGGCACTCCATCAGTTTTTAAGTTGGGGTCATTTTGATCTTTCCCCTATGTCGTTTTAACCCCTATTCTAAGCCTAAATCACGACGTTTTAGCTAGTTAAGGGCTTAGAAAGTGTTAATTAGTTCTTTTATGTTCATTAACACTTCAAGTCATTAGAGCAAGGTTCCAAGAGGAGAAAAACTACGATTTCGAGAGTTTTTCAAGCTTCGTCGATTTCGTTAAGAACTTTGTTCTTCCAGGTATGTAAGACAATCATAGTGTTGGACTAGTTCGTCCTCATGCCCTACATCTACTTTCAAATCAGTAAAAGAGTAATCTAGGGTTCTATCCTTAGATCTGAGTATTCTTGAGATGAGTTGATGTTAAGTTCTGAGTTTTTGAGTTCTTGATTCTTTTTAAAATTCTATTCCTAATTATTGAATTGCTATATGGTATGCATTGAGATTCTTGAGTTGATTCGTTCATGTTTATATTTCAGCATGAACCCTATTAATTGAGTATTCTTGAGATGAGTAGTATCGTTGAGTTCTGAGTTCTGAGTATTGAGTCTTTTCCATATTGTTATTGAGATCCTTGAGTTGAGTTGTTCATGTCTATATTTCAGCATGAACCCTATTTTTGAGTTATAAGTTTTGAGAATCTTTTAAAGTCAACATTTTTGCTTTAAACTGAGTTTTTGAGAAAATAAAGAGGAATTCGAGAAAGAGTTTTAACCAAGATTTGAGCAAGAGTATAAGGGAACTAAGTATTTTCCAAATGTTTCATTTTTACATGAAGAAAGAGAATATTATTTTGAGGAAAGTAAAAGAGTTTTCAAAAAGATTGAGTACATAGCAGTTACCTCTTAAAGAAGCCTTTTTGAGTAATTATCTCAACCCAGAGAAAGTATTTTTACTTTGAGCAAAGAGAAATCTTGCTTTCTAAATGAGCAATTAGTTCAGAGATATTTCAGAGCAGTTATCTCTTTTAAGAGGATAGTATGAGCAATTACCTCAAACCAGAGAAAGAGTATGTTTTATATATTTGAGTATGAGTATATATATTATTGGGAGTAGTACTAAGCACCGATATGAGGGGGAGTTTAGACAATTCACAGCCCCCATAAACCATGTCTTGCCAATATGGGTACATAATCATACTTTTTAGATGAATCCTTAGTGCCTTCGGGCAGAGCTTAGTAGATCCACTTAGTTGAGGTGTTCTATATCCCGGTACGATATAGGATAGTTCTAGCAGCGTGGACAAGACGATGTATCATCACTTAGCTCATAGTGATGGTTGTCAGTTAGAGAATCTACCAATAGAGTTAAAGTGTATTTTCATATAACACTTATTATATTGAGTTCAGAGATGAGCAAGTATTTTGTAAAGCTTTAAATGATTTAACTCCTTTATCTCTTTACATTCAGCTTGAGTACAGTTTATCTATTGCAGTCCTTTCATTAAGTTGTTTCGCTTCGGCTATATTACATACTCGTACATTAAAATGTACTGAAGTCATTCGACCTGCGTCTTTTTATGATGCAAATACAAGTGTTCAAGATCATCAATAGGCGCTTCGTTGAGTTCACTCTACACTCCAGCTAGCTTTTGGTGAGCCTCTTTGTATTCCGGAGGACTTCATATTTACTTTCTAGTTAGTAGTCTAGAGATGTCATGGGTCTTGTCCTGACATCCTTCTTTAATAGTAGAGGCTTCATAGATAGATAGAGTCGAGGAGTCTTTCAATACTTTCTTTCCTTTAAAGATGTTTTGCAAACTATTATAATTATTTCAATGAGTACTTTCAGATATTCGAGTTGAGTTTTATTTTGAGATCAAATTCTGTTTTAAGCTTATTGTTGTTTGAGTGAGTCTTCCGCTAAGTAGTCAGTCAGGCCAAGGGTTCACTTGGGGATCAGAAATAGTTCTTGAGTGCCGGCCACATCCAAGGTGTAGGCTCGGGGTGTGACAACCACTTTCTTATTTCTTTGTTGCATAGTCCCATGTAGTGGTGGCAAATGGACGGGTTGGGTCAAATTTGGACGGGTTGAAAATGGGTTAACATAAAATGGGTAATAATTCAACCCGCCATATTTGATATGGGTAAAAATGGATTGGGAAATAAATGGGTTGGGTAAAATACAAGTTTACCCATATTTTACCTTAATAACTCAAACATCTCTTTAAGAAGAGGGAATATGTAACACATAGTAGCTTGTGCAACTTGTTTAATGGATATTTGTATTTTAAGAGTAAAACATGCTTAATGCACTTTAAGCAATATCAAATACTAATACATGATTTGTTTATTTTACACTATTATTTGTTATCCAATATAAAATTAACCAAATAAAAAAAATATAATTATAATTAACAAAAGAAATGTACATTTAATATATATATATATTTTGGAGGGCCAAAGACTTCACCCTTTCAATTATAGAGAAGAATAATTAGTTTTATACATGAACATAAAAATGAAGAGAAGTTACAATATTTTTAGTGATATCATGAATTTTGAGTAAATAAAAGTTGGAAGCTTAACCCGTTTGGCTAATCCATATTTTACCCATATTTTTATGGGCTGAATATGAGTATCAACTCATATTTTACCCATGTAAAAAACCACTCACCCAACTCATTAAAATATGAGCAGGTTGGGAGGGTTACCAAAATATGGGCTCATTTTGCCGGCACTAGTCTCATAGTAGTGCTTCAAATCTCTTCCGATGATACTCAACATCAAAAGATTCATACGAAATCTATCGATTTTCACTAGTATACTCAGCAAATGCAGCAACATAAACACCACAATCCCTGCAACAAATTAAAATAACAAAATAAAAATACAATAAAAATAAAAATACAAATCATAAATTATATAGACTTACAATGAATCTTCCTTTTGTTTTGGAAGATGATCCCTAATCATATCAATATGAACAGAATCTGTCACTTTTTTACTTTCTATTGAACATATCAAGTGACATTTGCTGATGGAAGGTTCAGCCTTCAGCTTAAAAGTCGCTATTTGGAACGCTGGCAATTTTTTTTTATGGTGAATAAGGTATACCATGTCATAATTGTATAGAGAATTTTTTTAATAGATGAAAGTACATTTTGTAGGTTTCATGTCTTTTCAACATCTCCGTTTCTCTTCTCACTCCTCCACCCCATTTTCTATTTACCCCTCCCTCTAATAGAGTACTTTATATATATATTTTTTTAATTTAAATATATTTCATTACATAAATTTAAAATAACACAATAACAAGATCAATGCAAAATAAAAATAGTAATATCTTAAAATTAGTATTTCATTATTTCTTAAAATTAATATTTATTTTTCTTACCTTTTTTATAGTTCATAATATTCATTTGTCAAAAATCAAATAGAGATAAATATATTGATACTAATTTAAATTTAAAGTCAAATAATTACGTACTAAAAAGTTAAATTAAGATGCGTGCACTTAACCTCATAAAAAATTAATTGTTTTAGGTTTAGGATTAACATAAATAGTTATTTAAAATTACTTGTCAATCAACAAAATCAAAATATAATTAATCAATTCTTTTTTTTTTCGTTTTACTCTCTCCATCAATTTGTTCGATTATTTTTTGTTCTTGAAATTCTAGCTATAAAATGTATTTTTTTTTCATATGCTAACATGGTAAGAATTGCAACTTATAGTATTTTGGTTGAATTGCAACTTAGTGGGAAGGATTATTTATGAACAAACATTATAAGTTGCAGTTCTTATGTTAATTTAAAAATAAAAATATATTTTAAAATGTTAATTAAATTTTAAGTAGCTTGATTTCAATAATAAAAAGATATCATATAAATAGACGGAAGAATATGTATATATTTAAGTGTTTATGGATAATTTTTTTATTTTGGGTTACATCAAAATAGTACAAAAACTTATGTAATTATTTGTCAAGATTATTGATGCTCTTTCCATTATATTTTCTTGTTGGTGAATATTTGATGCACTTAAGTATGTATGAAATTATTGAGAAGAGAAAAAAATTAATTTATACCCCTTTCGTTTTTCGTATTAGTTATTTATTTTTTCTTTTACGGATTCCAGAAATTATAAATAAAAGCGATACTTGATTAACTTACTCCTTAAGAATTGTTTTTGCAATTTTACAAATTTTGTTTAAATTTTCAAGAAGAATTAATTATTAGTGTAATGAAAATAAAAATAAAATTATAGTTTAATTTGTTAATTGACAAATAATTTTGAATAACTATTTTTAGCAATGTAAATAATCAATACAGGATAGAAAAATAATATCAAATATTAAAAGGACGATGAATTAGGCTAAATTTCACATTTTTATAAATTAAATTATTTAAAATTAAAAAAAAAGTCAAAATTTGAAAATAATAATTAAAAAAAGAAAAAAAAAGAAGAAGAAGAGAAGTTAAAAAATTGAATCAAAGAGAAAAAGTTAAATTTCTGAAAATGGGATCCAATAATCCACTTGGCAAATTATAGGAGCCTCACTCAAGTTTTGTCTGCCACATCATATCTATCCCTCATCCACCATAAAATTTTTCCTATCAATAGTGTATGTCTATGTATATGGTGTGGCATGTAATTGGTACTTTTGGCAGTTCCTTACAACAACAGATATCAACCACCTGAGTGAATTGTTTGATTTTTTTTGTTGTTGTTTTTAAACCACCATAGTGGTTGGATTAGGTTTTAGTCTAATGATTTTAGTGCATCCAAAAGAGGTTACAAAAGAAAAAACTGTTTGAATTATTTGTTTAAATACCTGTGAATATTGTGGCTAGCTTTAGAGAGAGTGACTACTTTGCATGTTGAAAAGTTTGTTTCAGTAAAGAATATTGTCCTGGATGTTTTACCTTTCAGCTTTCATTGACGAAGTGATAAACTACCAACTAAAATCTGTGGATTAGGAATGAGCATCTCTATTCCTACTCTTCCTAGTTTGTTCAAGCTTCAGATAATACGTACTAGTACAACCAAAGTCAAATCACCTATTTCCTATGAAATTCAAATGGTGATTTTCTATATTTACAAACATTTCGCAATTAGGTGGGTTCGCTCAAATTTGGGCGGGTCATAATGGGTTGAGACAATAACTGGGTCAAGATTTAACCCAGTTCGAATTTGCTTGGGTTAAAACGGGTTAGATAATGAGTTATATAACGGGTCAAAACTCAACTCAACCCAATCCAATTTTAACTAAGCTTAATTGTTTTATTTGTTTTTTAAAACTATTTTAGTACCTAATAAAGTTATTCTTTTCTTTATTATGACTATATACCATATCAAATTGAAAAAGAAGTTTTTTAAAAATATTTTGACAAGATTTTTCTTAAGCCAATTCGGGTTACATATCAACCCAATTGGGTTGAGTGATCTCGAATATTTCACAAATTTATGGAATATTCATAAAAAATCAAATTAAATCATCCTAATTCGAGAAATATGCCACTAACGGCCCTCGAATTATGAAGATAAAGTCCAAATCATCCTAGTTTGAGAAATACGCCACTAACGGCCTTCGAATTATGGAAATCAAGTTCAAATCTTCCAAGTTTAGGAAATACGCCACTAACGGCCCTCAAATTACGGAGAAATCCAAAGAGAGAGAAGAATCAAGGGAGAAACAACATTGTACTCACAATCTTGATCAATAAAATTATGTTTCTTTCATTTTTTTTAAAAAAAAAATTGGGTTGAGCTAATAAAAGGGCGAGTGAATAATCCGTCCAAACTTAAACGAATTGGATGGATTGAGTTTGATTTTTTCCACCCCTAGTTTGCACTTAGTATCCCTCCTCTGAAGCACATGGTTTCTTCACTCAATTAGGAGTGTTAGACAAGGAGATAAGAACACATAATTTCTTTAACTTAACCGAGGATGTTAAACAACATCTCCCTTTCTAGTGCTGTCAAAATGGGCTGGTCTATCTCATATGGGCTAGCTCACATTAGGCTTTGAAATTTGACGGATCAAGTCGAGTTGATTCATTTTTTTGTGGGCCAGAAAACAGTCAGCGCAACCAATTAGTATGTGGGCTGGGGGCAATGCCGGGTCAGCCAATTTTTTTAAAGTATATTTTAATAATTTTTTAAATTAAATTATAATTTAAAAATATTAACATAAATATCGACAAGACAATATTACATCATGTTAGGGTCATTATTTGTTAATCAAATTCACAAATAAAATAATCTTTATAATACTTATTAAGTTTGACTTCAAGTAAAAATATAACCAGTTAAATAGAAATATTAACCTAATTATTTTTCAATTATCACAATAAAACACAAAAATATGACAATATTCCAACCATTAAAAAGTGAAAAATGAACTCCTTAAAAAAATTTATGAAACTTATGGCATATACAACACCAACACATCATCTTCATCAAGCACATATGAATCAACTTATGACAAGGTTGCCTTAACATCTGCATTTTCATCTACAGTTTATATGCAATATCAATTAGTTAAACATTAAAAAATAACTAAATTTAAGAACAATGTATAATATTTAATTGTACACAGAAATATTACTTGTTTGAGAGAAATCATGCAACCAGTTTCCAGTAGCGACAAGTGTTTTGATATTTTCAGGATGGATGTAATTTCTATACTTGGTGAGAACACGTCCACCAATGCTGAATGATTATTTTGATGGTACACTAGTAATAGAAATACTAAGTAATATTCTATTTTTTTTTATTTAGCCTACAGGCTAGCTCAACCCATATTACTCAAGCCCCACAGACCAAATGGCTTATTCGTGCCGGGCTAAAAAACTCTTTTCTTTTATGGGCACCAAAAATCTTAGCCCAGTCATGTTAAATCACGGGTTAGGTCAGGCCGACCCAACACATATTACTCAAGCCTCACAAACTAATAGGTTTATTCGGACCAGGTTCAAAAGCTTTTTTCTTATATAGGCTCGAAAAATCATAGCCCAATCCTGTTAAACCACAGATTAGGCCAGGCCAACCCAACAGGTCTAGCACATATTGACGGCTCTATCAGACCCGTTCTATTCAATCTTATTAGTGAAGAGAAGTATTTTTTTAGACCTTTAAATGTTATATTTAAAAAAAGGATTGTATATTGGTTATGATATGCCTTGGTGGATTTAAATTTGAATTATCTTGCTTATTGATACTATCATTTTTTTTGCCTTTACTCATAAATTTTTTTTGAAAATGATACGAAGAAAAAGGGGATGTTTTGTTAATAGGAAGAAAAAAGTGTTTATAGCCGTAACGATATAAACAAGAATACTCATCCGAGCCGCAGGAACATGTACATACGGAATACAAGAATTTCCACCTTGTAGAAGATCTAGTGGTGCTACCCGAAGACTTAAATGAATAGCCATCGTTGTTAAGAACAACCGAGATCCAATGAGAATTTGCTCGTACCTTCTGGTCTTTGACATAAAAAAAAAAGGTTGGAATGGCGTAAGAAGATATTATAGGATTATGAAATTCAATCAAGACAGCAAATTAATAAGGCTAAAAGTCCATATTATATACACTAAAATGTGGCTAATGATCTTAAATTAGTGGTGGAACAACCTACTGGAATATCAAAAGGATACTTTTCTCTTATTTATTTGGATTGCCCAATTATTCAGAGTTTCTATATATATTTTGATGCTTGTAGAAAAGCTTTTCTGGGTGAATGTAGAAAATTTATTGATTTAGATGGATATTTCTTGAAAGGAGTAACGAAAGGACAATTGTTGATTGTTGTGGCTAAAGATGCCAATAATCAAATGTTGCCTATGCGTGGGGTGTAATAGAGTATGAGAACAAGAACACACGGACATGATTTTTGAAATTGTTGATAGAGGACTTGGGATTAGGAGATGGTAGAAATTACACACTCATTTCAGATATGCAAAATGTATGTTTTTTTTTGGTTAATTTACTTATGTTTAATGCATGTTCTTTTGTACTGTAACAATGATGTCTTTTTGTTCATTGTAGACGCTTAGACCTCAATAGTCATGGATCTTTCACAAGAGGTGAAGTATAGGATGTGTGCAAGATACATCCTTTCTAACTGGGCAAAACTTTGGGGATGTTTGGAAAGAAGGAACCAATTCTTGAAATGTGCAAGAAGCACCTTTGAGGGAGATTGAAGGTAAATCTGGCCCAAATGGCATTGCTAGAAAATAAAAGTATTGTTCCAGATTTACTTCACTTCAATGTACCATCTTGGTGTAAAATGTACTTTAGGACTAATGTTAAGTGTGATAACAAAGATAGCAATATGACTGAAAGCTTCAATGCTTGGATCTTAGCTCCAAGACATAAAATCATTATCACTATGTTTGGAGAGATAAGGGTAAAGGTAATGACTAGACTAGGATAGTTCCCTCAATTTTCAAAAACATGATTAACTAACATTTCTCCAATGGCATTGAGAGTACTAGAAAACATAGAAAAGTCAATGAAATGTCATATTGATTTCAATGGAGAGAGAGGCCTTAAAATTTCTGATGAATCTTTTGTCCATATTATTGATATGAGGAGTGAGAGATGTAGTTTTAGATCATGGATGCTCAAGGGAATACCATGTCCACATGCCATTACTAACATCCTTTACAAGAAATGGGATTCAATTGACTTTGTTGATAATTACTATAGTAAGGAGACTTATCTAAAAAAAAATGTTGTCATTACCTTCAACCAATGACCACCATGAATATGTGGCCTGATTCAAGAAATCCTCATCTGAAACCACCAGTTGTTAAGTCTATGCCAGGAAGGCCAAAAAAGATTAGAAAAGAGAGTCTTGGGAGACATAAAAGTATAAAAAATTATCAAAAAGATGTTTACTTGACTTGTATCACCTATCAGGGAAAAAATCACAACAAAAGGAGTTGTCCTTTAAAGAAATGTAATTTTACATGTTATACCCCATTTATGGTTTCTATTCAAGTTATGTGACTTATTACCTATTTAATGGTGTAGGATTTTGTTGCTGCAGGATCAAGTAATGAAGAAAGGCCAAAAAAGAAACTTGCTACTACTAAAGCATCTACTACTGCTGGAGCACCTCCTAGACCTAGGGGAAGGCCAAGGAAAACAAATGTTAATCCTGATGCACCTCTTAACGCTAGGGGAAAACCAAGAAAAATAACAAACAATAAGTTTGATGTTGAGGCACCTGCAAGAGGCTGGGGAAGGACGTGTTAACCTATTTCACCATTAACTATAGGCAGAGGTATGACTTTTGAACATGTTGCATCACCAAAAAGATGTATGGAAAAGCTACTACTACAACCACTTCCTCACTTGCAAGAGGAAGAGGCATATGCATTGGAAGGGCTACTATAACAGTTGTAAGAAGAAGAGACAGAGGCATTGAAAAGGCTGCTACAACCATTTTCTCACCTGCAAGAGGAAGAGGCATATAAATTGGAAGGGCTGCTACATCACATGTAAGAGAAAGAGGCATCGACATTGGAAGGGCTTGTACAACCACTTCCTCACCTGAAAGAGGAAAAATCATAGACATTTGGAAGGGTTGCTACATCACCTGTAAGAGGAAGAGGTAGGGGAAGGGGTGATGCAACTGTTCAAACACTAGGAAAAGGCAGGGGTTTGAAAACACCTCTAAGTGACATAGGAATGTCAAGAAGGGCATCTTTGTATGAGTGATTTGAAAATTCAATAAGTTACACTACAAATGCTCCACTAAATCCACCTGCTTCACCTATTCTTTCTTAGTGTAATGTAGTAACTAGTAAAAGGTGTAGAACAGTTAGAATGAGAGTTTTTATTACTGAAACGACTTTACAACATATAATATAAGTCCTAAAAATCTTTTTTAACTTTGTATTAAAATTTTTAAATGTTTATTTCTTAAGTTTGCTCTTACATATTACAACATGAACTCCCAAGTAGTAGGATACTAAATACTGGTTTTGGACAGCCTATCAGGTCTGCTGATGTTACTGGGGACCTTGGTTTAAGACAAAGAACTGGAGTAAGGTGGAAAGGAAAAAAATAATGACAACAAACCATCTTGAAGTGATGAGGTATGAGATGAGAGTGAACAAAAGACAGAAAGTGGCTTCTTCACATCAAAGGAACAATGAAAGGAGTGTTAAGATGTTGATAGTTTTTTTTAGATCAAAGTTGATGTAACATTGTTAATTGGGCAAGTTGTTTCATCAAACAATGTAATTTAGTTTAACCCAGTTATATGTTTTAAAGTTGTGACGGTCCACTTGAACATCTATGTTAACTGGATGCACTGATTTTGTATGAACCAACTTATGTTGCACGTGTTATTATTATGAGATGTTTCTATTGTATGTGTTAATAATTTGTGTTTATCATTTGCGCTTACAATTTGTTTTTACAGTTTGTGTTAACTGTTTTTGCTAACAATTTGTATTAACACATTTGTATTTACACTTTGTGTTTACTCTTTTGTGTTTACACTTTTGTGTTTGCACTTTGTATTTACACTTTACTTTGTATTTACACTATGTGTTCATCGAAAAGTTCAAACAATCAATAAATACATAGAAACAAGGATATTACATTCAACACAAAATCAAGTTCATTGACTTCAACCATACAAACTAGCAAACATAAACACTTTTAAACTTACATCAACATAAGAAAATGCTTCAACTAGCTATTTTGATCCAAACAACAACATACATGATCAAGAGACACAACATAAAAATTCTATTGAGGCTACAATTGTTATTCCCTTTCTTCTTCATCTCAATCAATTTCTTTATTGCATTTTTCATCAGCTCAACCTCTTCACAGTCCTTGAAAGAAAACACTCTTTCCACCTCTTTCACACTACATTATTCTTCCAACAGGGTCAATACAGATTGAGCTTTAATCTCCATAATTTCTCTGTAATTGTAATCAATGATTTCTTCAATCTCCTTCATTTTTTTCACATTTGCAACTAATAGTTCATTCATGTCCTTCATTTTCTTCACCAACTTTGGAATGATGAACTTAGATCGTTCATTAACCATATCATCCCTCTAATGAAAATATTTGACACTTCTCTGATCCATAGTATGGGAAAGATCAAAATCTTCTCACCGAATTATTATCGAACCAAGAAGTTTTCAAAGGAAGCAGCAAACCATGAAAGCATCGCAGTTCGTCATTCAACTTTGAATCATCCTTATCAAAACAAATGTTATTCAATTTACCTCTTTCACGACTAATCCTAACCAAAAAAAACCAAAAAAACTGGAGGAAAAAATTAGAAGCCCTAATTAAAAATTGAACATACAAGACAAACAAAGTAATAAGAAATTAAAGAGAATAATTCGTAAAAGCTTACCTCTTTGGGCTACAATGATGATTTATCTTTGAGTGAACAACATTACGGGGAAGAAGAATCAGGTAAATAGGTAAAAGAAATGGGTCTAATGAATATTAATTTCATCTTTATTGATACGTGACAGTTAATGATAGGCCCAAAAATTATTATTTTGCGCCCTATACGCCCATCGAACGTGTATTCACGTAGTGGTCCAACTAGGCACATATATACCTTTAAAATACAATATTAAATAGTATGTTGGGGGGGGGGAGGTAATAGGACCGACCTAAAATTTGAAGTTGTTACAACAATTTTCATAAAAATTCAGATATATTTCAGACCTTTATCCCTATATTTATTATGCCATATACATTTTTATACTTTATATAAATATAATTAGATATATACACATAAAATATATCTTATATTTTTTTTAATTATATCATGTATATTTTTATTCATATTTATATATAATTGGTTATACATACATAAAATATATCATGTATATTTTTATTATATCATGTGTATTTTTATTTTATTTTGGAACTCTCATAGATGTTGAACTCCAACTCCCTCCTCCCTCCCACATATCCAAAACTGAATATTTGAAGTGTGGCCAATGTAAGTTTGGGGGGGGGGGGGGGGGACCTTGATAAACAATGAATTAAGATGGACCTGACTCTTATACCATGTTAAACAAATGAATCTTGGGCATAATTCAACCCTAAAAGCTAGCTCATGAAAGAAGAATTTCTCAATACCATATAAGGAGACCAAGTAACCTCTACCCATTCGATGTGAACTTTCAAAAGAATTACATTAACATTCTATTAAAAAAAGAACACAGTCCATTATATAAAACATTCTGCATTAGTAGAGTCTTGGTAAGGATTTGATTTGTGATGCACAACTATCATTAGTGGTTATTTTATGGCTCGAACTTGTGACCTATAGGTCACAAAGAGATAACTCTATCATTGTTCCAATTAGTACACCTTTCGAATTAACATTATATATGTAAGCATTGTTTATTTTTTATTTGTCTTTAAATTCAATTCGGTTTTATTACAAGGTAATCTTGTAATAGAATCACATAATATGAAAATACTAAATAAATGTGATGATAGACTCATAATATGAATGCATTATACAAACGTGAAAATACACGTGATAGATATACTCATAATATGAAAGCATTAAATAAACATGAAATTACACGTGATAGCTAGCTAGACTCATAACAAGAAAACATTACAATACTCGTGAGAGATACACTCATGCACCTACTATAAATTACACAAATGTTCCTCTTAAAATTGCTCAGCCTTATTCAATAAAAACATCTTACTTTCTTCTTCATATTATTTTCTTTTGCAATGGAAAATGAGATCAAAAAAGGCAAGCAAAAGATTGAAATGAAGTTGATTGAGTCTGAGAGAGCACGTATGGTGAGTTTCTCAAAAAGAAAAAAAACTTTGTTCCACGATGCAGAAAAGTTTGCGACTCGGGCTGGAGCAGATGTTGGTGTTATGCTCTTTTCACCAAGTGGAAAACCATGTTCCTATGGTTCCACAAGCATAGAAGAAATAATTGATAAATTTCTCAAAGTGAAACTAGAGGATCGCAAACGTGATTATGATGAGGGCAAATCAAATGGCTTTGAGGCATTGGAAGATCTCCATAAAGAATTCCAAGCATGTAATGAAAAAGATAAAAAACGAATATTAATACATAAGATTATGCACCCTGGCTCAGGAATACCATCAGATAAACACATGGAGGAGCAGAAGCTGGCATTGAAGTTGCGGGTAGAGAAAATTAAAAAAGAAACACAACATGCTATTCTGACTGAGCATTTGAAGTTTGATTTAAATGTTGCCCCTGAGCCAGAAGAGTAGGAGAAATCTTGAACTCAAAATTATCATGGAGTTGATAATTGGAGTTCTTGAAATTGAAGCTATGTTTGGAGAAGACTTTACCAATGATCGAGTCTTCTATTATGGTCAATTCTTGCCTTTTTATCTAGTCACTTTTTGTTTTTATGAGGTTTTAGATTACAAAATAAAAGGTTATGGAGTTCTTATGTTATTAAGTCAGTTTTTTTCAATCTTAGTCTTTAATGATGCTTTGTGTTGCCTAGATTGGTAAATCAATTGAAATTTTTATTTAACTAGTGAACATTGTAAAAGTGATCAATCAAAGAAAAACCTCATACACTCATTGATTTTCTTTTATGTTTACATCTTCAGCAAGATTAGTGCATTTACATTTGCATTGGCAATAACAATGTAGTGAAATTTAATGAAATGCTCATCCAAGAATCATTTCAAAGGGTTTTAATATACTTTCTCAGTCTCAATTTATATGAGTTAGTTTGACTTGACGCGGAATTTAAGAAAAAAAAGTAAGACCTTTGAAACTTGTGGTCCAAAATAACATAGATATTTATGTGGCTAGAAATTATTTCATTAAGGATAAAGTGGGCATTTTAAAGTTAAATTATTACTAAATAAAGAAATTTATCATTCTTTTTGATGATTAAAAAGGAAAGTAAATCATATAAATTGAGACAGAGAGAGTACTATATTTACATGCCGCACACTTTTAATTCTCAACAATTTTGCATCATTTATACACATTTTCTCCATAAATACTAATAAAACATTCGTATTTTTAATACTTTGGAATAAGAGTGTTAAATCATAATGAACATATTCGAGAATAATATTGCAGCTTATTCATGTCACTCAAGAGGGAAAACAAGAATATTTAAACAACTCATTTTTCAACTATTCTCTCTAGTAATTGTACAACATCAAAAGTGAACAAAAATATTGAGAAAATTAGGTTGAGGTACACTTATTAGTAGGATAAAGGCAGTAGAAACATACACTATTTATAATCACGTACAAACAATGTTGTTTTAGAGACGCCAAACAAAAATAACACTCGCAAAACGTGCAGTATACAAAGTTTACATAAAGATTAGATTTTCTACAAAATTCTACCAATATATGTTGCTGTAGGATACAAAAATGTACCCAGACATGCTCATTTCCTTCGAATTGGGGTGTAAAATATTCGCGATGTTTGCTGTTGACGGACTATTTCACTAGTTGCTTCATTGCTGCAACTGAAGAGCTATTTGCTGCTGAAGACGAATTATGGGCGTGTTTCTTTTCTGGTTTCTTGCATTATGCTTTTGGTCCATTTTGTCTCATTTTTACTCCCGTATCAACTGATGCATGTAACATGTTAAGAAACTCCATTAATGGGGGTGTTTGAGAAAATGAAATCAGAGAAAAATGAGAAAGCTTTTCATTTATCATGTAATTTGTACAATGAGTCATGCTTTTATAGCTAACAACATTTTTAACTACCAAGGGAATCTAAAAGCTTCTATTCTAGCTAACTTTCTTAACTAACTAACAAACTAATATAATTAATTAGTTACAATGTATTCAACACTCTCCCTCAAGCTAAGAATGGGAAAATATGTTTTTTCATTCCAAGCTTGTTAATCAGTGCTTCATGTTGAGGTTTGCATAACCCTTTAGTAAGTAGATCAGCCTGTTGTTCTCTTGTTCCTATGTGTTGTATCTGTATAAGTCCTTCCAAATTTTTTCCTTTACAAAATGACAATCTATGTCAAAGTATTTAATTCTCTCATGAAAAATTGGATGTACTGCTATTTGAATGGTAGCTTTTCTGTCAAAAAAACAACTTTATAGGCAGCTTAATTTATATTCTAGCTCTTTGAATAATCCTTTCAGCTAAACTATCTCAACTACAGTTGTAGCCATACTTCTGAACTCTACATTTGTAGAGCTTCTTGAGATTGTGCTTTGCTTCTTTGCATTTCCGGATACCATAGCATTTCCTACTTTAACTATGTAACCAGTTACTGACTTTCTGGACTCTATACAAGCTCCCCAGTCTGAGTCACAGTAAGCTACAAGTTCAATAGCTTTGTTGTTTGGCATGAACAGGCCAAGACCTGATGTTCCTTTTATATATCTAACCATTCTGAGTGCAGCTTCCATGTGGGATAGTGTTGGTGAGTGAATGTATTGACTAAGTACCTGAACTATAAAAGCTATGTCAGGCCTCGTCATGGTCAAATACAGCAGCCTACCTATTAGTCTTTGGTATTGTCCATGATCATCAAGAAGCATGCCTTCTGCATTGTCCTTTCTACCTGTGCATTCATCAAACTCAATAGATGTCAACTTGTGATTAAACTCTAGAGGAGTAGATGCAGGCTTACATCCTGCTAAGCCTAGTTCAGATAGAAGTCTAAGTGCATATTTCCTTTGATTCATAACAATACCATCAACAGTTCTGGAAAACTCAATTCCAAGAAAATACTTTAACTCTCCAAGATCCTTCATTTTGAACCTGTGTTGCAAATTCTTTCTAATTTACTGTATGAGTTTTATACTTCTACCAGTGATCAAAAGGTCATCCACATATATAAGTATGACAAGAAGTTCTTTCCCTACTTTCTTTGTAAACAATGAGTAGTCATAATGAGATTGAATGAATCCCATATCAATTAGTGCTTCAGTAAGTTTCAAGTTTCAATTTCTTGGTGCTTGCTTTAGCCCATACAAGGACTTGTGAAGCTTGCAAACCATGTGATCTTTCTCCCCTTGGTTTACATAACCCTCAGGAATATTCATATAAACCTCCTCAGGTAGATCACCATGAAGAAAGGCATTATGCACATCCATCTAAAATATAAACCACCCACAAGTAGCAGCCAAAGCTACTACAGATCTTACAGTAACCATCTTGGCAATAAGAGAGAAAGTCCCAGTGAAGTCTAGACCTTCTTGTTGACTGTAACCCTTAGCTACTAGTCTGGCCTTATATCTTTCAACCTCACCTGTGGCATTGTATTTGATCCTAAAGACCCACTTGCAGCCAATAGGAACCTTATCAGAAGGAAGAGGAACAATAGACCAAGTACCATTATCTTCAAGAGTTGTAATCTCAACTTTCATAGTAGCTATCCAAAGAGGATCTTGGCAGGCCTCTAAGTATGTATGAGGTTCAGAAATAGCTGAATAAGCAACAAGAGAGGTTCTGTAAGAAGGTGATAGACTAGAATAGGAAACATAGTTGGAGATAGGATACAAACAGGCAATTTTGGCTTTAGGAGTCACATAGGTATCTAACCAGATTAGTGGCTTAGACTGCCTAGAGGACTAGGAGGGACTAAAGGGGGAACAACACTTTCAGCTATAGCATGCTTATAGGAATGAGTAATGGTGGTATGATCAGATGGATTAGGTGAAGGTGAATGATCAGACAAAGGTACAATGGGAATGGACATGTGAGGACCACTAGACACCTCAGGAACTGAGTCACCAGGAATAGATATGACTGGGAATAAGGGATCAGGACAGGACTTGATTCCTTGAAGGGGAAGATCTCCTCTTTGAACACAGTATCTCTACTGACAAAGAAGGTTTTAGAGCGTAGATCATATAAAATATAACCCTTCTGAGTGAAAGAATACCCCATGTGAACAGCAGGAATAGTTCTAGGAGCAAACTTATGTAGCCTTTTAGGATCAGTGGCATAACATAGAGTACCAAACATTCTAAGATGATGAAGAGCAGGAGATTGGCCAAACAACTTCTCATTTGAGGATCTACCTTTCAACAGCATAACAGATAGTCTATTGAGGATATACACTGCTGTAGTAACACACAAAGCCCAAAATTTGAGAGGGATACAAGCTTGGAATCTTAATGCTCTAGCCATGTCAAGTATTGATCTATGCTTCCTCTCAACCACTCCATTTTGTTGAGGAGTGTAAACACATGAACTTTGATGCATAATTCCATATATTTTTGAACAAATCAGCCACTTGAGAATTAAACAATTCAGCTCCATTGTCTGATTTTATACACCTAACAGTAGTTCCAAATTGAGTTTTGACCATGCAGATGAAGTCTTTCAATAGAACAATAGAGTCAGACTTAGTATGCATTAAAAATATCCAAGTATATCTTGACATATCATCTACCAGTGTGAGAAAGTACCTCTTTCCATCATGATTAGGAACCCTATAGGATCCCCATACATCAGCATGCACAATATCAAAAGCAGAATTAGAAATAGACACACTTGTAGGATATGGCAATCTTGTTTGCTTAGCAACTGGACAAACAACACAATTGTGGTCTTTCATAGGAACATTTTGTAGACAAGCTATTCTACTGAGAACTTTAAGAGGGGTATGCCCAAGTCTCTTATGCCATAGACTACATAAGGAACAAACAGAAGTAAAACTAGTAGGAGAACTAGTACATGAATTTCTAGTTATATAGCTTTTAAACTTTTTGGCATGATAGACGCTTGTTTGCAACTCTATGTTGAGGAGATAAAGACTTTGATTCTCTTTACCAATCCCTAGGACCCTCCCATTGAAGAGATCCTAAAAGATACAAAAGTCAGGAAAAAATAAGACAACACACCTTAGTTGTTTTGTGAGTTGAGAGACTGAAAGAAGATTGTACTGAAATTCTGGTATAAATAGGACATCCTGCACCAGTTTATCCTTAAGAACCAGTGATTCACCAAAATTACTTATAGACACCTGAGTACCAGTGGGCAAATTGACTTTCATATTGCTCTTAACTCCAAGATCTGTATACTGACTTATGAGAACGGGATTGTGAACCATATGGTTTGAAGCACCAGTATCAATAATCCAACTGGAATTAACCACATCAGACATAAGAGTTGTGAGGATACCTGATGAACCTGAAGATCCTATAAGGGTAACATTGGCCATAGTATCTACCTCCTTTCCCTTGCCCTTGCTTAGCATCTGAAGGATCTGATTATATTGCTCCTATGTAAAAAGTGTAACACCTCGCAAAATTCCTAAGTTAAGACTGAACCATTCTTGAATTTCGTCTAAGGTCGTACCAAATGATTCTTAATTGTTCTTAGGTTCTAAGGTCAATTCAATAGTGTGGGAATGATTTGGAGATGAATTAAGGTTACAAGAATCTCCTAGCACAAATTTAAGTTGAAAGTTTCCTTACCGATTAAGTTTTAATATAAGATTCTACTAGGGTCAACTTCAAACGATCATATCTCTTAGAATATGAAAATTTACATGGCCCATAACCTACCAAATTAAAGGTATTTGAGTCTTCTTTCCAACGCCAATAAGTTTGCATCAATTGGAGTTCGGAGTAAAAAGTTATGCCCATTTTACTGGACATTATCTTGCCACGAACCAGCCGCGCGGCCGAGGTATTTTCCGCGCGCCGCTTGGCAGCAGCTACAGCCTTCCTTCGTGGTTGACTGCGTGCCTGAGGCGTATTCCGCGCAGGCGTATGGGTCTTTTAAAAAACTCCCAAATACGTAGTTCACCTCCCTAGTTCATAAATTTACCCTAGAAAGAAAAGTTTCAAGAAACTAACTTCCTCCAAGGTTCATCCATCATCCAAGGTAAGATTTGACCATAGAACTTCATAATTCTTTCATCTTAACATGAATCAATAACTCCTACTCATGAAATTCGTAGATTCTTCTAGAAAGCTCCTCAAGAACTCATCTCTAAGATTCAAGAAACAAATTCTTGCCATCTTTTCATCGAAAGATCTCATCTTTCTCAAGAATTTGGAGTGTAAAAGGTATGTAAGACTATTCATAGTGTTGGACTAGTTCGTCCTCATGCCCTACACCTCAATTTAGTCAGTAGCAAGTTGAATCTAGGGTTCTTCCCTCAGTTTTATGAAATTCTTGATATGAGTTATGTTCTTGTTTCGAGTTCTTAATCCATACATTATGAGATTTGAAATATTTTATACTTTGAGATTCTTGAATTGTTGTTCATGCTTGTTGTTCCACATGAACCCTATATATATTGCGTTTCTTTCTAAAAGTATTTTTGAGCCTATATTCCCCTATACTGCTTTTGAGGATTAAAGTGAGTCCAAGAGATAGTTTTAAAACATTATTTTCAGAAAAGTTAAGGGAACAAAAATGGTTCCAAAAGTACTATTTTCACATTGAAAAAAGAACTATGATTTATGATTAGTATGACAGTCGAATATGCCATCAATGTTTAAGCAGTATGACATCTAGATATGCCATCAATATTTATGCAGTACGACTTCCCGAGTCATTAATATCATATCATAATATGATTTCAGATATAGTTTTTATGATTACAACCCAATTACAGATTATTTCAAGAGTGTTAAGAGAACTTTCATGGTTCCGAATGTACCATTTTTTACATTGAAAAAGATAGCACTATTTTCAGAAAAATATAAAGAGTTTTCAGAAAGATTTAATACAACTTCAACTACCTCATAAAGAGGTCTCTTGAGAAATTATCTTAATCCAGAGAGTACTTTTACATGAGCATACATTTATATTTTGGGAGTAGTATTGAGCACCGATTTAGGGTAAGAGTTAAGATAACTCAAACTCCATAAACTACGTAGCCAGCGTAGATAGAATAGTACAGCAAGACGAGCGACTCCTCACCTGCATCGAGAAGGCTTTTCAGTGGATCCATCAGTTCAGTTGTGTTCTATACTTCGACATGGTATAGAGCAGCTCTTGCAACGTGGGTAAGACGTTGTATCATCACGAGGCTCATAGTGATGGTTGTCGGTTAGAGAAACTCCCCATTAAAGTCAAGTAAAATGTATTTTTATATATACATTTCAGTTCAGTATTTACCATTATTGCATTCCTACAGTAAGAGCTTAAATGATTTTCATCATGATTTATACTATGTTTCAGTTGAGTTACTTTCAGCCTTTCAGTTCAGTTATTTGTTTTATTCAGCCCTATGACATACTCATACGTTCAATGTACTGATGTCATTCGACCTGCATCGTTTTATGGTACAGATCAGGTACTTAGGATCATCAACATGAGTTCCGTTGAGATCACATTATCCGCTCGTTAACTTTTCGTGATGCCTCCTTTCTTTCGGAGAACTCTAGTTTTATGATTTTTTAGTAGTACCGCTTTGAGGTGTCGTGGGTCTTGTCCTGACACCTATGTTTATACAGTAGATGCTTCATAGATAGACAGTTTTGTCAGTCTTACAGTACTTAATTTAAAATATTTTATTTAAAACTTGATGTATCATTCAGTATTTTCAGATAGTTTTGTGATTCAGTAAACTGTTTTAAATGTTTCCTTTAGTTTTGATGCTTACACATACTTGAGTTAGTCTTCCGCTCAGTAGTCAGCCAGGTCGAGAGTTCGCTTGGGGACCAGCAATGGCTCTCGAGTGCCGGCAACGTCCAGGGTGTAGGTTCGGGGCGTGAGAAACTTGGTATCAGAGCGCAGAGTTCAAGTGTCCTAGGGTGTCTATGAAGTCGTGTCGGTAGATTTTTTTTTATGGTTGTAAAGACCCCACTTCTATAAATGAGGGACTATAGACATTTAAGAAAAGTTCCCCTTCTGTCATACTCTAAATCATGCAATAGAACTGTGTCATAAGGAACTTCTTCTAACTCGTGCATTTCTCAGATCCATTCGACTATCTCCTTATACTGAAGGTAGCTAAAAAGCAAAGCCCAAATCCTTATCGATGAGTTATTCTAAGATAAAATCTTTAGAAAGTAAAAGAGATTGCACAGGGCTTGAGAGAAGCCCGTTAGTGTGCATTAAGTGAGTTGATTTGAAATATCACACCCTTATTCATATGAATCGTACATTTGAGCCAAAGCAAGATGTACTCCCATAATCTCTTCTCTAACTCTTGTTTGAAGTGATACCCTTTAAGAGGGAAGTATGTTTTAGAATGCTTGGTAGTATCTTCACCGAACGATAGTGTGAGTTGCGATATTATGAGCCAGTAGTAGGAGAAGTGCCCAGAGTTAGAAGTATGCATCTAAGAGGTGTAGTAACCTAAAAAATGGGGATAACTATAGAGTAAAGTGTGTAGTTGCACTCATGCACCTATTAAGTTATTAATGAGCAGTTTTCCCTTATCGATAGGCTAAGAATTGATGATTTTGTGTAGATTTCATGATAGAAGGTAGATGAATAGTCACTAGTCACAATGAGTTAGAGTATACTTTAACCAGAAAGGAGTTTATGATGAGGTGTCAATGTATTTGTACCAACCAAGTATAGGTGTTGAATAAAAGAGCTGAGTATTCGTGATGTAATAGAGTTAAGCTAGACTTATAATTTTTGAAAAAGAGAGCCCCTTGGTATTCAGATGATTATAGAACTAATTAAGTAATGATGTATAGTAAATGGGTAAACAGTATTTAAGTTAAGTAAGGAAATGGGACAATAATCTGTAAATAGGTAGGATGTGAGATAAAGATTGACTACTTGTCATAAGGTCTTAATGGGACAGTGTTTCTTAATTTTATCTAGTAGTCGTAAGTAGTATAAGATGTGAGCAATTATTTTGATGTCATGTTTAGTACTATAGACACTAAGCTCGAATTTGAGATGAGTGTTGTGATAAAAATGATGACAACATAAGGGTGATGATATTAGCTTTGAGATCTGATATGGTAGATTTGACATAGAGTAGGTGAGAAATTGAGATGTTAGTTCCAATGAATGTGAGTTGTACAAGTGTAGGATTCTGACTTTTAGATGAGAGCAATAAAGTGCGGCTAAGTCATTAGAGTAACAAGAGCATTAAGAGGTGTACCCGAGATCTTATATAGTCAAACGAGGTTCCAATTAAGTTTATGATTTTTTATGTGTGCCTAGATAGTATATTTGAATTATAAATGTGGAGTAGGATGATGTAAGCATTATTTATTACCCTTAGGAGTTGGTCGGAGAGATCATATATAGTCAATGATGAGCCTCTTAAATATAGTTCAAGTTTTCTCTAGTTGGGTAGATATGAACTTAGAAAGGCGGTATTAACAGACTAAGAGGGAGAAGTCAGATTATTAAGAGTTAAACTAAGTAGCCTTATAAACCATTGAGAAGAGGTTAAAAGAAGCATCTAAAAAAGAGGTCTTAGAAGGAATCTTAGCAACTGCACATGGAGAGTTCAGTAGCCATTAGATTAGCCTTTCCCGAGTATCAGAGTAAATCGAATATAGACTAGTTTAGAAAAGATGAAATAGATCCATAGCCTTAGAGTATCAGTTTCAGACCTAAGGGGGAGATGATAAGATGGGAAACCAAGTCAAGTGTTGAGAGTCAAATAGTAATGTGTTCAGAAAGAGTTAAAGTGATAAATCGACCCATTCATACTCTAGCGTATTCCTCAAAGTTCAGTCGTTACAACATCCTATTGAACTCTTTAATATCAGAATTGTGTTCATGACCTATGCTCATACACCTCAAACAGATTCACATCTATGCTCAGTTTCCAGAATGAGGGTCAAAGACTTTAGCCCATTGATCTCAATCTTACTCCATAAAGTTATGGATATCAGCCTCATGCTATGAACCTATTCATATAAGCACTCATGTCTCATAGTATGCCCAGTCTCACAAATTCATGAATTACTCTCAATGGCTAACAACATAATGTTATGCCATGCATATTCATGTATCAGAGTTCTCAAATGAATCATGCTTATGATCCTTAGCCCTAAAGCTCTTTTATTGATCCTTTTTAGTTAGAGAATGATGTTGTCGATAGTAGTTGAGTAATGATAGAAGGAGAGGGTTGATGTTTCTTACAATGATAGTGGTGGTGTTCTTATTCCATCTAAGCTTATAATGTGGTGGAGGAATAGGATGAAGTTTTACTAAGAGTAATAGTTAAATGAGAGAAAGTAGTGGTTCCTAGTAGTAATGCGTGAAATTTCAGTTGGTAGAGATGATGAGAGAATGAGAAATTCTTAGAAGGATTGGTTAGTTGGAGTTCATGGAGTGGTTATAGTACTAAGCTTGAATGTGGTGTTGTTAACTTTTGGACAAATGCATGATGCATTAGGTGTTTCTTGATTTGGGCTCGAGGTTAGTTGAATACAGTTATAAGAAGAAGTATTCTTGGGATGAGGTTCTCTATAGAGGTATAGAACCTAAATCTTGTGGTTTAGATAAGTATAACCATCTCATGTTTAGCACCTTGTGAATTAGAGATTAGGCTTGAACACAATAAGAGCAAGAGATTTGACTTAGACGTTTGTAAGAGTAGTCATATACTCTAGTGGGAGCTATGAGTTACAGCTAACGAAGTGTAGTAAGAGAGCATAGTTGAGAAGTATTGCTAAGCTTAAAAGCTACCAGTCATATCACTCAAGGCATAGTAGTCATATTCTTACTTCGTGCCGGGATACCTTATTTCATGTCATGGCCTATAATCTTGAAATCTTATGTGAGCTTTGTGCCAAGCATGCCCTAGTCCAGCTTCAAAACTCTCAATATTAATCAGTTCTGCCTATATTAGTAGAAAAGTTCAGAAGTCAAAAGATAGTAAGAGTAACTTGTTTCCTTTCCATGCTCAGCTTAACCATCATTTGAGGACAAATGATCCTAAGGGCGAGATATTGTAACACCCCGAAAAATTTCTAAGTTAAGACTGAACCATTCTTGAATTTCGTCTAAGGTCGTACCAAATGATTTTTAATTGATCTTAGGTTCTAAGGTCAATTGAATAGTGTGGGAATGATTTGGAGATGAATTAAGGTCACAAGAATCCCCTAGCACAAAGTTAAGTTAGAAGTTTCCTTACAGATTAAGTTTTAATATAAGATTCTACTTGAGTCAACTTCATATGACCATATCTCTTAGAATATGAAAATTTACATGGCCCATAACATACAAAATTAAAGGTATTTGAGTCTTCTTTCCAACGCCACCAAGTTTGCATCAATTGAAGTTCGGAGTAAAAGTTATGCCGATTTTACTGGACACTATCTTGCCATGCACCGGCCGCGCGGCCGAGGTATTTTCTGCGTGGGCGTGCGGTGAGGTAGCAGCTACACCCTTCCTGCGTGGTTGGCTGCGTGCCTGAGGTGTATTCAACGCGGGCGTCTGGGTCTTTTAAAAAACTCCTAAATACGTAGTTCACCTCCCTAGTTCTTAAATTTACCCTAGAAAGAAAAGTTTTCAAGAAACTAACTTCCTCCAAGGTTCATCCATCATCCAAGGTAAGATTTGACCATAGAACTTTATAATTCTTTCATCTAAACGCGAATTAATAACACCTACTCATGAAATTCATAGATTTTTCAAGAAAGCTCCTCAAGAACTCATCTCTAAGATTCAAGAAACAAATTCTTGCCATCTTTTCATCCAAGTATCTCATCTTTCACAAGAATTTGGAGCGTATAAGGTATGTAAGGCTATTCATAGTGTTGGACTAGTTCGTCCTCACGCCCTACATCTCAATTCAGTTAGTAGCAAGTTGAATCTAGGGTTCTTCCCTCAATTTTATGAAATTCTTGATATGAGTTATGTTCTTGTTTCGAGTTCTGAATCCTAACATTATGAGATTTGAAATATTTTATGCTTTGAGATTCTTGAATTGTTGTTCATGCTCGTAGTTCCACATGAACCCTATATATATTGCGTTTCTTTGTAAAATTATTTTTGAGCCAATATTCCCTTACACTTTTTGAGGATTAAAGTGTGCCCAAGAGATAGTTTTAAAACATTATTTTCAGAAAAATTAAGGGCAAAAAAATGGTTCCAAAAGTACTATTTTCACATTGAAAAAAGAACTATGATTTATGATTAGTATGACAGTCGAGTATGCCATCAATGTTTAAGCAGTATGACATCGAGATATGCCATCAATATTTATGCAGTACGACTTCCCGAGTCATGAATATCATATCATAATATGATTTCAGATATAATTTTCATGATTACAACCCAAATACAGATTATTTCAAGAGTTTAAGGGAACTTTAATGGTTCCGAATGTACCATTTTTTACATTGAAAACGATAGCACTATTTTCAGAAAAATATAAAGAGTTTTCAGAAAGATTTAATACAACTTCAACTACCTCATAAAGAGGTCTCTTGAGAAATTATCTTAATCCAGAGAGTACTTTTACATGAGCATACATTTATATTTTGGGAGTAGTGTTGAGCACCGATTTAGGGTAAGAGTTAAGATAACTCAAACTCCATAAACTACGTAGCCAGCGTAGATAGAATCGTACAGCAAGACAGGCGACTCCTCACCTGCATCGAGAAGGCTTTTCAGTATATCCATCAGTTCAGTTGTGTTCTATACTTCGACATGGTATAGAGCAGCTCTTGCAACGTGGGTAAGACGTTGTATCATCACGAGGCTCATAGTGATGGTTGTCGGTTAGAGAAACTCCCCATTAAAGTCAAGTAAAATGTATTTATATATATACATTTCAGTTCAGTATTTACCATTATTGCATTCCTACAGTAAGAGCTTAAATGATTTTCATCATGATTTATACTATGTTTCAGTTGAGTTACTTTCAGCCTTTCAGTTCAGTTATTTGTTTTATTCAGCCCTATGACATACTCATACGTTCAATGTACTGATGTCATTCGACCTGCATCATTTTATGGTACAGATCAGGTACTTAGGATCATCAACATGAGTTCCGTTGAGATCACATTATCCGCTCGTTAACTTTTCGTGATGCCTCCTTTCTTTCGGAGAACTCTAGTTTTATGATTTTTTAGTAGTACCGCTTTGAGGTGTCGTGGGTCTTGTCCTGACACCTATGTTTATACAGTAGATGCTTCATAGATAGACAGTTTTTGTCAGTCTTACATTACTTAATTTCAGATATTTTATTTAAAACTTTATGTATCATTCAATATTTTCAGATAGTTTTGAGATTCAGTAAACTGTTTTTAATGTTTCCTTCAGTTTTGATGCTTACACATACTTGAGTTAGTCTTCCGTTTAGTAGTTAGCCAGGACGAGGGTTCGCTTGGGGACCATCAATGGTTCTTGAGTGCCGGTCATGTCTAGGGTGTAGGCTCGGGGCGTGACAAAAAGTACATGCCTTGTGTACATGCTGAAGAGTGATTAGTAGAGAGACCTTGGGATCTAGGAGTAGAGCTTACAATAGAGTCATCATAAGTTTCATTCTAAAAAAAATGATGTCCTGCAGTAGTAGCACTGTTGTCATGAGAAGAAGAGGCTCCTCCTTTCTTCTTAGGATAACCATGAAGTTTGTAGCAAGTTTCCTTTGTATGACCTTTATAATGACAGTAATCACAATAGACCTGAGACCTGCCACCAGGCCTTGAATCACTATGGCTTCTAGATCTATAAATACCAGTTGAGCCATTACTGGGAAAATAGGTGGGAATGCCTCCCCCTGATCCTGAACTAGAACCACTATTGCTATGATATCCATCATGACTAGGCATCCTGTTGCTCATAAGAGCAGTTTCTAAGAGGAATTCTGTGGAGGAAGAACTACTAGCACCATTCATCATCTGACTCTCAACATTGATAATCATAGCATAAGCCTGATTAATATTTGGAACAGGAACTAGCATTAACACTTGACTCTTAGCATGAGCATAAGACTCATTTAAGCCCATCAGAAGTTGCCAAACCTTCTGAAACTGGAAGTGTTCTGCATATTGTTTGGATTCAGGACAGGCACAAGAAGGAGGAGGTATAAGAGTTTCTATTTCATCCCAAAGTTTTCTCAATCTGGAGAAATAATTGGATATAGAAGTTGTGCCTTGAGACAAAGTAACAATCTCCTTATGGAGGTAAAAAGCTTGAGAATCATTAACCTTATCAAACCTTTCACGAAGATCTTCCCATACTGCATGAGCATCAGACCCATAGATCACTGTACTAACAAGCCCCTTAGAAACAGTATTCATAATCCATCCTAGAACAATAGCATTACATCTCTCCCATAGATCATGCATGGAAGCATGATACATGTCCTCGGTACAAGTTCCTAGTAGAAAACCAAGCTTGTTTTTGCCAAGTAAAACGAGCTTCAAGGATTTACTCCATAATGAATAATTCTCAAATCCTAGAAGCTGAATTGAGATAAGAACTGAACCTTGAGTATCAGATGGATGAATGTAGAGAGGGTGATTGTGATTGACTGGAGGTGAAAGCAGACCTAGAATCTGAACTGCAGCAGGATCAACAATGCCATCAACTTATGCCATGAATAGCATTAGTGAAGCTAGACAGCAACAACAAACACTTGATCTGCAGAACTTGATCGAAAATACAATGGAACAAGAGGAAAAGCTAACAGAAAGTAACAGGAAATCTCTTGTGCTCTGATACCATGTTGAGAAATTTCATTAATGGGAATGTTTGAGAAAATGAAATCAGAAAAAAATGAGAAAGATTTTCATTCATCATATAATTTGTAAAATCAGTCATGCTTTTATAGCTAACAATATTTCTAACTACCAAGGGAATCTAGAAGCTTCTATTCTAACTAACTTTCTTAACTAACTAACAAACTAATATAATTAATTAGTTACAATGTATTCAACATAACATTCAACAATTATATATCCAGGAAATTAATAAGTTAACACCAGAAGTGATTTGAAGATAAATAGTTCCTTCATTTCAATTTGTTTGATCTATTTAATTGACTTGACATGAAATTTAAGAAAGTAAAGATCTAGAAGACTTTTGAATCTTGTAGTCTAAAATTAAAAAAATATGTCAAATATACCAAAATGTCTTTTAATCTTGTGGTTTTAAGCATGTCATGTGAAATGTTGAAATTAAAAAGTTGTTAAAAAGAAAAATGTCATTCTTTTTTAAACGGACTAAAAAGGAAAGTAGATCAAACAAATTGAAATACTATAAGGACTTACATATTTGCCACACTTGATGTCTGCATATATTACGATGAAATCTCCTTCTTGAAACCCATTATCTCGCACAAAATCTACTGAAGAATGGTAAAACCGTATTTATTTATCAATATATCTCGTTAAGTTAACTTTTACAATTTTTTACACTATCGAAGGACTAACAACCAAAGTAAACTAGGACTAGGAAACTATAAAACTAACAAATCCTAATTAAACATAATAAGTAAATACCATAAATAATAAATCCTAAACCAGTAAGGAATCCTAAACTACTTAGGAATCCTACTCTTGGTTTATTTCCTACATAGCCTCCCTTAAACCAAGATCCTCAAATGTGATCATACCCATCATCTTCTTCAACTTTATGAATAACTCTATTTTTAATGGCTTTGTGAAAATATCAGCAACTTGTTCTTCAGTCTTGCAATATTCAACCACTATCTCTTTATCTTGGACCAAATCACGAATGAAGTACCATTTGATGTCGATGTGTTTGCTACGGCCATGAAAAACATGATTCTTTGTTAACGCAATTGCAGACTTGCTATCACAAAATATTTTTGTAGGACTATCTTGCTTGTGTTGAAGAAATCCAAGCATCCTTCTCAACCATAATGCTTGTGTAGCACTACTTGTTGTGGCCATGTACTCTGTTTCAGCAATTGATAAAGCAACAATTTGTTGTTTCTTTGAAGACCAAGAAAATACACCAGATTCCAAATAAAATGCATAGCCTGAAGTGCTTTTTCTTTGCATCATATCACCAGCCCAATCACTATCAGTAAATCAAACAAGATTACTATCATTAGTCTTTGAATAAAATATACCATCAGAGTGTGTACCTTGAATATATCTCAAAATTCTCTTAGTAGCTTGCAAGTGAGATTGACGCGGAAACTCCATAAATCTGCTAATTAATCCAACTCCATAAGTAATATCAGGTCTTGTAGAAGTCAAGTATCTTAGACTCCCTACCAATTTCCTAAAATATGTAGCATCAACAAAATCAACAGTTCCATCTTTAGTCAACTTCAATTTCTCTTCAATAGGGGACAAGATTGGTTTAGCTTTGTCCATATTAAATCTTTTCAAAGTATCACTCGCATATTTTTTCTGAGAGATAAAGATTCCATCTTTCAATTGAGTAACTTCAATGCCAAGAAAATAAGACATTAATCCCAAATCAGTCATCTCAAATTGGCTAATCATAACCTCCCTAAACTCATAAATTAGTTTAGGATTATTGCCAGTAAATATTAAATCATCCACGTATAAGCATACAATGAGAATGTCTCCATTAGTATTGCATTTTATGTATAATGTATGCACATAAGGACATCTATGAAAATCATGTCCAATAAAATAAGAATCAATGCGAGTATACCAAGCTCTAGG
This sequence comes from Solanum appendiculatum, assembly GCA_018342035.1. Lineage (NCBI taxonomy): Eukaryota > Viridiplantae > Streptophyta > Magnoliopsida > Solanales > Solanaceae > Solanum > Solanum appendiculatum. The sequence continues at coordinate 273,426 of JAGDQO010001127.1, read as the reverse complement.
AGCATGTTTCAACCCATATAACGCTTTCTTCAACTTGTAAACTTTATTTTCTTGACCTTTTTTAATATATCCCATAGGTTTCTCAGCATATACTTCTTCTTCAAGAACACCATTCAAGAAAGCAGATTTAACATCCATTTGATGAATTTTCCAACAATTATTTGCAGCAAGAGAGATAATCATTCGAATAGTATCAAGTCTAGCAACAGGTGCAAATACCTCAAAATAATCAATACCTGCCTTTTGTTTGTATCCTTTAACAACTAATCTTGCCTTAAATCGATCTACTTCTCCAGATGGTTTGTATTTGGTTTTGTATACCCACTTGACTCCAATTGGTTGTTTTGAAGGCGACAAATCTGTCAACTCCCAAGTGCTATTTTTCTCAATAGCATGAATTTCTTCATCCATTGCATTCATCCAATGATCATCTTTGGCAGCTTCCTCAAAAGTAATTGGATTACAATCTGCAAATAGTACAAAGTTCACAATATCTTCGTTGGATAAATTTTTATTATTGTCAACAACATAATCTTGCAGACGGGCTGGTAGTTGGCGATTTCTTTGTGGACGAATTGATGTTTCTGTTTGAACAGGATAAGCTATTTGTTCCTCTTGATCTCTGCTAGAGCTTCATTCCTCCATAATTGAAACGATTGTATCAGACCTAGGCAACTCAGGATTTTTCTTTGACCATTCCTAAGTATTGTGTTCTTCAAAAGTTACATCTCTACTAATAATTACTTTTCCTGTATCTGGATTAAATAGCTTGTAACCCTTTGTCTCATGACTATAACCAATAAAATTACACTTTTCTGCCTTATCATTTAATTTCTTTCTCAAAACATCATGAATATGAGCATAAGCAAGACAACCAAATACTTTTAGATGAGAGATATTTGGTTTCTTACCAGTCCAAACTTCTTGTGGAGTTTTTCAAAAATTGGATCGAGTTGGACACCTGTTTAGAACATATATTGCACAAGAGACAGCTTCTGCCCAGAATTCTTTGGGAATATTTTAGAATGCATCATTGATCTCACCATATCCATCACTGTTCTATTTTTTCTATCAGCTACGCCATTTTATTGAGGAGTATATCTAGCAGTCAATTGATGTTTAATGCCAAACTTCTTCAAATAGTCATCACAAACAAGAAACTCAGTGCCCCTATCGGTTCTTAATGTCTTAACAAAATATCCACTTTGCCTTTCTACATAAACTTTAAAGATTTTAAAGATTTCACATGCATCAGATTTATTTTTCAGAAAATATACCCAAGTTTTTCGACTAAAATCATCAATAAAAGTAATAAAGTATTTACTACCTCCATTAGAAGGAACTTCAACCGAACATAAGTCTGAGTGGATTAGCGCCAATGGTGCATTAGCCCTCCAAACTTTGCCTTTTTGAAAAGTTTCTCTATACTTCTTTCCCAAAATGCAAGACTCACATTTTGTATCAGGAAAATCAACAGAAGGCAAACCATCAACTATTTTATTTCTTGCAAGATATTTCAAGCTCCCAAAATTCAGATGCCCAAAGCGTAGATGCCACAATCAAGTATCATTAGAACTAAAGCAAGGTAAATCTCCACGGTTAAGATAAAGAGGCCACAAACGACTTTGATTCATTTTTACCGTTGCAATTAATCCTAATTTATCATCGCTAATAGTACCAATTCCATACTTAAATCGCAAATCATATCCTTTTTCTGTCAGTTGTCCTAAGCTCAACAAATTATGATGAAGACTTGGAACATAATAAACATCAGATACAAAGTGAGAAGAGTTATTTTTTGAAATAATTGGAATTTTTCCTTTTCCAACAATAGGCACTTTAGAGTTATTACCAAGTCTTACGGTAGCTCTAAATGATTCATCTAGATCAACAAATAATTCCTTATCCCTAGACATATGATTGCTACAACCAGAATCTATAAACCATTCATCGCCTTTATTTTCTTCTATTTCTGAGCTAGAAAATAATAAAGTCTCTTGTTTATCTCCATAATTTTCAACCAATTTTGCATGTACTTCTTTATTTTCAGATATTTTAAACCAACAATCTCTTTGATAGTGTCCAAATTTTCCACAATTATGACACTGAACTTTTGATTTGTCATGTCTCTTAAAAATTTGATTATTTTGTTGTTCATTCTTAAAATTATTATTATTTCTCTGTTTGTAAGAATAATTACCTCTGCCACGGCCTTGAAAATTACCTCTGTTTCCTTGTCCTCTACCTCTGAAATTTTGACCTCTTTGATTTGTCTCAGCCAAGTTTGATATCTCTTCTTTTGGATTAGGTTGATTCACCTTTACTTGCAACACTTCATCAAGTTTTTCTGTCGTTTGTTGATTCAAAGACATCTCATATGTCATCAATTTCCCTTCTAAATCATCAAGTGTCAAAGTGCTAAGATCTTTGGTGGCCTCAAGAATCGTCTTTTTGGTGTGAAATTTTGTATTCAATGATCACAATACTTTTTTAACAATTTTAACTTGATCTAAGTTTTCTCCATTAGTTCTCATATCATTGACAATATTAGTAACCCTTATCAAAAAATCTTTGACAAACTCAGTTGAGTACATTTGAGTTAACTCGTATTGTCTTCTAAGCTCTTGCAATTTGACTCTTCTAACATTTACTGAACCTCGATGTGAATTCACCAGAATTGTCCAAGCCTCCTTTGCTGACTTAGTATGTAAAATTTTATTATATACATGCAATTCAACCTTGCTATCAAGATAAAAACGTGCATTAACATTCAATTGTCTATTTTTCTCCAATTGTTTTACAGTTTCACCAGTCAATGTTGTGCCCTCTGGACTTCCTCATATCCTTTATCAATAATGGGCCATAGTTCAACAACTTTGAAAAAATTCTGCATCTGGTGATACCAACTCTCAAAATTATTTTTTCCATCAAAAACAAAAACAGGACAAATGGCTATATATTGACTATTCATTTTTTTTTATATGTTGAATCTCACACAAGATTTATATAAGGATCACACACAAGCTTTTATAAAGATCTCACACAAGCTCTGATACCAATTTGAAGGAAATAAAATTACCCAAGGTAATAATATATGCACAAGTGAAAGACTCAACACAATGATTTTGTAAGAGGCTTTATTCAATAACCCAATGACTCTTGTATTTTTGTACATTAAAATATGTAATAAGGCACCCCTATTTATAGGACTAACAACCAAAGTAAACTAGGACTAGGAAACTATAAAACTAACAAATCCTAATTAAACATAATAAGTAAATACCATAAATAACAAATCCTAAACCAGTAAGGAATCCTAAACTACTTAGGAATCCTACTCTTGGTTTATTTCCTACAGATGAGATTCTGCTTCTTTCTATTTGTTAACAAAATTAAGAATTTGTCAATTAAATTAACTAAAGACCTGAAATTAATACAATCAAAATTCAAGATGACAAAAATTAAATAAAGTACCTTTGGTAGCACAATTCTTCCAAGATTGCCGACATCACTCTTGCTTCAGCATTTTCTGTCATAAAATATCCACACAAAACTTAGTGCAGCGTGCACATACATAAACTCTCTTTATGTTTAACGATCTTATTTATATACATTGATCATCGCGTAAAAGTATTTTTGATGTAGAAGGCTTGCCTAATACCTTTCTGTGTTTTAAAAAGTCTAACAGTTACTTGTATGGGGTAATTATTTTTTTTAGGTGACATGATAGTGTAAAATATTGTTAAGTCCTCATAGTAGAAGTTCTTCCATCTCTATGGAAAATGTGGAGAAACGTCAAATAAACAAACCTCTGATTGCCTGTCCACAGAACCATGCATATGATGGTTCTGTGGTTTCATCCTGGGCCTCTCAGGATGTGATTGTGGTGCCTCAGGTGGTGGAACCAGCATCATGAGCAGTAGAAGGTCAATATACCCAATTTCCTAGATTATTAGATGGAGCCATTGTACAATTTTCTCCAACCATCCTTAGACAACTTTGGTCACTACTTTGGCTTTGATGGTTATGGTGGCAATAATGGTGCCTCTAATGAGCCATTCTCTTCTTTCTAGCCTCTTTGGTAGCAGAAGATCCCAACCTTACCAATCTCTTTCCCTTCTCATCGAAAAGTTGGTAAGGATATCGACTGTACAAATCATAAGGATTAGCATTTGTGGTGTCACTTTCAGAAATTAACGAATTATATGCCATCGCGGAGTCCATAGTTTGATATTTCATTTTCCCATTTATTGTCTGACTCAAGGGTGGTGTAAATGAAGGTTTGTTACAGTAAGGATTGCCTACAAACCCCATGCATGTAGTGGTTGGGTAAAAGGCCTCGGAGGAAGGTGGCATCCATGGTGATGGATAGAAGCCAGTGTTATACTGGAATCCAGAGTTAGGGTTTGGAAATGAATCTTAGGCATAATTCAACCCTAAAAGCTAGCTCATTAAGGAAGAATTTCTGAGACCAAGTAACCTCTACCCATTCAATGTGGAATTTCAAAAGAATTAACATTAACATTATATTAAAAAAAGAACGTAGTCCATTGTATAAAACATCCTGCATTAGTAGAGTCATGGTAAGGATTTGATTTGTGATGCAAAATCGACACTATCATTAGTGGTTGCTTTTATGGCTCGAACTTGTGACCTATAGGTCACAAAGAGATAGCTCTACCATTGCTCCAATTGGTCCACCTTTCGAATTAATATTATATATGTAAGCATTGTTTATTTTTTATTTGTCTTTAAATTCAATTCGGCATTATTACCTTGCAACTTCATAATTTTTGTTGAGTTACAAGGTAATCTTGTAATAGAATCGGATAATATGAAAAAAACTAAATAAATGTGATAATAAACTCATATTATGAATGTGTTAAACAAACGTGACAATACACGTGATAGATAGACTCATAATATGAAAGCATTAAATAAACATAACAATATACGTGATAGCTAGCTAGACTCATAACAAGAAAACATTACAATACTCGTGGAGATACACTCACGCACCTACTATAAATTACACAAATGTTCCTCTTAAAATTGCTCAGCCTTATTCAACAAAAACATCTTACTTTCTTCTTCATATTATTTTCTTTTGCAATGGAAAATGAGACCAAAAAAGGCAAGCGAAAGATTGATATGAAGTTGATCGAGTCCGAGAGAGCATGTATGGTGAGTTTCTCAAAAGAAAAAAAACTTTGGTTGGAGTAGATGTTGGTGTTATGCTCTTTTCCCCAAGTGAAAAACCATGTTCCTATGGTTCCGCAAGCATTGAAGAAATAATTGCTAAATTTCTCAAAGTGAAACTAGAGGATTGCAAACGTGATTATGCTGAGGGCAAATCAAATGGCTTTGAGGCATTGGAAAATCTCCATAAATAATTACAAGCATGGAATGAGACAGATAAAAAACGAATACAAATGCATAAGATTATGAACCCTGGCTCAAAAATACATTCAGATAAACACATGGAGGAGCAGAAGTTGGCATTGAAGTTGTGGGTAGAGAAGATTAAAAAAGAAACACAAAGTGTTATTCTGACTGAGCATCTGAAGTTTGATTTAAATGTTGTCCCTGAGTCAGAAGAGTAGGAGGGATCTTGAACTCAAAATTAACATGGAGTTGATAATTGGAGTTCTTGAAATTGAAGCTATGTTTGGAGAAGACTTTACCAACGATTGAGTCTTCTATATTATGGTCAATTCTTGTCTTTTTATCTAGTCACTTGTTGTTTTTATGAGGTTTTAGATTACAAAATAAAAGGTTATGGAGTTCTTATGTTATTAATTCAGTTTTTTTTTCAGTCTTAGTCTTTAATGATGCTTTGTGTTGCCTAGATTGGTAAATCAATTGAAATTTTTATTGAACTAGTGAACATTGTAAAAGTGATCAATCAAAGAAAATCCTCATGCACTCATTGACTTTCTTTTATGTTTACATCTTCAACAAGATTAGTGTATTTACATTTTACATCTAGTATATATATATATATATTTATTTATTGGATTGTTGAAATTTGAACAATCAAATTTGGCAATAACAACGTAGTGAAATTTAAAGAAATGCTCGTCCAAGAATCATTTCTAAAGGTTTTAATATATTCTCTCTATCCCAATTTATATGAGTTAGTTTGACTTGACACGAAGTTTAAGAAAAAAAGAAAGACTTTTGAAACTTATGGTAAAAAATAAGTCATAGATACTTATGTGTCTAGAAACTATTTCATTAAGGATAAAGTGAGCATTTTAACTTTAAATTATTACTAAATAAAGCAATCTATCATTCTTTTTTGTGATTAAAAAGGAAAATAAATCATATAAATTGGGACAGAGGGAGTACTATATTTACCGGCCGCACACTTCTAATTCTCAACAATTCTGTATCATCTACACACATTTTTCTCCATAAATACTAATAAAACGTTCGTATTTTTAATACTTTGAAATAAGAGTGTCAGATCATAATCAACATGTTCGAGAATAATATTACAGCTTATTCATGTCAATCAAGAGGGAAAACAAGAATTTTGAAACAACTCATTTTCAATTATTCTCTCTAGTAATTGTACAACATCAAAAGTGAACAAAATATTGAGGTACACTTGTTAGTAGGATAAAGGCAGTAGAAACATACACTATTTATAATCACGTACAAACGATGTTGTTTTAGAGACGCCAAACTCACAAAACGTGTACTATACACAGTTTACATACATTACAACTTAGATTCTCTACAAAATTATACCAATAGATGTTGCTGTAGGACACAAGAATGTACCCGGACATGCTCATTTCATTCATTTGGAGTTAATATCTCAAAAGGTCACTCAACTTTGGAAATTTATCTAGCAAAGTCATTGAACGCGATACTAGCTGCTAACGGACTATTTTACTAGTTGCTTCATTGCTGCAACTGAAGAACTATTAGCTGCTGAAGACGAATTATGGGCGTGTTTCTTTGCTGGTTTCTTGCCTTCTGCTTTTGGTCCAGTTTGTCTCACTTTTACTCCCCGTATCAACTGATTCATGTAACATTCAACAATTATATATCCATGAAATTAAGTTACATCAGAAGTGATTTGAAGATAAATACTATATATGGACTTACATATTTGCCACACTTGATGCCTGCGTATATTACAATGAAGTTTCCTTCTTGAAGCCCATTATCTCGCACAAAATCTCTTGAAGTATGGTAATCATACATTTATATTTATCAATAAATCTCTCTCAGCTAATTACTTTTACAAATTTTTACACTATCTAGTCAAATTATTTACTACTCCATGTTAAAGTATACGAGTGATGTAAAATATCTATTCATAAAAGGAAAAAAGTCATTCTTCTTGAAAGAGACTAAAAAGATAAGTAGGTTAAACAAATTGAAACACCGGGAGTATCTTTTAGTAAGATGTTAGTAGGACCATAGTGGAATGTGTTTATATTACCCGTGTTCTCCAAAAGGTACATCCTGCTCTTGTTATTCGGCCAAAATCTAAAACACCCGAAATAAAAAATCACAAATTAAGAAGCAGTTTGGGTAAAACTGGACTTATTTTTGAGTTCTTATAAGGTGAAAAAAATTAACCAAAGTAGTGATGACCATCTCTAGTAAAATTGAGTCTACACACCTATACTTGATGTTCCAATATCTTCCATAGCAATTGAAATTCCATCTCTTGATTCAAGTTTTGACAGATGACATTCTGCTTCTTTCTATTTGTTAACAAAATTAAGAATTTGTCAATTTGTATTAACTAAAAACCTGAAATTAGTACAGATCAAAATTCACAATGACAAAAATTAAATAAAGTACCTTTGGCAGCACAATTCTTCCAAGATTACCAACATCACTCTGCTTCAGCACCTTCTGTAGCAAGAACTTTAAGTTCTTACCCGTTTTCCAACCCTATCATAGAATATCTACACAAAATTTAGTGTTGCGCACATACATAAATTATCTTTATGTTAACTGATCTTATTTATACACACGCGTTTTACCATCTCTATGGAAAATGGGGAGAAGCAAATAAGCTAACCTCTGATCGCTTGTCCACAGAACCATGCTTCTGTGGTTTCATCCCGGGCCTCTCAGGATGTGGTTGTGGGGGCCTCAGGTGGTGGGACCATCATCATCGGTGATGGAGCAGCAGAAGGCCAATATACCCAATTTCCTGGATTATTAGTTGGACACATTGTAAAAATTTCTCATTGAAAAGTTGGTAAGGATATTGACTGTACAAATCATGAGGATTAGTATTTGTGGTGTCATTGTCACGAATTAATGGATTGTATGCCATCGTGGAGTCCATAGTTTGATATTCCATTTTCCCATTGGTTGTGCCACTGAAGGGAGGTGTAAATGAAGGTCCGTTACAGTAAGGATTGCCTACGAACCCTGTGCATGTAGGGGTTGGGTAACAGGGCTCTGGAGGAGGTGGTGACATCCATGATGATGGATAGAAGCCAGTGTTATTAATACCACTGATAAGAAAAACTTGACAACGCAACTACCTACTAATTTTCTACTCTAATCATCAACCTCCATATTCTCCTATTTAGGGTATGTTCTTAGTAAGCTAGAGGTCTTTCAATTTCTGTCTAATCACCTCTCCCCAGTACTTCTTCGGTATCTCATCAGACCCGCCATAGTCAACCTCTCACATCTCTTCACTAGAGCATCTCCTTTTCACATATTCAAACCATCTCAATATCACTTCCCTCATCTTATCCACCATGAACACAGCTCAATTCCTTTTTTCTTGTTGTACATCCTTTGGTTTCCACGCATTCTCATACCTCACCCCTCTTTGGAGTTGTTTTCCCCTTCTGTTCCCATGTTTTTGATTTGTTTCTTCAAACTTAGTCTCATTGCTTGTGTTCTGATCTTTCTTATCTGTAGTCTTGTCATTTTTGAGATATTTCTTATCCTCTGGCACATGTTTTTCTTCATGTATCTCCTTCTTTTTTGAATATAATTCTAGATATATCACATAACACTCCTTATTATGTTCCTACAATCTACATCTCTTATAATATTTGGGAACATATTTATTACACTTAAATTAATCTACTTTTTTTTTACTATTTCTGCTGAGTTTTTTTTCCTCATCCCTACATTAATTGATCTTATGGAGAAATTCTATGAAGAAATCAATTTCAACCTTCACTCTTGCATAATTTGATCTTGCATTGTCTGATTCTTAGTGGCTATATCCATTTGCAGGGCTTGCCTATAGCTGATACTGTTGGAAAATTATATGCACATCGGAAGCATATCAGAATCATACTGCTTACATGAATAATAGACAACACATATGTTTATGATAGAACACATACAATTAAGCTAGAGCACATAAACTTTTTGAAATTTAATTCAAGAATTACCTCTTGAAGCATGAGCAAATACCTTCAAGCGAATCCACAAGCTAGTCCACAAACTGGACAACAGTTATGCGGTCTTCTACAGAGATCACAAGTTCACTTTGGAACTCTCGTATAGAAAACTTATTCTCTTTCTAGTGTTAGAAGAATTCCTACTTATAGAGATTTCTTCCTAGTCCAAGGAGGAGAGGAAACACACGGTCTTTTTTTAGAATAGAAAAGAGAAAAGACATAAAGTCACCATTGAAGTTGTCCCGTATTTTCAAAAAGACACTTTAACTTTGTAAGTGTCCTATCACCCCACAAAAGTTTTTAATATCTTTGTAAAAGGGCCATTTTGACCCATTCCCTCACCTAGGACAATGCGCGTGATGCTCACTCTAATGACATCTTTTTTTTTCAATCCGACCCGATTCTTTTTAAAATAGTGATGTCTTTTTCTTTCGGTCAAAAATAGAAAAGTTTTTCCAAGTCTCTGCATTTTCTCTTGGTCGAAATAGTGTTGATCATCTTCCTTGATGATGTTTCTTGGTCAATATACTTGGAGGAATAAGGAATTGAAGGTCTAATAGGTCAGGGTTTTCTTACATTATATGATAAACATCTTCTTTTTTTCTATTCTTATGATTTTAGGGATTATTATAGTGTAAAGAGTGTTGGGATCTACCTATCATAGTTGCTACTGTTAGGATTTTATAGTGTTTTTGTTGTGTTGTTGACTAATTGCTACTGTTAGGATTTTATGTTATCAATTTTGTGCGACTGTTAGTGATTGTGTTATAGGTTAGGATTTTGTGTTATCGACTTAGTGTGAATTCCTACCTTATTGCGCTATGAATTCGTAAGAGAGAGTACCAAAGTTGATGAAGAAATCTTCTGTCAAGAGAGGTACCAACGGCTCTTTTTTTAGCTTTGTTTTGGGGGAAGATGGTGAAAAGGAAGAAAATAATTAATTGATAAAGAAAACAAGCGACACGTGTCACTTTTAAATTGGTTATTAGCAGTGAAAACACTGTTTCACGCGCCTGTTGTGCGTGGTCACAACCCAGGTGAGGGAATAGGTTAAAATGACCCTTTTACAAAGATATTAAAAACTTTTGTGGGGTGATAGGATACTTGCAAAGTTAAGGTGTCTTTTTAAAAATACGGGACAACTTTAGTGGTGACTTTATGTCTTTAACCAATAGAAAAAGACTTCTACTTCTCTCTTTCCTTAGAATAGAAAAAGACATGTATCTCTCCCTTTCCTTAGAATAGAAAAAGACTTCTACTTCTCCCTTTTCTTATAATAGAAAAAGACATGTACTTCTCCTTTTTCTTAGAATAAAAAAAGACATATACGTCTCCCTTTCCATAGAATAGAGAAAGACACGCTACTTCTCCCTTAGAATAGAATTTTGAGTTCTACTTAAATATGGGCACGGTAAGGACCACAAAATTTATTACTGAGACTTCCTATTTTGGAAATAATTCTAAATAATTAATTTAAATTATTCTTACCATGATAAATTACAAATCATTCCACTAGAAATTCGTAATTTCAATCATCTATTTATATTTTGAAATTTCCCATTAAACACTTATGTAATTCCTCATGTTAAGATTAGAGATACTAATCAATAAATTAAATTACTGACATATTTAATTCAAAGATTAATTTTCTTTAGAGCACTGCTTAACTTATTTCATGTGTCGGATTCATAAATCCACTTGCAAGGTTTGACACGATGAAAACTTATAAGCTTCTCAAAAGGCATATCATCAATCTCTATATCAAGACATGGATTTCGTCAACTAACTTATTATTTCACCAATATATATTATTATCATTCAATCTACCAGACATATTGACCCATATCAGAATCTCACATTTTAATAAATAAAAATGATAATTAACATATACAGATCATAATAGTTATATCAGGATTAAGAATATAAGTACATTTAATAGTTTAGAGAATATGCTTTTGTCAATCAATCAAAACCAACTATGACTACTCGGTCTCATTCGATACATACAAAATGCACTAGCACAAGAAGTTTGAACCATACCATTCCTATAATCAAGATAAGCTACATATAATCTTGTGCTACAATCGTACCGATGACATGTCCAATTTTCATCTTAGATTGTGAACAAAAAACTTTATACTTATAAGAACCGATGATTTAATCATTTGTGTATAAGCTAAAACTCTATACACTAAATCATCTACTATATAAGTAAATAAACACCATAAATGAATATATGATCTATTAAAACTGAATAAATAATTATTCTATAATAAATACTATATCTAAACATATGGTTAATAGTATATATCCCAACAGATACCATAAAAAACTTAACTATACTAAATAAGCATCTAAATTACCACTGTATAACAGTAGTTTTACTTTTAATCAATATAGCAATAATTTTTTTGCAAAACACAAAAATAATAATAAATAATAAATAAAAATGGAAAATCAAAAAAAGGAAAACATACTATTCAATATTTAGTAATATTCTAATTCCCTTAATTTCCTCCTTTTGTTATTTACCTTCGACAAGTATCTCAAATATTAGTTAATATTGTTGAATTTTTTTATTTATTTAAAACAATGTTTTTTTTGCAATTGAATATTTAATGGTATTAACGATTTTATTATTCGTGAATGGTATTCGTTCTAGTGTTGAAACATTAGTTTACCCATTATCAAAAGTTAGTTACTTCATGGTATAAAATATATTTTTTTGGGGAAAAAGTTGATGTGAAAACTGTTTCTTATACAATGATATATCTAAAGGTATATATAACAATAATTGTTGGTATAGTGTTGATTTTATAGTTGGTTAAAATATTTGTATGTTAAATAGTTGAATATTGGTTTAAAATATAGTATAAATTTGTGATATTTATTGACATATATGAGTTATATTTGTTCGATTAACACATGTTGTAGTTCTCTTAAAAACATAATTACCTTAAAATTACTATGGGGCATTTAATGGTATAAAATTACCTATTAATATAAAAGATGTGTTATATTTCAATTTAAATATATCAAATTATATACCAACTTTTAAAATGATTTTGTAATGCTTACTAATTCAAAATGTTAAGATTATGTCTTCCATATTGTCAAACCATCATCAAAAAGTTGATTTTCTTCATGGTATAAAATGATTTTTTGAAAAAAAAATTGAATGTTAAAATGATTTCATATATATATATATATATATATTGGTATATTTAAAGGTATATGTTTATTATAATAATTTTTGGTATAATGTTGGTTCTATAGTTGGTATAAATGTTTGTATATTAAATGGTTGAATATTTATTAAAAATATGGTATACTTTTGTGATATTTATTTGCATATATTGAGTTATGTTGTTAGATTAACACATGGTATAATCCTCTAAAAATAGAATTACTAAAGAATTCCTATGGGGCATTAAATGGTATAAAAATACCTATTAATATTCTCACTAAAACAACCAACACAAACATTCATTTTCACTACTCTACACCATAATATATACATCTCCACAACTCAACACACCATATTAATTATAAACAAGAAACCACAAAAATCATCAACATAATAATTCAATATTTCATTTAATACCATAACATCAACACCTCCACAATTTATCATACCATATTAATTAATTAATAGACAAATAACATGCATCCCCTCCTTTTTATCTATTTGGAGTAACATTGGGAGGATTTTCCGTCCGTAGAAGTTTTTCTCTTACACCTTTACTAATCAAAGATGGAGTGGATGCATTCAACTCAAAATTTGACCTTGATAATATAATGGAGTTGTTTGAATGACTATTACACTTCTTAAATCTTGGACTCTTTATAAGAATCGATTCCGCCAGAATTTTTCCACTCATAATTTTATAAAATCAAATAAAATAACTTTAGAATCATAGATTTTATGGGACTTTGAAATCACTGTTTTGAAGATAAAAATCAAGGAGGAGAAGAAATTGTTGTTCTTAAAAGATAACAATGGAGTATTGTTCTCTTGAAGAAGATGAAAATAAAAGATGAGAGAGAATATATTTTTCATATAAATTGAATAAAAGAAGAAGAGAGAGAATATAGATTACCATAGTAAGAGGGAAGAGAGGGACTTCTTTTTTACATAGATTAAATAAAATAAGAAGAGAGAGAAAATTAATATGTGTACAAAATAGGAAACGTATATGACTAAAATTGTGGTTGAAAAAATAAAAAGTAATACGATAATTATCAATCCCATTAAATCTGCACATAACCCCAAAAAAGAAGGAAAAAATACTACTAAATAAATTATTTAATTAAATCTCGAAAATTAAATTTTTTTCTTATGTTTGTAATTAAAAAACTCGTTTTGTAATTAAAAAAGAGTATATGTATTTATTGTTAGTTAAGATCTTAAATAGTATATTCTTGTAATTTTCACTTGAAAATAAAGTCTTCTTAACAAAATAGTTTGGTGGAAGATTTGGAAAGAAGTCCAAGCCATGGCAATCGTAGTCTATTCCTCCGGATCAAAGAAAGGATCCCACTTTAACGTTTTCATGAGATATTATCAATTGAAGTATGTAATATAAAAGACAAGTTTAGAGAGTAGATTAACATAATCTTCAAGCAAAGTACGTATCACGAATGAATACATATCGATTTTTCAATAAACCAATATTACATTCACTTTTCAGTTCATATTGCTTTGGTATTAATGTTTGCAATTCTTTGATGTCTGGTCAATCATATGAAAACTTTCCAATAACAACGTATTGAAGGTTTTTAGTAGAGGTGTAAAAAATGAGCCCAACTATATGTAATCCGCCCAATTCATCCAGAATTTTATGGGTTGGGCTCAAGATAATTTGAATTGGGTTCAATCTCAACCTATTTGAGCCTTAACCCATTTCAAAAGAATTCTCAATTGAGCACAATTTAATATCCAATTTCAACCCGTTTTAAGCCTCTTTATTTGCATTAATGTAATGTATGTTCCTATATTAAAGGTATAAATTACTATTTATTTTATATCTTTTAGAATTTATCTATCCATTTGTAACTTTTTTTAAAAAAAAATTCTTGAGTTGAAATTCAAATTGTGGTTATAATATTTAAAAATAATATATTAAAATTATTGAGATTAAGCGGATTAAATTGGACGGGTCAAGACCTAACCCATTTTAAAGCCCATTTGAACCCAAAGTAAACTTGGGCGGGTCAAGACCCAACCAATTTCTACTTCAACCCATTTTAATATCTCCAATTTCAAACCCCCCCCCCCCCAATCCCATTTGACACCCCTAATTTTTAGGTAATAAATTTGTTTACATTAAACAATTTGTGTACTTTTTCCAAACTTAAATTGCAATCCTCAAATTGGTTGTTTATGCACTAGCCCAACATAAGCTTGTGTGCACTCTTCTTGCTCGACTCTTTGCGTTCTTTTATAGGCTTTTCATATGAGTTTTCATTTAAAGCTTTAATTCTTGGTCTAGAACTTTATTTCCCGCATAAATTAGCTAGGTGTCATGTCCCGTCACTACGACATCTCACTTAGAAAGAAAATTGAAGTAAAAGTGAGCTGACCTAAGGGAGAAGGAACTAGAGTCTTCAAGAGATTTATGGGAGACTCTAGAGCATCCTAGATATTTTCTTAGAAGGCTTTGAAATTCTTTAGACTTGTAGAGAATTCTAGAATAGGGACTAAAATGTAAATGCTTAGGGACTTGTAAGTAATTTTTATTTACACTTTGGCCCCTAGAAAAATAGTATAAATAGAGGGGCTCTCATTTGACAAACCATCCAAGCAAGTGTAAGCAATCTTCCACAAGGAATACAAAGCTTTCTTTCTAAAAGTTCTCTTAGTCTTTCTTTCATTCTCTTAGCGATCCAAATTTTAAAAGGCTTACTTGAACTTACAAGATTGTGAAAGATTCGTGAGTAAGTTATCGAGTGCCGCACAGAGTGCTAGAAGAAGTCAAAGTCCATGACACATGTCCATATATAGTTGCATGCAATTGAAGGTTTCCTCCTTATAAAATCAGATTTGATCTAGCACATTATTTTTTCATTGATTAGAAAAAAAAAAGATGGACCATTGTTTTTAGTGTTCACAATTGCATAATGATACCATAAAAGAATCTTTTTACCTATATATGCAAAATTATAAATCTAATTATCACTATCACGAGGCTTCCATTTAATTATCTAACCTAACTATAATTATGAATTGTATACCAAGTAAATATGGGTGTTCAAAATTGAACCATGATCGATAATCCAAATTGAAAAAGTGTTGATATTGGATTAATAATTTGAGATCGATTCAAAATTTTATAAATAACGAATTATTAAATTAGAAACAGATTATTTTATTTTATATCGGATAAATCGATAGCCTATTAACTCATTTTACTTGTGTGTAACCCTAATCAATAATACTACTTAATTCACTCTAAATCCCTTTGCCCCAAAGCATCTTCTCATTGGACGAGAAGTCATTGGTACAGTACATATAAGTTATTCCTTATTTGATTTTAAATTTTATATGGGATAAATCAATTAATCGATAATCGGACAGATAATTATTTAGCCAAACCAAATCAACTGATATATTATGAAATTTATAGTAGTTTAACACATAAAAAACCAAATCCAACCACTTGATAAGCATTTCTATAAGTAAGGAGTTAGGCTTTAATCTTTCCATTTTAGGCTCCAATCATCTTCATTTTTTCTCCGCCCCTTATCTTCAAAAGAACATGATTAAGTGAATTGTATAATAAAAATAAAACATTTTGACTTAAAAGCTTTGATGGCTTAAATCTGTAATGAGAGTTCACTTTTTCATCTTCAGATCACATAGCTTATCTATCGCGAAATTTAAAAGAATGTCTTATATATCAATGGCGAAATTAAAATAAAATCACATAAACAATTAAACATAAAAGCTAATGTAAAAAGTTTTGAAACTTTGAATTCAAATAATAGGGGTTTTGAAAATTGTTACTTGTTTGAATTGAGTGTTGTTGCACACTCTAAGAATATGTTTTTGAGAGAGTTTAACGACGGTTAGTGTTATTTTTTATTGGAACTTCAGATTGAAACTTAAAAAGGAAGACTTAAAAAAGTTGTATTATGCATACGCAAGTTATATGCAAACATAAATATTACGTATATTTTTGACCGAATTTGTATACAACAAAAAATTATATGCAAATTGCATGTATGTTGTATATTTAACCAGATTTATATGCAAATTGTACGTTTTGACTGATTTGTATATATTTTTTAATAGAACTCTCCGTAATTTTTAGTGTTGCTACACCTTGAATTGTATAAAAGATATATATATATATATCTAGCTACAGAAATATGGTAAACTCAGCAAACTTTTGTCTGTGGTTTCAACAACAAAAAAATTAAACCTTTAAACATACAAATAAAAAAAAAAATTAAAAAGTTTGAGGAATGAGAGATAATGTCTCTGTGTGAAGAAATAAAAGTTTTCAATTCTTGTTCATGGTGCGGTTGACATTATTTTTTATAGCCTCGTTGGATTCTTCAGCCTTGCCTAGCACAGTGTCTTTCACTTTTTGGGTTGTGTCCTTAACTGATCCCCATGCTTCTTGGGCTGTTTCTTTTGCTTTTCCAGCCATGTCTTGTGCTGCGTCTGCAACCTTTTCTCCCATTACCTTCGTTTTCCTCACCGCCTGTCACATTGTCAATTAAATACTCGTTAATGTACTTATATCAGGTTGATCTTCCTACGTATATGTTCATGTACATGTTGTACTATAAGTATTTTTATTCATGTAATTCTCGTCATATGTCACGAGATTAATTAATATATGAGATGGTACATCCCCATTACTTTCATTTTCGTATCACTTGTCAGATATATCATTCATATTTTTTGTCAACTAAATACTCATTAGCTAGTACTAGGATACTTATATCATGTCAATCTTCCTATGTACTTATATCAGGTCAATCTTCCTATGTACTTATATCAGGTCAATTTTCTTATGTATAATTTATATACGTATACTATAAGTAATTTTATTCAATATATTAACTAAATTCATATCGATGCAGGTAATTTCCATCATATGCCACGAGACTAATGTAGGAGATGTCCAGGGTTGTACTTCCTTTGCTTTCTACTACATGCTCCTATGTGGAAAGAGTTTGGACATACATGTTTTCAAAAAAACACTAGAGTCTTAATAATTACCTCATCAGCAACAGAGGCAGTCTCATTCGTGACTTCTTGGGCAGCTTTTTTGGCCGTTTCAGCGCCTTGTTTTGCTGCATCGACTCCTTTTTCAGCTGCGTTACGTGCCTCATCTTTAAATGCCATCCCTAGATGTCGTTTACCTACCTGTTAATTACACACACATTTATCTAATTACAAAATACTTTTAAAAATTATGATCTTCAAATAGAGTAGTAATTACTTAAAAAATAAAATAAGTTGTATTCTATTGAAGGTTAAATTGCACTAATGATAAAATAACATCACTATTAAGCATGATGATCACCTGGAATGGTTTGGGTGTTGCACCAAGAAAAACCCTACTTCTTAAAGGGTTATGTCCTATGATAGCTCTTGCATTTTGGAGCTTTGTAAGAGTAGGTACTATATTCACCATGCTTGCCATTTCTCTTTAATTGATTTGATTTTTCTTTTTAATTTGCTCTACTAGTTGGAAGGGTTGTACTATATAAATAAGAAAAGAGAGAGGTTAGAGTCCAGTATTTCTTACCTGTTTTTTCCGAATTTTAAGTTACCACTCACTAAAAACTTACAAGAGAAATGAACGGATCGCTCTCTTCTTCACTACCACTAATTAATCCTTTTTAATTTGTCTAGAAGAAGATATATAAATAATGTAGCTTTCAAATTTAGTTTACATTTTGGTGAGTAGGGCATTTTATCACTTATTTACAAGTGCCATTGTCGACATAGAACTGATATTAGGTGTAGAGATTGGAAGAGAAAAAATTCGTACAAAAATAGAGGGCTACTTCTCATACCATGACAATATTTTGTAAAAGGCTCGATGATCTCCAGACCCTATTCTTCTGCTATTTATACAAAAATAGTACAAGTCTAAGATAAATACATCAATTATCTAAATTGAGTACAATACAATTAATAGCTATCTCTAAGACAATTACAAATTAATTAATTAACAAATACTAAGAGTTCTAATAATTAATAATATTGGGTGTGTTTGGTATGAAGGAAAATGTTTCCAATTTTCTCATGTTTGGTTGGCTTAAATCTTTTGAAAAATGTTTTTCAAATCAACTTATTTTCCTCAAATTTAAGGAAAATGACTTGCCTTAAAAAAGTAAGAAAAATATTTTCTGAAACACATTTTGAACCTGACAACTCAATTTTTCATCCTAACTCAAGTCTCGTGTATCGATTCCCGATACAAATCATGAATTCGACTCCTGATTCTCTATTCGAGACCCAACTCCCCAATTTCGGATCAAATCCTAGTCGAATCTTGAGTTAAGATTAGAGGTCAAATTTTGGTTTGGGTGTCAGGATCAAGTTAAAAATCAGGCATTTGGATGGAGTTTCGAGTTAGGTGTCAGAATCGGGTTTTAAGTTGAGAGTCAAGGTCGACTCTCATGTCAGGTGTCGGATAAGCATCCCGGATTGATCGTCGACAGAGGCGTATCCAGGAGGGGGTCACCGGGTTCACGTGAACCCATGTTCCCCTCCTGAAATCATATATAGTAGTGTTATATTTTTAAAAAAATATTTAAATATAGATGTGTGAACCCACACTTGAAGCATCATATATTTGAATCTTTTACTTATCTTGTTTTTTTTTCTTTCTAAAATTGGGTAACGCCTCTCTAAGTGATTTTGATAGATAAAAAATAATTTTGAACCTATAATTTTAAAATTTTAATTATTTTCAATGATAAGAATCTAAATGTTAAATCAATCGAATTTATATCTTAGATCCACCTTTTAGTAATAGTGCACCCATCATCTCAAAATTCTAGATACGCCACTGATCGTCGATGTCGAATGTCAAAGTTGGATATCATTTTTAAAGTTGGATCTGTTGACACCCAATTTTGACCGACCTATAACCCTTTTCGGATTACTATTTGATTAAATATGTATTTTCAAACTTATTTCTTTTTAAGTTTATATTTAGTTTTACCCAATTAAGTTTATACTTTAGTATTTATAATTTACAAATTTATTATTATTTCCTCTTTGTATTTGTTGATTATTTAATAATTTAATAGTTACCCATTTTATATATTTGTAGATTTTTAAATTTTAACTCAAATAATCCATTTTGAGTAAGAGATAATTCCTTTCCTTTAAAGAAAATATGATCACCTTGATTGATTTTTGTACCTTTTTTGACTCCTCTCCCAACGTCTTTCTTTTCCCTCTTAGGCATAGATAGACCTAATAAATCAATGAGAAGGAGGAAGAGGAGAGGGCAACAATTTTGGATACATTTTTTATACCTTTCCTTTCTTCCTCTCGAAAAGAAGACAATATTACACATACACTAACGCCACTATTGGGATATTGATGATTGGCTTTGAGGAATTCATGAGACACATATTACGCAAAATCAAGCTCTGAGCCTCCGATCCATAGTCTAAAACCATTGCCTCAGCAACTCATCATCATGTGAACCATCAGTTTTCGATCGAGATCACCATCAGAAGTTCCGTTCAGAGATTTTAGTCTTTTAGTCAAGGTTCATTTCATATATTAAAGGCATTTTGGTTACGGTAAAGGTCTCTTTCTTCCGCTCTTATTTTTATTTCACTATATGAATAAATGATTTTGTCTTGTGATACTTGGGAAAGATACATGACTTCTGTTACTATTTGATTGATCTTTCACTTGATGATTTCCTTTGTTTTTTTTAATGGCTTCTAGTTGAATTAGCAAACAGCTAGACTGTGATCCCGATTATATTTTTGATTGTTCATTTCTTGAAGAAAGTTACATGTTTACCCATTATGATTAAAATTTGGAGTTGATTGATTAATTGGACCTAATATTTTTGCCATTCTTTTGGATATATATATATATATATATTCTTTCTTCTACTTATATAGAAGTGTGAGTAGAGGTTGTGGCATCAACATGTCTGGTAGATGTCATTAAAATTTCAATTGAGGGTATTTTAGTCTTTATATAACAATTTCTTATACTATGTAGCATTTTCATTGAGCCACCGCATCAATTGTTTATATTACGTGTCATTTATATATATATATATATATATATATTGTTTAAAAAAATCTCATATATTGATGAATTTGAAAAGAATTATTTGGATAAAAAATAAAATATTTTTTTACCTCATTTAATATAGGGATCAATAATTGAGAAATGAAACAGTGTTTACTTAATTGTAGCATCCTTTCTATGTGACTATCTATATTGTTGCTTCATTTATATTCTGACGATTATCATGAACCAACATTATTATTATTATATTTACTTTTCTTATTCTCTTTTTACTGTTTTTATTCTCTAAATTATTGAATATTATAAAGTCTCACAAACCGTCAAACCTTCTACATTATACAAAATCAACTGTTGTGTGTTCATAAAAAGATCAAATTTGTTATTTGGTGTCTTCAAATTTCAAGTACTAAAACTAATCAAAACTATATTAATAATCATTATATCAACTTATCAAATTCAGTGCAACAATATTTCTATTGGACAGAGGTCCTCCTCCACCATTAATGGGCAGAAAAGCTCACCATCCAGCTTATCGAACAAGAATTTGAAGTAGAAGAGAAATGTCGTTTGAAGCTCTGGATGACTCTAAGTTTGTCGGAAATAAATTAATGGGCCTGGACAAACTATTTGGGCTGATTAATAGCATAATGAGTATGTGGTAATATGCACGAGTGTTGGACGGACCAGTACAAAGTTAGCTTGGTTTTATTTGATGTATTCTTTGTAATTTAGTTTAGTCCTATGAATTTTGTAGTAGTAGTCCTTAATAGGTTGTATAAATATTTGTAATTATAGAGTTATGAGATACGAGAAAAATTCTGAAAAGTTTGTCAGCCTATTCCTACATGGTATCAGGAACAAGAACTCGATCCTAAACCACCCCTCTCAAATCATCTTCAGCAAACACAGAATGGGAGATGAAATCAACATAACTAATGTTGCAACCACTGAAACCAATAACAATATTAACGTCAATCATCCATATCATCTTAATGAATCAGATTCACCAGGTATGAATCTGGTTAACTCCTCTTTTGATGGAAAAGGCTTTCAAGGATGGAGAAGATCTATTCTCATAGCTTTTTCTGCCAAAAAGAAACTTGGTTTCATCAACGACACTTGCAAAGCCCCAGATATCACTACAGCAAACAATGAGCAGTGGAGTTGCTGCAACGACATGGTAATATCCTAGATACTGAATTCACTGTCGAAGGATATTGGAGACAGTGTGATCTACTCTAAGACAACTAAAGTACTATGGGACAGCCTAGAACACAAGTTTGGCAGATCTAATGGTGCTAAGCTATATCACATGCAAAAGGAATTATCAGGGTTAGTTCAGGATAACAATGATATTGCAGGGTATTTCACATAACTCAAACAATTATGGGATAAGTTAGATTCACTTAATTTAATCATATGTTGCACATGTGTATATGTATGTGAGGAAAAGCAAAAGCTAACTAAGTCTTTGGAGGACCAAAGGCTAATTCAATTCTTTATGGGCTTAAATGATGTTTATGCACATGCTAGGGGAAACATCTTGATGATGAATCCCCTGTAACCTATTGATACTACCTACTATTTTCTATTACATGATGAGAATCAAAGGGAAGCATATGTGAATGCATTCGGTCCAACTGAATCTACATCCTTCATGGTGACAGGACAGGGAAGAGGAACCTATAAACCTAGAAATCAGATGAATAAAGGAGGTTCTACACCACAGAAGTTTGGTGTATCTGAGAATTAGAGGTTTGGAAAATCACCTCAAAAATTCAAGCCAAGAAAGATAAAGTTCAACCCAAATGTAAGTTGCACATATTGTGGAAAGACAGGACATGTCCATGATGATTACTACAGGCTCATAGGGTTCCCAAGTGATTTCTAGTTCATAAAAACAAATAGGTTCCAAGGTTCAATTAAAGGTAATAAAGTGATGACAGAAGAAGAATATGAGGACACGCATGGGGAAATAGGGAAATAAAAACATAATCAACATCTAAGCAAGGAACAATATGATAATCTGGTGCAACAAGTAAGGAGAGACCTGAAGATGAATAATCTAGTAAATTCAGGAACAACAGTAAATGCTAATGCTATTGCAGGTACAATTCTAAAATATTCAGGCACTTACTTCTCAGTTTATAACTCCAGTACCTGGATCATTGATTCGGGTGCTTCAGAACATATGTGTTTCAATTCGACATATTTTATATCTTTGACTCCTCTTCATGTGCCTTTGAGCATTAGTTTACCAAATTCCTTTAGGATCAATGTGACTCACATGGGAAGTATTGCTATCCTTCCTAATCTTACTCTGCATAATGTTCTTCATGTACTAGATTTTAAGTACAACTTATTATCTATACACAAGTTATGCATTCTATTTCAATGTAATGCCCTATTCACTCCTTTTGGTTGTGTCTTACAGGACCTTTTAACGAAGAAGGTACAAATTTTTGGTGAAGTGGGAGATGGTATGTATCCACTCATGCCTACTAAAATAGAGTCGAAGTCTGATAAGAGTGTTGTTTTATTTCCAACAAAAAGAAATTCTAATGGTACTTCTAGTCAAGATGAAAATTATTCCAATAATGTGTCAAATTTTATTTCAGTTTCTAGTTCTACTTTTTCATCTGTTTCGGGTCATATTTCTGCAAATGTTATTCCTAATATAAACATATGGCATGTCAGATTAGGACATTTGCCTTTTGCAATAATGAAATTCCTTTCATCCAGTTTCCATCCAATTCAGAATGTGTTTGTTTTGTATGTCCTCAAGCAAAGCAAAGCAGGCTGTCTTTTTCTGTTAGTAGCATTAAGTCTCAAAGAATATTTGATCTGATACATATTGATACATGGGGTCCTTTTAAGAAATCTACTTATAATGGTTACAATTATTTTTTAATAATAGTAAATGATTTTAGCAGAGGTACTTGGGCTTTTCTTTTGAAAATAAAGAGCAATGCTTTCTCTATTCTAAAGGACTTCCTCGCTATGGTCGAAAGACAATTTACTTTAAAAGTTAAAAAAAATTAGGTCCGACAATGCTTTAGAACTAGGTAGAGGTTCTAGGAAGTAGCCTTTCTTAGATATAAGGAAATTGTTCATGAAAAGTCTTGTGTTGCCAGACCTCTGAATGATGTTGTTGAGAGAAAACATAGACATCTTTTAGAAGTAGCTAGAGGACTTCTTTTTCAATCTCATTTGCCTATTCACTATTGGGGTGAGTGTATTTTAACTGCAACACATCTAATCAATTGATTGCCTTCTAGGGTCATTCAAGGCAAAACACCCTATAAGGTGCTTTTTGGTCAGAAACCTTCCTATGAGAATCTAAGATCCTTTGGATGCTTATGCTATGCATCTATACTCACCTACACAAGAGACAAGCTCCAACCTAGAGCTAAGGAATGTGTTTTTCTTGGATATCCTCCCATCCAGAAAGGATTCAAGCTTTTACAGATTGTAACCAAGACTATTTTTGTATCTAGGGATGTCAAATTTCATGAAGATATTTTCCTTCTTGCTACATCACCCCCTATTCTACCACATCTAGCCTATTCCCCTCTCATATATCTCCAATAGCCGAGTCAAAAATAGTTTTTGACCCTAATTTTATCCAAGACGTTGCCCTCTCCTCCCCTTTAGATCCTGCTCCACTCACAACTTCCAATCCCTCTATTCCTGATCCTCACATCCCTATAGCATCTCCTTTACTCCTTAGGAGATCCGAAAGAATCAATCAAAGGCCTGAATATTTGAAGGATTTTTTATGTAACAGTGTTTTACTTATTGATGTTACTAATTCTTGTTTTGTTCATTCCATCAAACTCACCATTTTTTCTTTTGGATCATTATTAATTCCTAATCAACATATGGTTCAGTCTTTATTAAATATCATAGTACCTAACAGTTTTTCTGTAGCATTTAGTCATCATGTGTGGAGAAAAGCCATGGAAGCATAAATTGAGGCTCTGGAGCTAAATCGGGGATGTGGTAGAGTTACCCCCAGCAAGAAGCTTTTACCTTATAAGTGGGTTTACAAGGTTAAACACAGGTCTAATGGTATAGTTGAAAGGTTGAAAGCTAGATTAGTAGTGAGGGGGATATTCAGAGAGAAGGAATAGACTACACAGAGACATTTTCTCCTGTAGTCAAAATGACCACTATCAAATGTCTACTCGTTGTTGCAATCAAAAAAGGATGAAAGGTGTCCCAACTCGATGTTAACAATGCATTTTTGCATGGAGAATTGCAAGAGGAAGTTTTTATGAAATTTCCAACCGGTCTTTCCCCTCCTAATAATCCTAATCATGTTTGCCATCTTAGGAAATCCCTTTATGGGCTCAAGCAAACCTCTCGTCAATGGTATGCTCGACTTGCTAGTGCATTGAACTAAAAGGGATACACTAGTTCTTAAAATGACTATTCCTTATTTTTTAAGGTTACTGGTGGTCACATTTCCATACTTGCTGTATATTTCGATGATATTTTACTTACAGGAGATGATCTAGCAGAAATCAATGATATCACATATTTTCTCAACACTAAGTTCAAAGTAAAGAATTTGGGAGATATCAACTACTTTTTAGGCATGAAAATTATTAGGGAACAACAAGGATTCATCATTAATCAGAGAAAGTTTAACCAAGATCTCTTGCAAGAATTTGATTGCTCTGGGCCTACTGTTTCTTCTCTTCTTGATCCTTACTCAACGCTGCAAGAAGACAGCAGTCCATTATTTTCTGATCCTACGATTTATAGACATCTCGTGGGGAAGCTCAATTATCTTACCCACGCAAGGCCGGACTTATCTTTTGCAGTTCTCAATCTTAGTCAGCATATGCAAAAACTCAGTCTTTCGCATTATTCAACAGCTCTCCGTGTCCTGCGATAACTCAGGTCTCTGTCTCACTGACGCTTCCAGTTCCAGTTCACTCTGATAGCAAAGCAACTATCCACATCACTCACAACCTCATTTTTCATGAAAGGACAAAACATGTGAATCTGGACTGTCATTTTGTGAGACAACAGTTCTTATTCGGCCTTATATCTTTGTCATTTGTCCTACCAAAACTTCCGCTTGCTGATCTCTTTACTAAGCTCCTCTCTGGACTCTTCCATCGCCGCATACTGAACAAGTTGGGGGTTCACTCACTCACCCCCAACTTGAGGGGGGATGTTGGACAGAGGTCCTCATCTACCATTAATGGGCAGGAAAGATCACCATCCAGCTTATCGAACAAGAATTTGAAGCAGAAGAGAAATGTCGTTTGAACCTCTGGATGACTCTAAGTTTGTTGGAAATAAACTAATGGGCCTGGACAAACTATTTGGGTTGATTAATAGCATAATGAGTATGTGGTAATATGCACAAGTCTTGGGTGGGCCAGTACAAAGTTAGCTAGGTTTTATTTGATGTATTCTTTGTAATTTAGTTTAGTCCTACGAATTTTGCAGTAGTAGTCCTTAATAGGTTGTATAAATATTTGTAATTATAGAGTTATGAGATACGATAAAAATTCTGAAAACCCTCGATAGTTTGTCAACCTATTCCTACAATTTCGATGCCATTCCATAATTTTTTCAAATTTTTGAGTCAGGTTTTATTATTCTAACCTTCTATTATATATTTTGTATTAAAAAATTTACATTATTTATATTCTTAGTTCATAATTTTTGTGTATATCCTACCTATCCAGACCTCATTTGTAGGATTACATTGAGTATGTTATGATTATTCAATTTATAGTGTCACCTAAAAAACAAGACCTCTCAATAAAATTTGACTTTAGGCCCCAAACTCATCGAGACAGCCCTGTCAGTACTCGTATTAAAGTCCGACAATTTCTTATACATACGTATAAATATGTTACGTCGTTAGATTTATGGAAAGAAATTAACCTCAGAGGACTCTCACTTTTAGTATGTGTACCCTTCAGTTTGAATTGGTTAGGTGTGTAGTTGGGGCATGATAATTGATAAATAGGAAAAGTTATAATTAGCATAGAATTCATGTGCACAAGATTTAAGTGGATGCAATATCTTAACTAACAGCCAGCAACTTACTGACAAAAGCATTTACTACTTGGTTTTGAAGAGAAAGCAAAGCTGTCATTTTTATTACTTTGCTCTCTGCAAAAGAAGAAAATGTGATCTGATGAACAACTGTTTCCCTCTGCCCAATCATAAACTTCAAATGTTTAAATGCCTTTTAAATCGTTTTAATGGAGTTAGTTTCACAAATCAAATACTGAGAAACCAAATACTCTCACTCTCTATAAAGGGCACTGAATGCACTAATGAGTCGATAGAGGGTAAAAAAATAGTACCATTAAATATGGAGATAATATCTCAAATGGTCACTCAATTATGGATAATTTTCTCAGAAAATCACTCAACTATAACTAATTTTCTCAGAAAGTCACTCAACTTTGTTTTATAACCCCAAAGTCACTCAACTATGTGTTGTTATCTTAGAAAGTCACTTAACTATGAATAGTTATCTTATAAAGTCACTCAACTATTGGTATTTTCATAGAATGTCACCCAACCAATTTAAATAATTTTTTCATTAAATTTTGTTGACATGAAAATTTTATTTTTAGCTAAATTTTTAATAAATAAAAAAATTCTTCTTGTAATCATTTTATTGATGTGTCCCACTAAAACTAAGTAATATATATAATAAAACAAAATTTAATACTATAGTTAGTAAAACAAAATTATATCTTAAGTACCGATATAAATTATAAATACAAACACAAACAACTTAGTTACGTATTTTATATAAGAAAATTAGCTTATAATTGGGTAATCAGTTAATTATGTCAACCTTTGAACAGTAGTGAGACAATAACAAAGATTCCAATGTTTCTTAATTATATATGGGAAAATTAGAGTAGCAAATTATGTCGTTATATTTGAGTGATCGCTTTAAATATTATTTTCAATGCATGTAAAATAAAAAGCCTTGATAAATATATTTTTTTATATACTTTTAGTGGGGTGCATCAATAAAATGATTAAAATGGACACTTTTTTATTTTTTTAAAATTTAGTATAAAATAAAAATCTCATGTCAATAAAATTTAATTAAAAAATTATTTAAATTAGTGGGATGACTTTTTATATGAAATATCATTAGTTAAGTGACTTTCTAAGATAACTATTCATAGTTGAGTGACTTTCTAAGATAACTACACATAGTTGAGTGACTTCTGAGTTATAAAACAAAGTTAAGTGACTTTCTGAGAAAACTACCCATAGTTGAGTGACTTTCTGAGAAAGTTATACAAAGTTGAGTGACCATTTGAGATATTATCTCATTAAATATGATGTATTAGTAAAATTTGTATTAGTTATGCTTGAGTTTATGTTTTATATAGTGTTTGATTTGTTATATTGAAAATAACATACATTGCATAATTTATAAAAAGTAAATATTTATTTACAAAAACATATATATCCTCCACAAATATAGTGGAACGGATATGGAAAAGGTTGAGGGGCAATTGTATTTTGAGGGTTGGTTCAATTTTATGTATTATCGGTTCGGTTTATTGGTTTTCGATTTTTAAATATGCTAAACCAATAAGATTTTTTTTATCGGTTTTGGTCCTTAACGATTAGGTTTTCGATTTAACCAATAAAAAAATGCTTATAAAACAAATATATGACTTCTCCAATAATTTGACGCGACAAGACAATAATATAACTTTACAGAACGCTCATAAAATAGAAACAACATTAACTAACATGAAAAGAACTATCTAAGTGCAACACAAAGAGAAATTAAGAGGAATAGAGTTTTTATTTTAGGTTTTAAGGTTTTGTATAATGTGAATTTATGAACTCAAAGTCACTATGAAGTGTGAATTAAAGGCTAAAGGGAAAATACAATAACCAATAATTAAGGTATTGAGATTACATTTAATATTTATGTAGGGATAAATTAGTAAATTAGTATAATCTTACTGAGCTATAGGTTTATCCAATAACTAATATTAAAAAATCAAAATCGAATCAATAACCCGATGATTTTTTTTGGGGAAAATTGTATAGAATAGCAAACTATTAATTCAAAATAAATGTTATAGCTACAGTTTCATTTAATTCTAATTCATAGCAAACATTTGTCATTCGCCTCTCTCCCCAGATTCTCGCTCGCCACTCTCCCTCGCCTCTCTCACTTTATACAAACAAAAATTTATAAATTGTGTTTGTCTTTGTATAAAGCAAGAAAGAACTGTATATACAAATACAATACATATCTATCCGTCCTATACATTTATAATTATGCAAATACAAATCGTCCCCTGCCCAGACCTCTTTTGCCTTTCTCTCTCTCTCTCTCTCTCTCTCTCGCTTTATACAAACACAATTATACAAAATACAATGTATAATTTGTATTTGTATAAAGCGCGAGAGAGATTTGATATACAAATAAAAATGTTTTAACTCGATTCAATTGTATACAAATTCAAATTTTATGTAGATATACAAACACAATCATTGATACATATACATAGTAGT
Organism: Solanum appendiculatum; assembly: GCA_018342035.1. Classification (NCBI taxonomy): domain Eukaryota; kingdom Viridiplantae; phylum Streptophyta; class Magnoliopsida; order Solanales; family Solanaceae; genus Solanum; species Solanum appendiculatum. The sequence goes on along the minus strand of JAGDQO010001127.1, from coordinate 244,224 downwards.
TACATATATACAATACAATTACTGCGATTTTATACAAATCTGATGCTCCATAGTATGTTTGCTATGGAGCGCAAATAGTAAAACTGTAGCTATAGAGCACTAATATGATTTTTATGTTTGTTAGTCCTACAATTTACTCATTTTTTTATAAAATTATTAAAAACTTGTTAATTCAATAATCCAATAACAGTTTTTTCAATTCGATTTATTAATCGATTCGATTTTTCACAAGGTGAGAAGACTGGTGAACCCCACGTTATAATGTCAAATAAATAATTTCTTTAGCCAAGTATGATCTGGCATATGTCTCACACAGGTAAAATAAAAAATCATTAGGTTCCAGACAGAGGGTACACAGGCCGGTAGCTCAGTAATAACCAATGGATCATCTATTTAACACAACCTTTCTTTTGACCTATACACCTTTCTGAACTAAAAGAAAAAGAAAACTTTTTTCTTAATACTCGAAAAAAAGAAAACAAATATCCACCACCCTAAATAATTGTTATATACAGTTTAATTTGTTTCAAAATATTTGGTGTTTTAAAAGTATATATGAAGTTACTAGTTAGTGATGTTTTAACTTTTATTAAGTGAAACATTTAAGAGAGAAGAGCATTTTACACTAATACTCTCAATTATAATTAAAACGGTTAAATGTGTTCTTAGCTAGCGTTATTTTTGGCGAGTCATTTTTAATGAAGTTTCAGCATGTGTTTGACCATAGATTTTGGGAGAAATATTATTTGACTTTTTTAAAAAAATTATTTATACCTATAAGTTCTAAAAATTATTTAAAATACCCATAAGTTTGTATTATCGTTTTATAATGAAAATATCGTGTGAAAATCCATGACAACGAACATAATTAATATGAATTTGAAAAAATTAAAGAGGAAGAAAATAAAAGGAAAATACAATTGATTTGAATATGAAAAACTACTATTACTATTTGTAATTGAAAGTGACGACTTCGGATAGCAAACTCAGATAAAAATTGTATAAAATATGTATATAATGGTATAAATTTTTTACAACAAACTAGGAATGGAATTTAATCCAAAACTATAGATGATGGGTGTTTCTATAAAATATAAAATTTGAGGTAATTTATAAAAATTCTCAAATACTAGAATTTGACCCAAATTCTAATTTTTTTTATTATAGAACTTGGGAACTTGGATGTCTGTCAAATATATTTGCCAAGTAATAACAAATTATATGGCCTAACACTAATTTTCAAATTTTTTCCGATTATATTTGTGGCCAAACAGGACCTTAAGGCCTAAAGGTGTCCAAAGTTTAAAAGACAAACAGTATGGACAAAAGGTGTATATAGAATAAAAGAAATATTTTTTAAATTTTTTAAAGTCAAAATTTAATAAAATAACTTTTAAAAAAAACAGAAAAATGACTTTTCCGATAAAAGTAGAGAACAAATTTAGTAAGGTCTCATTTGTTTTCATTAAGATTAAGACATATATTAAGTTGTTGCATTAAGATCGAAGTATTAAATAATTAAGAATGTTTGTTTCCTCAATATCTGAATATATAAAAAAATTTCTTTATTTAATAAATAATAAATATAAATAAATACTAAATTGATCTATTATTATATAAATTTTAAATTTTTTATATGACAGTTAGTGGTGGTGATGACGAATGATGGTGAACGTGAGTGTGTCGATTTACGATGATGTTGACTGATAATGGTGGTTGTGGATAGTATCTTATGGTATAGTGATTAAATGTGGTTGTTGGTGATGGCGGCTTATAGTTAGTAGTGGAATGATCTGATAGCAAATTGTCGTGGTGAATGATGATGGTGGTTTCTGATAAATGATATTAACTAATGGTGATAATTGTCGATGGTGATTAGTGGATGTAATAAGGTTTGATGGAGATGATTGCAAATGATGGCTAATGATGATGACGATTGATTTTGATGATTGACAGTAGATGGTAGTGGTGGTTGTGGTTGGAGGCTGAGGCTGATAGTTGTGGATGGTAGGTGATGGTAATTGACGGTGGTGGTGATTGTGGGTCATGGGTAAAAGTAGATGGAGTAGGAGTGATGAAATGTCATCTTTGTATAAATTCTTAAATAGACATCTTAATGATATATTAAGATTTTGTTATATATAGATTTTAACCGTCCAGGCTTATTCAAACTCAAAAAGTGGTTGTAAAATAAAAAAAATAAATATACTTAATAATTAAGACCTGAATAGTTAACATTAATACCTTTAAAAAAAAACTGAGTCAATGATTAAAATCTGAATGATTAAGATAAGACCTTTATATTGATTGTCTTCTCTCACTATCACCCCAACTGGCCCACACAAATAATATTTGCCTAAATTATATACAAACACTTTTGAAATAATATTATCTTCTTACCTATCTAACGTTATATAGTCATTTCTTTTACCAAAAATAAATAAAATTGAGGAAAGCAGTTTTTATGGGAAAATTGTTTTTTCCTTTGTCAAACAAACACAAGGGTTTCTCCAACTCCTTGAACCAGTGGTTACAAGATGTATACAGATAGAGGCATTGAATTACATTTAATGTTTGTATTCATTCCTTCACCAACCCATTTTCTGCCTATAAAAAGAGACTCATGGAAACACCACTTCATCACTCATCACTCATCAAGTGTAAAGGCATAGGATAAAGAAAAGTAAAGTTATTTAGGCAATATTGAGAGAAAGAGGAAGTGATGGCAAACAAGCTGTCCATAGTTATTCTTTGTCTTGCTTTGGTAGTGGTACATACCACAGCAGCAAGAGAAATGCCAAGTGACAATGGTCTTTCTGACCAAAAGAATGTTTTCGGAGGCGCTGGAGGTATCGCTGGCATTGGCAACAATGGACTGCCTTTTGGTGGAGTCGTTAGCGGAGTAGGAGGGAATGTTGGTGGATTTGGTGCTGGAATTGGTGGAGGAATTGGGGGTGGTGGACTAGGTGGAACAGGTGGAGTAGGTGGTCTAGGAGGACTAGGTGGAACAGGTGGAGTAGGTGGTCTAGGAGGACTAGGTGGTATTGGTGGCGGTGCAGGTGCTAGTGGTGGTGGTGGTGCAGGAAGTCTTCCACTTCCATGAAGAATATTCATCACTTTCATGTAACTAAGTTTTATTCTTATCTTTATTAGTTCAAGTTTGTTTCATGCATGTTTGATTATGGTCAAGTTTGCTAGCTAACTAGTGTGAGAAAAGAGTGATTTTTTTTTCTTTTTTTTGGTTGTTGATGTTGGTTTTTATTCATATTGTAATGTTACATGATTTTTCCCGTGTTCAATGAAATGTAAGTTGTTGCACTTTTTTAATTTCTTTTAAAGTCAGGTGTTCAAAGTTTGTCGCTTCTTTTCGGTCACTTTGTACGTTTCTTTTGTTTACTTTGATATGGTTGATGAAGACGTATCTACTAAGTGATTCAAGTGTGTGGCTGAATCTGTGTAAAAAAAATCTTGTGGTTTGGTAGACCTAACCACAAAGACAACATTAATAACATGAAAAAAATTATGTAGTCCAAAAATAGCTGGTGGCCTGAGGTTCCAGAACTACAAATTAGAATAGGGCTACAATCCATAAACAATTTGAAAATCCCAGCATGAAAAAAGATAGACTATAGATCCAATGCAGTCATGATATGCATACTACATCAAGGGGGGAGGGGGTAATGTTTGGCACACAAATGCTCTCCATTGGATGATAAAGAGGATATTTAAGGCAAAGGAGAGAACTCTTGAAGCTGTTGAATATGAGGAACATGAAGTGACAATTATGGCAAAGTTTAGTACAAAGCTAATATACTCTAAATGGAGGGGTATTACACCAAAGTTAATTGGAGAAGATTAGTGTGTGATAATCTTGGAGCCTCAAAATGGAACTTTGTACTATTTCTAGTTACTTGAAAGAGATGATGACTGGATTGAGACTAGCAAAATGAAAATCTATCCCTAAAACCTCTTGTGTGTCATGTTCAAGGTTGAAACTACAAAAAACACGGGTTTTAGCCACGCACAAAACTGTGGCTAAATGGTAACATAACAGGTTATGATCTCAATCCTAGCTTATAAAATGTTGTTGTCAAGATTCGAACTAGGAAAAGAGTATAAGCCATTAACAAGGAAATTAAAAGATTGAAGGGCCGAGATTTATTTCATTTAAATAAAGCTCAAGGGACGAGATCGTGCCACATGGACAGACGGTTATATATACACATCACAGAGGAGAGAGAGGGCAACTGAAATCTAGTAATTTTCAATCCTCTCCTCGTGTTCTCTTCTTCCTCTCAAGTTCTCTTCTCTTCTCATCTAAATCTGATCCTCTTCTCTCTTTTCTTCTTTTGCAGATCATATCTCGAATATGGAGCTCATTATAGATATAGTTTCTTTTTCTAGCTAGAATTTCCTTGTTCAATTGAGTAGCATTTATCTGTTTTTGATAAATCAAAGAAAATTCCCAAAAAAAAAGGTGTTGGGTTAATTGTTTAATTTCTGCATTTGAATTTTGATCTCAATTGAGATCATAACAATTGGTATCAGAGCATCGGTTGTGCGACCTGTGAGTAAGAAATGGCAGAAAGGACTCGTTGGAAGGTAACAGAGGACAAGCTCACTAGTCATGAAGAAATTTTGACAGATCTGCTGAGTTCTCAACAAGAGGCATGCAATACACAAATCGGAATTCAAGGCACGTTGGAGCTTATTCTAGACATGCTGGGTGCATTAGAAAAAGCTCCTGCTGGTCCAAACATTGGAGGAAGGTTACTTCCAATTCCAGCTCAGGATAACAGAAATCGGCCCCAACAACCTTCTATCCTTCCACCGAAATGGGAATTGCCCTCTTTTGAAGGTGAGGAACCTAAGGTATGGATTCGAAAATGCCAGAAATACTTTGTTCAATACAGAAAACTTGATGAACAGAAGGTGGAATCTGCTGTGTTTTATTTGAATGGGTTGGCTAAGGTATGGTACCAATCGTTAGTGTTGAGTAGAAGGCTAGTGACTTGGATCGAGTTCAAGGAGGAACTGATCAGTCGTTTTGATGATATACTAGTGGAAGATGTGGTTGAGGAATTCAATAAATTGAGCCAAGTAGGTTCTGTTGATGAATTCCTTGGGAGATTTGAGGACCTTAAGGCTCAGATGCTCATTCGAAATCCTGCACTAAATGAAGCTCACATCTTATCTAGCTTCATAGGAGCATTGAAAGAGGAAATCAGGTTTGCTGTCAAGCTGTTTAAACCTACTACATTGAAGATAGCCATTGAAAAGGCTAGGATGCAGGAGCTAGCTATTGAAGCTTCTCAAAAGAGGAATAAGACAAGTGTTAGATCTGCTCAACCTATGACTAATACGATTGTTAACAAAGGGCCTGCAAACGCTGTTGTTAAGAACACTACATTTCGACTCAGTCCGGAGGTATATGAGTATAGAAAAACCAATCATTTGTGCTTCAGCTGTGGAGAAAAATATGGGCCTGGTCATGTCTGCAAAAGGAGACAATTAAATTGTTTGATAGGGGAAATAGAGGCTGAAGTTGACATGAATGAAATTAACCCTCCCTAGGAAGAAGATGAACCACCTGATGTGATGATAGAAGGAGTAATAGAACAGGAGATTCAACAAGTTGTATGTCTGAATGCTTTGACTGGTCATAATCAAGGTGAAAACACTATTCTAGTGGGTGGTACTGTGAAGAAGAGGCAACTATCTATATTGATTGATTCTGGTAGTACTCATAGTTTCATAGATGAGCACTCTGTCCAAGCTACAGGGCATCAATCCAGCCATTGCCCTCCTGTGAGAGTGACCGTGGCTAATGGCAACTATGTGATGTGCACATCCCATTGCAAAGGTTTTTTGTGGAAAATGCAGGGAAGAACATTTATGGAAGACCTACTCATCATTCCTTTAGGAGGTTGTGATTTGGTACTTGGTAATGACCGGATGAAAAAGCATAACCCCACCACGTTTGATCATGAAAAAAGATGTGTCATTATTGGAAGGAAGCCTAACAAACTAGTTTTGCCCGCTCTAGTAGAAGGCAGTTTGAAGATGCTCAGTAATGGTTCCATGAGTCGGATGCTGAAGAAAGGACAGGCTCTTATTGCTCACCTATTCATGATGAGCATGATGCCGTATGCGAGTGAAGACCCTCATGATGTTGCAATACAAGAGGTGATAGATCAGTATGCTGAGGTGTTTGCTGAACCTAAATCCCTGCCACCTATGAAATCATTAGATCATGCCATTCCACTAAAGCCTTGGGCCATGCCAGTTAGTCTGAGACCTTATAGATACAATTACAACCAGAAAAATGAGTTAGAGAAACAAGTAAAAGAGATGCTTACAAGTGGAGTGATTCAGCCTAGTCAATCCCCCTTCTCTTCGCCAGCCGTACTAGTCAAGAAGAAGGACGGTACTTGGAGATTTTTTGTTGATTATAGGGGCCTTAATGACATCACCATTAAGGATAAGTACCCCATCCCTATAGTGGATGGTCTCTTAGATGAGTTGTGTGGTGCAGTAATTTTCTCCAAGGTTGATCTCAGGGCCGGCTACCATCAGATAAGGATGAAAAGGGAGGATGTGTTCAAGACTGCTTCAAGGACTCATGAAGGACATTATGACTTTAGGGTGATGCCTTTTGGCCTTACCAATGCTCCAGCTACCTTCCAAGCCCTTATGAACCAGGTTTTCCAACCTTGCTTGCCAAAATTTGTCTTAGTGTTCTTTGATGATATACTTGTGTATAGTCTAACAGTAAATGATCATGTACAACATTTGAAAGTTGTGTTTGAGATCCTCAAGAGGCATTCACTTTATGCTAAGAGAACAAAGTGTTCATTTGGCCAACCACAAGTGGAGTACTTGGGGCATGTTATTACCAAGGAAGGTGAAGCTACTGATCCTCTCAAAATTAAAGCCATGGTCAAGTGGTCTAGACCAAAAACACTCAAAGCACTCAGAGGATTCCTTGGTCTTATTGGCTACTACATGAAGTATGTTGTTAATTATGGTACTATCAGTAGGCCCCTCACTGATTTGTTAAAGAAGGATACCTTCAAATGGAATCCAGTGGCAGGACTAGCATTTGAAGCCATTAAGACAGCTATGAGCACAACACCTGTGCTCGCACTTCCTGACTATTCACAGGAGTTTGTCGTTGAGACTGATGCCAGTCATGGAGGCATTGGTGCAATACTTATGCAGAAGGGAAGACCAATTGCTTATTTTAGTAAGGTGTTGGCACCCAAGCACCGAGGCAAGTCTATTTATGAGAAGGAGTATATGGCTTTGTTAAGTGTTGTGGATAAATGGAGACACTATCTCCAGTTCAAGCACTTCGTGGTGCGGACTGACCATCATAGCTTAAAGTATCTGCTAGAACAAAAGGTAACCTCAGCTATGCAGCAGAAGGGATTAACCAAGCTGTTGGGACTTGATTACGAGGTTCAATATAAGAGAGGTGCAGAAAATAGAGTTGTTGATGCCTTGTCTAGGCAACACGAAGGGCTCCTTTAGATGATCGGGCTACTGGGAATTTAATGGCCATAAGCAGTTGCACTCCAACTTGGATACAAGAGATTATTGGGAGCTATGCAGAGGATGCTCATGTCCAGGGAATTCTTACACTACTAGCAGTAGATTCTCATGGACCCAACTTATGGCACTACTCAGCTGGGATACTAAGGAAGAAGGGCAAGGTACATGTAGGATCTCATGGAACTCTCCAACAACAACTCATTTCTTCTTTCCATGACACTCCCCTTGGTGGTCATTCTGGTCAGTTAGGTACATTGAAAAGGCTATCACAACTCTTCTACTGGCCAAAGATGAAGCTTATGGTTAATGATTATATGTCCAGTTGTGATGTATGCCACAGGAATAAAGATGATAATGTGGCTTATCCGGGATTGTTGCAACCCTTACTTGTTCCAAATCAAGCATGGTGCCACATCATCAAGGACTTTGTGGAAGGTCTTCCCAAGTCTAAGTTTAAAGATGTCATATTAGTGGTGGTTGACAGATTTACTAAGTATGCCCACTTCATAGCACTATCACACCCCTATACTGCCGCTACCGTTGCTTCCATCTTTTGGAAAAGAATATATAGCCTACATGGCACTCCAGAGTCAATTGTGACTGATAGGGACAAGGTGTTTCTGAGCAACTTTTGGCGAGCTTTATTCAACTTACTAGGCACTCAACTCAATTATAGCTCTGCCTATCACCCTCAAAGTGATGGCCAAACAGAAAGGGTTAACAGGTGCTTGGAAAACTACTTAAGATGCATGGTGGCAAGCAGGCCTAACCGGTGGAAACAATGGCTATCAGCAGCTGAATGGTGGTATAATACTAAATTTCATACAGGGTTGAAGTGTACCCCTTTTGAAGCTCTTTATGGGTATACACCCCCTCAACTATGTATCGGACCTTTATTAGAAAATGTAGTGCAAGCTGCTGAAGATGTGATTTTGCAGAGGCAACAATTTTTACAATTACTTAAGGATAACTTACATGCCGCTCAAGCCAGGATGAAGTTCTTTGCTGATAATAGAAGGACTGATAGAGAGTTTGCAGTGGGCGATTCAGTATATTTGAAGTTGCAGCCATACAGACAAACATCATTAGCACTACGGAGGAACCTTAAGCTCAACTCTAAATACTATGATCCCTATCTCGTTATTGCTAGAATTGGTCATGTGGCTTAAAAACTAGCATTACCACCTGAATATAAGGTCCACCTTGTATTCCATGTCTCATTACTCAAAAAGAAAGTGGGCAATCGTGTAGTGGTTCAGTCGTCTCTACCTAATACTGGAGCTGATGGTCAGTTCATAGTGCGACCAGTTGCCATTTTGCAAAAGCAAATGGTTAAGCAGAACAATGTTGCTGCTGTAAAGGTGTTAGTTCAATGGTCAAACCTTCCTCTTGAAGATGCTACATGGGAGGACTACCAACACTTACGCACCACCTTCCGTACTTTTAGTCCTGATCCTTGAGGACAAGGATCATTTGAAGACGGAGGGTATGTTATGATCTCAATCCTAGCTTATAAAATGTTGTTGTCAAGATTCGAACTATGTAAAGAGTATATACCATTAACAAGGAAATTAAAAGATTGAAGGGCCGAGATTTATTTCATTTAAATAAAGCTCAAGGGATGAGATCGTGCCACATGGACAGACGATTATATATACACATCACAGAGGAGAGAGAGGGCAACTGAAATCTGGTAATTTTCAATCCTCTCCTCGTGTTCTCTTCTTCCTCTCAAGTTCTCTTCTCTTCTCATCTAAATCTGATCCTCTTCTCTCTTTTCTTTTTTTGCAGATCATATCTTGAATATGGAGCTCATTATAGATATAGTTTCTTTTTCTAGCTAAAATTTCCTTGTTCAATTGAGTAGCATTTCTCTGTTTTTGATAGATCAAAGAAAATTCCCAAAAAAAAGGTGTTGGGTTGATTGTTTAATTTCTGCATTTGAATTTTGATCTCAATTGAGATCATAACATAACCGTGGCTAACACTGCTTTGTCACGGTCATTTAGCCACAGTAGAGGGTGTCGCCAGCAAATTAGCCACGATTTAGGCGTCCGTGGTAACATTTAGTTAGCCACGGTTTGATGTGGATGTAGCCACAGTCGGTCTTGGCGAAATATCACCACTGGAAAAAAATTTCATACATATTTGCCACGGTTTAATACACTTTTTTTAAAAATAAAATTATAATTATTTCCCAGCAATACCCTGCAACCAATGCATTATTTGATAGGCATCCACTAATACACTGACCATAATACACAAATCCTATGCTCAAAATGGTCTTTTTAACTGGCCACATATCAATTCAACGAGAATCTAAGGTTCTTATTGAAGGAACTAAATATACATTGGCATCCATAAATGTTTGAAGCACCAAGGCATATGGTATCTCTTTCGGGGTCTGTTTTCTTTCATTTGCCTTGAGCTCAACAATTCTCCTGAAAGATTCGAAAGCAACGATGCAACAAGTTAGACCTCACAGCAGTCATGCAACACAAGTTAGATTCCTTATTTATGCCAACAATTAGATAAACTAATTTAAATAGATAGTTTTGTCCAAGGGAAACTCTTTATTAACTGAATATGATGTTTCATTTGTCATATCCAAGTGGATACATGGATTACAAAGAACATGGTGTTACATAGGTCAATCAATGTTGAGGTGCCTCCTAATTGAAAAAATCAGCTGCAGCAGGATGTAGACACACATTTTACACAGTTGAATAATTGCACATTCAAGGCATAAAATTTGTACGGCTATCATATACAATCAAAATATATGTCAAACGGACAAAGAAATATTAGCAAGAACCCAGCATATACTCAACAAATTCAACAGAGAAATCCAAAACCAACAGTTTGACACATGTCAAGAAGGCACAGTAACGGATATACATTTAGAATAAAGGAGGAAACAAAGATATGAGTAGGCATACATCAATTTTTCTAAATTGGGAAGGACAGGGCACTTTCTATTCTCATCAGTACCATCAAATGAGTGGAAGATATTGGTAAAACCATTCCGGAGGGCTGAAATTTTAGTTATATTTAGTGTTATTAAAGGTTAAAAGCACCAAAAGAATAGTCATCTTGTGAGATGCCAAACAATATGCAACACAGTTGATAAGCATGGTACCTTGAAGAAATCATATAAATTATACTCGAACACTGAATGGTATGATGAGTAACGATCTGAACAAATTCATTGAGCTGAAACTAAGTTCCCAAGGACTGCAAACCAGCAAATAAAACAGATAAGGATGATATGAGAGCACACACAATCAGTTCATGTGTTAGAGACATAACACAAATTTTCAAAACAACAAAGATGAGAGAATTACAAGGAAAATAATTAAAGTGAAAGAAGGATTAAATCTGCCAAATATTTACTGAATAAGGAAAGCAACCTTGTAACCATAGGTGTTTAGATAAGCATGATTAGAGAACTATGCAAAAAAAAATTGATAATGTATTTTTAGGAGATTTGTTTCAGGCATGAACCACAATTATAATAACCTTGCATTTCAAGGAAAAGTTTTGTTTCAAATACCTTCAACTAACCTTGAGCTAAATGATGGCAACAAGTAGAAGGATGATCTAGTCATGAAACAGGAATAAAAGAAAAGAGAGAAAAATAATTTTAGAATAACTGTAGAATTGGCACTATAATATACTACTCCCTCCTTTTTCATTTTATGTAACTTAGTTTAACGGGCCACAAAGTTGAAGGTGTGTATAACATATCAAAAATACCCTATGAATTTTGTGGTCTTGAAAATGTTATGTCATTCTTATATGGTAGTATCATTAGGGATTAAATAGGAATCTTAGAATTAAAAACTTACTAAATACAAAGAAGTGACATTCTTTTTTAGACAAACTAAAAAGGAAAGTAAGCCACATAAATTGAAACAAAGGGAGTATGTAATTTGAAATAATTGACACGACTCATTAGCCTAAAATGGTAGGTTTATTTCAAAATGACTAGTGTTTGAATTACAAAAGCAATCTCAAATAACCAGAGATTATGCATTTTCAAGGTGACTGCTAAAACAAAATATAATCACAAGGCAGAACACTAGAGCAATCAAGTGGAATACTCCTGAATTCGTCTCATTGTAATAACAAGTAGATTTGATCAAGAGGCTCAAATTTAAGCTTCAAAGTATCCAACAAGATGTGAAACACTAATAACTTGTTTCCATGTTCATTTCCACAAACATGAGTCCACACTTCACAGACATACACAAACGAAAAAATGCAATAAGTCCATAGAGCCAAATCAAAATAACCATATCTAGGCTCATCTTTACTCAACTTGTTTATTGAGAAGCAACATGCTACATGAAACAAAAGAAAAACAGAGAACCATAACCGAGGATGCAACATGGGCAACAACATGACACTTAGCACAATTGCAATCCAATGGTCGTACCAATTCAAGATATTGTTGGAAAATGGTCATGCTGTGGAAATACGGAGAAAATGCTTCTCACTCATCTCATGTTGTATTGTTACAAGATATACACAGTTTTTGATCCTTATGTATTCAAGTGTCACATTGATAATTTATACTATTGCATCGTAGGAAGCAATTAAGATCAAATGAGGAAACAAACCTAAACAAATATGTCCATTTCTTAAATGTGAGGATGCGATGGAGCTGGAGGGATGAAAACAACCTGCCAAGTCAAGAGATAAAATAAACTTTTAAGGAAAAAAATACTATCAGATAAGCAAGCTAATGTTTTATACTATTAAACCATTCTAGACATAAAACAGCAAGCAGTTAGGCCAACGTAAAAACACATATATATTAATGTATTTCTTTTAGTTTATTATAGTAAAAAAGAAGTGTTTCCCAAAAAACAAACATCCAACCAATACCAGTGGTGTCACCTACTCAATAGACCGAGAAATCTGAGGCTCTAAAACTCATAATTATATTCAAAGTCTTCATATACTTTGCACACTGATTTTCAATAAACATTGAACAATTAACGTTTATTTACCTTAGTGGAGCTTGAGAAACCAATCTCCTTTACGGTATTTTTAGAGAATCATAACAGAGCTTCAGAACTGGAACCAAGTCATAACAGAGCAAAAGTTGAAAATTAACAATCAAGAAACCTAAATTAGTAAAAACATGCAGAAATTTGAACAATAAAACATCAAAAGTGATAGAAATTTTAGAGATTACAAAACATTAATTTTCTTTTTTATTCATGCATGGGTTGGGGTGAAAAGGGGAATTTTCCTTCCCAAACAGTTTCTTTACCTAAAGTTTTCCAAATTTCTAAGTTTGACTTGAAACTACCATTTCCGCTACTATCCGAAGCAAGGCTACCATTTTCCGCTACTATTCGAACCATTCAAAAAATTTTGGAGTGAAGTAGCGATTTTGGGTGAAGCAACAATTAGTTTGATTTTTGATGAAACTAATTTTGGGTGAATAAATTTCTTTGGGTAAAGCAGATTTGTGTGATTTTGGATGAAGCATGGTTTTGGGTGATTCTCGATGAAAAAGAGTTTTGGCTGATTTTGGTTGAAAAGAAATGGGGGCAAATGAAATAAAAAGTGAGGGAATGAAACTTTACTACCCGCCTATTTTGCCCACGTTATTTTAGCGTCCATCTCTTATTCGCAGGAAACCTTAACCCTTCCTATTAATTTTGCCACAGTTTTTTAAAACGGTGGCAAATAAGACATTCAAGGGTTCGTTTGGTACAAAGTTTAATAATGCAGGGATTAATAATATAAGGATTATTTTTATCAAGTATTTGATTCATTGTTTTTCACTACATTTTGTATTTGGATTAAAACTTTATAAAAAACTTCTTTCCAATATGCCATTGAATTATTATGTAATTGGGTTAAGGTAAATAATTGCCGGACAATATTATTTTTTTACGGCCTTCTAACTAGCTATGAGAAGAACAATTTTGTTGTCATGTTTGCCTTTTTTTTCACTTAAATTATTTGAGAATAAATAATTATCATCTTAGTAAATTGATCACTTACAAAATGTCAATTTTCAATTTTAAAAAGATAAACTATCAACTTTTAAAATTGAAAAGACGGTAAACAATAGTAAAATTGAATAAATCATCTACATTTACACATAAAAATTGCAAGTTGTAGTTTTAATATGTATGCAATTTTATAAATTGTTCAAAATACAAATAATTAGAAAACCACACAAATATATATATATATATATCAACAAATTATACATTCAATTAAGATCACAAACGTCACGTGGTGATATATTTGCCTTTTTAATTAGTTAACGTTAAACAACTCACATTTCAAATATTGAATTAATTTGTATTGGATTTATTTAGTAACAAACAACTCTCTCTAAATAATTTGTAAACTAATTTATTTAAATAAATTTACTAGTATAAATATAAAATATAAAATTAAGAAAATAATTAAAATGATTTGAATGATATTTTTGTCTTTACATAGACTTATCCAATGGTGTTATATCCTATGTATTACTAATACCTTCAAATGGAAGGTATTAATAATACATCCTATAATACCATGTAAGAGATATAACTAATCCATGAATTAATTATAGATTGGTTCAAATTCCTACCAAACATAGTGCTAAATAATATCATACATAATACATGAACTATTTATTTTAATGCGGCCTACCAAACGACCCCTCAGTGGTGCTCAATGGATTGAAAGTATGAAATAAGTTGGGCAATTAATTATGCAAAGGGCAAATCAACATAGGCAATATTATACAGATTGTTCCTAGCATGCTGCTTGTATTTGATCTGGCAAAAGAGGAATAGTAGAATCATTCAAAAGAAATAAAGAGTACCTGAAGTACTCTTGAGAATAGTCATTCAAGCTATCTGGTATGCAGAGCTACTAGCTTCCTTTCTATCTCGATATGGGGAATCGTCTTGCGCCATATGTATTGAGATTGTTCGGGAGACATTGTCCAAGCATGGTGAAAAAATTACGATCGAAGAACTATGGCTCAGCTGCTTCGCGTATTACACCGTATTGCCCGAAGGGGGCATGCTGCAAGAGCGTATGTGAGTCATAAGCATAAGAGGCGTGCCCGATTTATGTATCGGATTTCATTCACCCCACGGTTGGGAATTAATGATTGGCTCTATCTATAAAGATTTTGGATTTGTTCATAATGATCAAATTTGATCTGGTCTTGTTTCCACCTTTCCAGTCATTCTCGATACTATTTTCTTTTGATTTTCCGTTATTTTCAACAAAAGTCATCTCTCTGACACTGGCTGTTCTTTCTACCTAAACTTGCGACTTCTTTCATCAAAGATAGGTGTGAGCTCCATTTCGGTGTGGCGTCGTCTCCACCACAATGCAATTACTTTTCCTAAGTATTCGAGACAAGACAGACTGGCCAACTGAAGTTATTGCATCGTTTGCCCCAATGATGGCCTTTTTTATCTCATTTGTATTCCAAGTTCGTTAGTAATCGTTTACGGTGGGTGGATAAGCAGGAAGGGATCCCTGTGGTTAGACTAACTGGCCGAGAAGGCTAGTGAGGTTCCTGCTATGGTGAAGTGAAAGATATTTCGCTATAGCCTACGAGCCCTTACTTGATGTCTGCGCAAACTGCACTATAGCTGGCGAATCCTTTGAATCATAGGAATGGCAAAGATCAAAGTTGTCTACACTTAATTAACTATTATCCTTAGAAATTGATTTTACAGTTTTATACATGATGTAATTTCTGAACCATGGCTGAGAAGTGTTGGGGCTGTCCAACGCTACTCTTTTTACCTTCTATTCTCACTTTGATAATAAAATCAAGCTAGTTATCAAAAATAAAATAAAATAAAATTGATATGGTACCACTTGAACTAAACAAAATATTAATAAGCAAATTAAATAATTAATGAGTAACAATATAACAAAATAAATAAAAATATTGACTTGTAAGTATTTATATATGATGATTTAAGTAGATTTTAGGTTTGGATTCTCTCGTTATTTACTTTTTTTTAGTATTGTAACTTTATTTATATTTTCAAATTATTTTTTTATTTAATCTACGGCTCGGTCCAACTCACATGAGATTAATTGGCAATTGGGACACTCACAAAACTTATTTTGACAAATAATCACTTAATTTCTTTTTTATTTAATTTTTAGGATAGGTTAAGAAAAAGTAAAAAAGTGGGGATTGTGGGGTCAAGGACCTTTTCATCACTTTAAGAACTTGGGGGATTAAATACAAGTTTATAAAATATCATTTTCATACTTATGCTTTCTCACACATTACTCTAAGGATGTTGATTGTATAACTACAAATGTTTCTCATACATCATTGATCATCACCCATAATGTATGTGGACCCTTACATGATCACATGACTTGTTTAAACTTATTTAATTGAATAAATTTCAATAATATAATTTATTATTAATTAATCATTCACTTTTTTAAATTATACTAGCTACGGTCTATATATATAAGGATCATATTCTAGTAGGTTCAGTATAGATCATTTTTGGATCATGATAACAACCCGTATATACCTTACTAATGTTGTAGTGTAGATGTCTTTGGTAAAATCTAAATCAACCACATGAACAGGTATAGATTGTCTTAATGGTCTATATATTTTGACCAACGGTGACAATAGTCAATTATCCAAGTTTTACAATGGTAACAAAGTATAAATTCCTACTTTTTCAATGTCAACGTCTGATTTTTCGATAATTCTTTAAGGTGTGGTTTGGTAGAGTGTATATCTAAGTAATGCTTGTATTAGTTGTGTTTGAATTAGTTATACATATGTTATTTATTATACATTGTTTGATTTTGGACATTAAAATATATATACATGAGGAAAATTCAAAATTTTAGTGGGAAAAATGTAAAAAAAAAATGTTTTGAGGAAAATTGCATTCTAATGCATGCCTTAAAATCACTGCATTACAAATACCATGATAAATTTCCATGTACTAATAATACAAACCTTAATACACAACGAGTGGACTTGATAATAAACATTAACAGACAGTGTACAAAACGTATGTCATCTTTTGATTGATCTATATTAGATCATGAGTAATTTCGATAATAACTGACATTAAATTGACTAAAATATTGGGTTCCAAAATAAACAGTAGCTTGAGATCTCCAGTAGCTTGATTACAAAAAAAAAGTTAGTCAAATCCTATCTGAGATTTGTTGTTGTTAATATATGTGGTTCTCTTGTGTCCGAATCTCTTGCAAATTGAACATTTGTTCCTCCTCTTACTCTTGAAATTCTCACCGACACCCTTGACATGTTTTCTTTTCTTCCTTCCAAGCTTGGTATAGACAAGGGGTGGAAGAATCTTAACGTTTAGCAATTCTTTTGGCACACACCATTCCAACTCGAGAGGGACAACATTAATAGATTCAGAGTATGCAAAGAGGTATGTTTTAGTTTTATATAAAGGTGAAGAGTATTCATAGATACTCATACCATACTCATCGTCATGCTTCGATCGCAAAGCAACCATTGAGTGAGCGCACGATATTTTGACCAAGTCATATTCCCTACAAGAAAATGACATTTTTAGTAGGTTCGCATTGGAAGTAGAACATGTGCCGAACACGGTGAATTGATTGTCGTCCCCGGTTATGTTCTCCACATACAAGGAGTTGCCCTCGATCATTTTTTTCTTGCGATCCTTTCGGCAGCCGACACCATTTTATTACCCTTTGATTTAAGGACATATGCATGCCTTTCCCTAAACAATTCTTCAAATCTCTTAGCAATCGAATTAAATATGGATGCCACGGGGTACTCTCTCTCATCTATCGACATAGCGTTGAGTGACTCGACAATATTTGTAGTCATCACATCATACCTGTTGCCTGGGAAATGTGCTCTACTCCACTTTTCAAAACCAACTTCAATTCATGCTTAAGGACGACGGCTGCCTTGGGGCATTTGTCCTTGAATACCACAAAATGATCGTTGAACTCCTCTAAAGAATATGTTTCTGCCGCGTTGTAGTATAGATAGAGGGAATCTCCACAGTGATGATTTACCCATAGATTTTCACCGAGGTGCCTCATGCAATATCCGTGATGAGCATAATTGTAAACCTTTGCACTTCCATTGACAATGCTTTTGTGTCTATCGAAAATAAAACACAAATCTGGCTCATCGACTACAATCTCCTTCAAGTTCTCAAAGAAAAACGTCCAAGATGCATCGTTCTCTTTGTCCACAACACAAAAGACAATTGGATAAACATAATTCTTCGTATCTTGTGTAACAGCGCTCAGCGGCACTCCCTCGTATTTACCATGCAAATGAGTGTCGTCAACCGCAATTACCTTTCTCATATGGGGAAATTCCCTAATGCAAGCACCAAAAGCTAAGAAGTAATACATGAATCTATGAGTATTCTCGCTTACCATGATACAATATCTAGAACCAGCATTAAGAGTGTCGATCATATAGGAAAAAATCGATAAGCATGAATATCCGTGTTCCGTTGTCCCTCGGACCATTTCCTTAACAGTCACACCTCCCTTCCAACATTTTCAACAGCTTGGACTACAATGAAAAATTTTTAAAATAGTCCTCTAAATCTCTTTAACATTTGGACCCTTGCCATCATGATACAAATTCATACAAAGCGATGCAATGACTTTGGTCGAGATTTTTCTATGGCTGCTGATGGCATGTTCAACACCGTAATTGTAATCGCCAATGTACTTGTGGATACGAAATCTATCCGAACACTCATATTTCTTTGCCCACAGCATCCACGCACAAATACGAGATACACATTTCACCTTTAAGTATTTAGTACAACTCTTCACTGTAGCAAAATCAAAAGATTTTCTTGCCGCTGCTTTGGCTAATGACAATTGTAGCTCACTTTTGGTACTGAATGTTTGATATATATAAAAATTAGTTCCATCAGAGAAAGAATGGTTGGGTTGTGATCTCAATTCCTGCTCTCCAAAAATGTTCAAAATTTTCCGCTTCTACTGGTTGATTTTCAGCATCCACTGAATCATCATACATGTTCATTAAATGATCAACCAAGCTCTCATTTGAATAATCACAGAAGCTCTCCTTTGGTTGATCACCCAAGCTTTCATTTTCAACCAAGTAGTCGTCGTTAAATGAATTAGTTGGTTCAATTGGAGGCCTCGCAATGACGTTTATTCTCAATATAGGCCTAGAGCCATCAGCAACAATATCCATCATGTACAAGCCCACATGCCTGTCATTCTTTATGAATGTGGGATGTATTTTTCCCCTTCCATTCATTTGATAGCTAATCACCAAGTCGCTTGGCTCGTAGGCTAACTTACCAGCCTCAATTACGCTTGCAATCATATCGTCATATGAACCATTGCGATGTAACGCAATGTGCACTGTTGTCTTACTAAAAGATTTTCAATACCAACTTTTGAGAGTCTCTTCCCATACTCCCATATAATCACCACCAGCAACAACAAATTCAGCTACTGTCATTATATATAAACTACACTGATAGCTACTAGATTATGGTATCAGTATCGATGACTGATACGAAATCTGTACAAAACGCGAATGGACAAGATCAGGTTCAAATCAAGCTCCTGAAATGGAGAACATGTATCTATAGTCCTTCTAAACTACTAAAGTTTATCTAAAAACGAGTTATGAAGTGATTTTGGAAGATTTCTCAAGCTTCTAAAATGGCGGGAAATTTTTTCTTTGAAGTTATTTGAAAGAAAATGGTATAAAAATGGAAGGAATGAGTAGAATGTTGATGATTTCACCTGTCATAACTATAATATCATCGGAAAAGTCGCAGAAATCAGCTGCAAAAACGGGAGCAGTTTTTGGTTTCTTCTTGGAGAGCTTTTCTCCATTGAAATTGATTTTTTAATAAATGAAAAAAAAACATACCACATTTGTTGGATGAGTGGGGACCAAAGTGTAGTATTAGAAACTCGAGAGTAGGGTGTTGTATATTTTGGAAGAATAATTAGTGATGTCATAATTGGTGTCTAAAGTGCCAATTTTTGAAAACTAGTGTCTAAATGCTCAATTAAGTCTTGAGAGTGGCTAATTTGGAAACTCTCCCAACTCACACTGCTCAAGCCCACGATCCAGGTGGCTTACTCAAATCGGACTAAAAAGTTATATTTTTAAATGAACATCAAAAATCCTATTCCAACCTTATCAAATTTTTATTTTTTTATTTTTCACCCGATGTCTGGTACCCACATTGAAGTCCGACTAAATCTGAATTCGCCTGAAAAGTTTCACATTGAAGAGTAAAGCAGAACGGATCGACCCAATGAATCTAGCCCATATTAACAACAAAACTAAACGTAATAATATCAATGAGGTGGTTGGTGTCTTATATCCATCAATTGAAACATTAACTGAATCATATAATAGGTCACCTTCAATTAGCCACATAGGCAACCCCATATTCGACCCAAACTAAGTAGCAGCAGTGGAATATACGATACTAGCAACTGTATATATTAAATTATCAATCAGTATTTTTTTAAAATTTTCTATTGAGTATTCGATATTCGTATTGAAGTTCGACTAAATCCATACATACATATGAATATGTTTCGCTAAAATTCTGGCTTCCTACATACGTATGAATGTGTTAGGTTGTTAGATCTATGAAAAAAAATTAACCTCAGAGGAGTCTTGCTTTTGGTAGGTACCCACCATATAATTAAACGTTCAGTTTGAATTGGTTAGGTGTGTGTAGTTGGGGCATGATAAACAGGAAGAGTTATAATTAGCATAGAATTCATATTGTTGCAGAGGAAGGGAGGGATTAAGTGGATGCGATATGTTAACAACAGCCAGCAACTTACTACTAGCCGTTGAAAGGGTCTTCCTGATCACTCCTCAGTTAGCTGTGAGTTTTATTTCTACTATATGCTCTCCGCAGAAGAAGAAAATGCCATATCTGATGAACAACTATTTTCAAATGTTTAAATGTTTGTATTCATTCTCCACCAACCCATTTTTTCCTATAAAAAGAGACTCGAGGAAACACCACTTCATCACTACTCATCAGGTGTAAAGGCATAGGATAAAGAAAAGTAAAGTTATTTAGGCAATATTGAGAGAAAGAGGAATTAAGTGATGGCCAACAATTTGTCCATACTTATCCTTTGTCTTGCTTTGGTAATGGTTCATACTACAGCAAGAGATATGCCAAGTGACAATGGTATTTCGGACCAAAAGAATGCTTTCGGTGGCTCTGGAGGTATCGCTGGCATTGGCAGCAATGGCTTGCCTTTTGGCGGAGTCGTTAGCGGAGTAGGTGGCAATGTTGGTGGATTTGGTGGAGGAATTGGTGGACTAGGTGGAATAGGTGGTATTGGTGGTGGTGCTGGTGGTGCAGGAAGTCTTCCACTTCCATGAAGTTATTCATCACTTTCATGTAACTAAGTTTTATTCTTATTTTTATTAGTTAAGTTTGTTTCATGCATGTTTGATTATGGTCAAGTTTGCTAGCTAAAGTTGTTTATGTTTGGTTTTATCCATATTGTAATGTTACATGATTTTTCCCGTGTTCAATGTTGTTGCACTTTTTTTAACTTCTTTTAAAGTCAGGTGATCAAAGTTCAACACTTTTTTCACACTTTGTTTCTTTTGTTTACTTTGATACGGTTGATGAAGTCTCGTATATACGTACCTAGAAAGGTGATCCAAGCGGCTGAATCTTTGTGTAAAAAATTCTTGGTGGAGCTGACACCACAAAGACAGTATTAATAATATATAAAAGAAATCATGTAGTCTAAAAATAGCTAGTGGCTTGGGGTTCTTGGGCATGCAGACTAGAATAGAGCTATAATGTATAAACAATTCTAAAATTTCTGCATGAAAAAAGATAGATTATGGATGCAATGGACTCATGCATACTACATGGGGATGTTTTTGCACACAAATTCTCCCCAAGCATCTTGAATGATAAAGAAGATATTCAAGGCAAAAGGAACTCTTGAAGCTGTTGGATATGAGGAACATGAAGTCATGTCAATTATGGTAAAGTTTAGTACAAAGCTAATATACTCTATACTCTAAAGTAAGGGGTATTACACCATAGTTGATTGGAGAAGACTAGTGTATGATAACTATGAAGCCTCAAAATGGAAGTTTGTATTGTTTTTAGCTACTTGAAAGAGATTATAACTAGAGCAGACTATAGCTAAATGAAAATCTATCCCCTGATACCTCTTGTGTGCTACGTTCAAGCTTGAATGAAACCCTGGACCATCTATTTTTTAAATGTGCATATTCTCTGTTGCAATATGGGACAAAGTGCTACTATGGTTAGACATTCAAAGATGCTCAATGGATTGAAATGATGAAATAAGTTGAACAACTGGTTATGCAAAGGGCAATTCAACATAGGCAACATTCTACAGGTTGTCCCTTGCATGTTGTTTGTATTTGATATGGCAAAAAAGAAATAGTAGAATCTTTCAAGAGAAACAAAGAACATCTAAAGCACTCTTGAGAATTGTCATTCAATCTATCTGGTGCAAAGCTAATGACTTCCTTTGCTTGATATCAAAGTTGTCCACGTTTAACTATTACCTGAGGAATTGATCTTACAATTTTATACATGATGTAATTTGTGAATCCTGGCTAAGAAGTGTTGGGGCTGTCCAACACTACTCTCTTTGCCTTCAACTCTCACTTTGGTAATAAAATTAAGCTAGTTACAAAAAAAAAGTAAATAACTTTTGACGTGATACCACTTGAACCAAATATAAATATTAATTATCAGCAAACTAAACAATTAATGAGTAACAATATAAAAAAAAAATAGAAATGTTAACTTGTAATATTTATATATAATGATTTAAGTTTACGTTATGTTTGGATTCCTCTTATTATTTGCTTTTTAAAAAAAGTATTCTAAGTTTATTTATATTTTAAAATTATTTTTTTATTTGATCTACAGGCTTACTTAAATCGGACTAAAAAGTTATATTCTCAAATGAATACCAAAAACTTAATCCAATCTTATCAAATCATAAATTGGGCCGCACAGGCCTAATGGACCTAGCCCATATTAACGATTCTATGCATGATTTGTGCGATAACCAAACTAACCCTAACAAGACAATTGGCACAAGCTTACAGTCGTTCTACAGGAGGTTAAAGCTTTGAGAGAGATGAAAGTGATATCTTTTGCATATCTCATATCCAAAACCTCTTAGCAAACTCAATTGTTCCATTTTCAGATACTATTGATTTAGCAAATAAAATGGTAACACTAAGTCTATCCAATAACCTACTGTACTGATTGGCCACCTTCTTATCGAAAAGGCTTTTAAGTCTGAGGGGCAATGAACGAGGTAGGATAAAATGGTATTTGAACCAAGGCAAACGACCTTTATAGTCTCTCTTTTCACGGGTGGTGGAATTATATCAATGAGGTGGTTGGTATCTTATGTATATCCATCAATTTAAACAATAACTGAATCATATAATAGGTCACACTCACTTAGCCACATAGGCAACCCCATATTCGACCCAAACTAATTACTAGCAGCAGTGGAATATACAATAGTAGCAACAGTGTTATATACTTCCTCCGTTCTCAATTTATGAGACACATTTCGAATTTTGAGATTCAAATAAGTTTATTTTTTATCATAAAATTTTCATATATCTTTTAAATATTTTGAATTATCAATTATTGTGACTTATAGTATTTTTTACGTAATTTACAAATATATAAATTTCATTTTAAGAAATTTGAAGATTCCATGAGCAAATTCTCGGTCAAACTTAAACTGTTTGACTCTCGAAAAATGAAACGTGTCACATAAATTGAGATAGAGGAATTATTAAATTATTATTTTTATTTTTTTTATATATATTTTGTTTATTTTTTTGATTTCCTTCTCAATGTCCGATATTCGTATTGAAATCCAACTAAATTCATATATACGTATGAATATATTTAGCTAAAATTCTGGCTCCGTACATAAGTATGAATATGTTAGGTCGTTAGATTTATGAAAAAAAGTTAACCTAAGAGAGTCTCACTTTTGGTAGGTACCCACCATATAACTAAACGCTCAGTTTGAATTAGGGGTGGGCATTAAGTCCTTCAGTTCGATTTTGTTAAATTTCTATTTAATTCTTCGATTTTTGAAAAGGTGTGTATCAAATATTGAACCGAATTAGTTCGGTTTGGTATGGTTTAATGTTTTTAAAACGGTTTTTCGAAGCGAATGAAAATAAAATAAGGATAAAATCAAAGTATAAGACACTCTAAAATTTAAAACCATGTTAAGTGATGATGTGTCTTATCATGGAAGATTTATTGTAGTTAAAAGACCATATTTATCTTTCTCAAGAACATTATGCCTCCAACTATTGCTCGAGTAAAACAAGGACGAAGACAGATTCCTTTACATAACGTAAATTGACAAAAATACGTTTAAATTTCTCTTGAAAATTAATATTTGAAGTTAACTATCTAAATTGTAAACCTGTTATTACTTTATTTTGTTCATGAATGGCTTAATTATGCTAATTGTCTTTTGTTAAAAAAATATTTAATAAAAGTTTGATTCTTCAATGCACGAAAGTTTCAAAACCCTTATATAGAACATCGAATAAAAAAATTGAACTTTCATAAAAAAAACATTGATATCAAAATGAAAAACCGATATTTATGTCCACCCCTAGTTTGAATTGGTTTGGTGTGTGTAGTTGGGTGATGATAAATAGGTAGAGTAATAATTAGCATAGCATTCATGTTGCCGAAGAGGGAGGGATTAAGTGGATACGATATCTTAACTAACCGCCAGCAACTTACTGACAAAAGCATTTACTACCACACTTTGAGTTGCTGTCATTTTATTTGTATGCTCTCTGCAGAAGAAGAAAATGTCGTCTGACGAACAACTGCCCAATCATAAATTTTAAATGTTTAAATGCATTTGAAATCGTTTTAATGGTGTTAGTTTCACAAATCAAATACTGAAACCAGACACTCCCACTCTCTGTAAAGGCCATTGCATGCTTTAAGGGGTTGTTTGACATATGATTGCATATAGTGTTTTAGTAATGCTTATATTAGTTACGTTTATATTAGCTATTTTAAGATTATTTCTTACATACACATTGCATAATTTCTAAAAAGTTAATTATTATTTACAAGAATATCTTCCATAATTATGGTGGAAATGATATGAAAAAGATTTTGAGGGGAAATTGAATCTTTAATCATCATGCGTTAACCTTTTACATTACTAAAAGATTAGAAAAAATAATGCATGTTAAGTTCGTAGGAGCTGTTTGGTAGAGTGTATTAGAAAAAATAATACATGTATTAGCTTTGTGTATCACTAATTCATTGTTGGTATACTTTTTCTTTCTCTTTATTTGATATTTGATTTAGAGACATTGAATTCCATTTGATGTATGTAATCATTCTCCACCAACCCATTTTCTGCCTATAAAAAGATACTCAAGGAAACACCACTTCATCACTACTCATCAAGTGTAAAGGCATATGATAAAGAAAAGTAAGGTTATTTAGGTAATAGGAAGTGATGGCAAACAAGTTATCCATAGTTATCCTTTGTCTTGCTTTGGTAGTGGTACATACCACAGCGGCAAGAGAAATGCCAAGTGACAATGGTCTTTCTGACCAAAAGAATGTTTTCGGAGGCGCTGGAGGTATCGCTGGCATTGGCAACAATGGCCTGCCTTTTGGCGGTGTTGTTAGCGGAGTAGGTGGCAATGTTGGTGGATTTGGTGGTGGAGCTGGATTTGGTGGAGTAGGGGGTCTAGGAGGACTAGGTGGTATTGGTGGTGGTGTTGGTGCAGGAAGTCTTCCACTTCCATGAAGATTATTCATCACTTTCATGTAACTAAGTTTTATGTTCAAGTTTGTTTCATGCATGTCCCAACTAGTGTGAGAAAAGAGTGACTTTTTTCTTTTTTCAGTTGTTGATTTTCGATATTATCCATATTGTAATGTTACGTGATTTTTCCCGTGTTCAATGAAATATAAGTTGTTGCACTTTTTTAATTTCTTTTAAAGTCAGGTGTTCAAATTAAGTTCAATGCTTTGTTTCTTTTGTTTACTTTGATATGGTAGATGAAGTCGTACCTAGCTCAATCTTTTTGTAAAAAAATCTTGTCAGTTTGGTGGACCTGACACCACAAATATAGCATTAATAGCATGGAAGAAATTATGTAGTCCATAAATAGCTGATGGCCCTAGGGTTCTTGGGCATAGCAGACTGGAATAAAACTATAATCTGTAAACAATTCTAAATTTTCCGCATAAAGAAAGATAGACTATGGATCTTTCAAGAGAAACGAAGAGCTCTTGAGAATGGTCATTCAAGCTATCCGGTACAGAGCTACTGACTTTTTTTGCTTGAGATTAAACTTGTCTACACTTAACTATTACCCTTAAGAATTGATCTTACAGTTTTATATATGAAATCTTGGCTAAGAAGTGTTGGGGCTGTCCAACACTACTCTTTTTGCCTTCAATTATAACTTTGGTAATAAAATCAAGCTAACTTTTGACATTATATTATACCACTTGAATCAAAAAGAAATATTAATAAGCAAACTAAACAGTCAATGAGTAACAATATAACTAATATTAACTTGTAATATTTATATATGATAGTTTAAGTAGACTTCAGGTTCAGATTCTCTTATTATTTGCTTTTTTATTTTTAGTATTCTAACTTTATTTATATTTTTTATTTGATCTATGGATCGGTCCAACTCATATTGTTCAAATCCACGATCCAGCCGACTAACTCGAGTCGGACTAAAAAGTTATATTGAACACCAAAAATATTAATCCAACCTTATCAATTAATGAATTGGACCGAATTGGCCCAATGAAAATATTAAGGAAAAATTATCCAAATACACATCTTATTTTACCATAATCTCTAAAATTCTTTACCATTTAAAAAAATTTCAAAAATTCCCTCTCGGATACATCACTTCTCTCACGCTGATACATCCATATCTCTCTCGGATACATCCCTCCCCTATGTATCCGGATGTCCTACCCCTCTCTGATACATTCCTCCCATCTCTGATATATCCCTCGCCTATGTATCCAGATGACTGCTAATGTATCTGGAAGTCTAATGAAGTATCCAGACGTCTAGTGATGTATCCAAAATTCATAAATTTTAAGGGATTCTTATAATTTGAAAAAAGAGTAGAGAAATAATGTAATTAGCTTATAACACTATGAGATTTATGTAAATTATACAAATATTAATCCAACCTTATCAAATCATGAATTGGACCGAATCGGTCCAATGAATATAGCCCATATTAATGGTTCTATGCATAATTTTCTGCGACAACCAAACTAAGCGTAATAATCGATGAGGTGATTGGTGTCTTATATATATCCATCAATTGAAACATTATCACTGAATCATCTAATAGGTCACCTTCAATTAGCCGCATAGGCGACCCCATATTCGACCCAAACTAACTAGCAGCAGTGGAATATACAATTAGCAACAGTGTATCTATATATATATATATTATTTTTTAAAAAAAAAATTCTACTTAGTGTCAAATACTCGTATTAAAATCCAACTAAATTCATGCATACATTTGAATATGTTTCGCTAAAATTTTGGCTCTGTACATACATATGAATATGTTAGGTCGTTAGATTTAAGAAGAAAGATTAACCTCAGAGGAGTTTTACTTTTGGTAGGTACCCACCATATAATTAAACGTTCAATTTGAATTAGGGTATGCGTTCGGTTCTTCGATTTACTTTTTCAAATTTTGATTCGATTCTTCGATTTTGTAAAAGTGTGCACCCAATATCAAATCGAACTAATTCGGTTCGATTTGATTTTATCAATTTCAATTCAATTTAGTTCGGTGTTTTTAAAAAGATTAATTTTTTGGAGAGAATGAAAAAAATATATGGACAAAATCAAAATATAAAACACTTAAAAATTTAAATCCATGTCAAGTGATGATGATGTGTCTCACTATGGAACACTTATTGTGCTTAAAAAATAATATTTGTCTTTCTCAATACTATTGTCATGCCTCCAACTATTGCTTGAGGAAAACAAGGATGAAGACAGATTCCTTTACATGACGTACATTAACAAAAATATGTTTGGGCTCCTTTTGGGAATTAATATTCGAAGTTAACTATCTAAATTGTAAATCTGTTGCCATTTTAATTTGTTCATGAATGATTTAATTGTTAGTTAATATTTATATTATACTATTTTTATTTTTGTTAAAAAAATATTTAATAAAAGTTCGATTCTTCAGTGCACCGAAGTTTCGAGACTCTTACATCGAACTGAATAACTAAACTTTTGAAAAAAATAGCAATACCAAACCAAAAAAATTGAAGAATTGAATTAGTTCGATTCGATCCAATTTTTCAATTTTCCGATATTTATATCCACCCCTAGTTTGAATTAGTTGGGGCATGATAAATAGGAAGAGTTATAATTAGCATAGGATTCATGTTGCAGAAGAGGGGGAATTAAAACAGCCAGCAACTTACTGACAAAAGCATTTACTCCTAGGTTTTGAAGAGAAAGCAAAGCTGTCATTTTTATTTCTACTATATGCTCTCTGCAGAAGATGAAAATGTCATCAGAGTTCAACTTTTTCCCACTGCCCATTCATAAATTTCAAATGTTTAAATGCCTTTGAAATCGTTTTTATGGAGTTAGTTTTCACAAATCAAATACTCCCACTCTTTATAAAGGGCAGTAAATGAATTAAGGTGCATTAGTAATGCCTATATTAGTTGTGTTACGTTTAGATTAGTTATTTTGAGATTATTTTTTATATAATGTTTGATTTGATATATTAAAAATAACATGCATTGCATAATTTCTAAAAAAACAAAAATATCTTCTTGATGAAAAAGATATAAAAAAAATTTCAACGGACAATTGTATCTTTAACCATACTAATATTTGCATAAAAACCTATTACATTATTAAGGGTCTGTTTGATAGATTACATTAGAAAAAACAATGCATGTATCAACTTTGTGTATTACTAATACCTTGCTTGATACACTTTTTCTATTCTTTATCTCGTTTAGGGTATGTATAACTAATACATGAAAATTCATGGCATTAATAATAATAAAAAATTAATGCATATGTTAACAATATTAAAGACAGTTATTTCTCAAAACCTTTTCCATAATCAAATTTAGCATTTCTTTAAATTCGATTTATAGGTTAAATCAATTTTTTCATATCCTTAATTAAGTGCAATATGTAAAGTGTAAACCCCACAAAATGAGTCTTTTTGTAGTGTTAGTTTTCTCTAGATGATTTGGTGGTTTGGATTCTAGACTTTTATTTCAACAAAATACTCACAGCTTTATGATCACTTAGCCTGTCATTTTCACAATCAGACCAATATTTAAAAAGAAAAGAAATAGAAAGAGAGGTTTGATTTACAATATGCGGACCCTTTCTTCTTTCTTTTTTTTAAAAAAGAAATTGATGGCAGTTCATTTTAAACTGAGTTCTTTTAAAAATTGGCAAGAAAAAACAGACGTGATGACACGTTCGTTAAAAATTTTTTGAGGTTCATAAGAAATGATTTTAATAACCTCTTTTGATACAAGTTCTTTAATTTGTTAGATGTAAAAAAGTGTCATTTTATCGTCCGAAATATCCCAACTCATGAGAAAGATGGTGGAATCCTAATTATGTGGATCCGGAGGTAAAATAAATCGAGCCAATTTTTGTGATTAATAATTGATTTTACCATTATTGTTTTAAAATTTTCTTTATTTCCATTATTTGAAAAGAAAAGAAAAAATAATGGATGAAAAATATGAAATATGAAGGAATTGAAAAATTGGATAGTGAAGCTGAAGAATATATTAAAGAATTTTGATGGAAAACAGAAAAAAAAAAGAAAAAAAAAGAAGACCTGACCTAGTGGCGGATGAAGTGGTTGACAACCATGAAGTCTTTGGTTTAATTCCCAGTGGAGAATACAAAGAACATTAGGTGATTTTTTCCATTTATCTTAATCTTGGTCAACAAAGTTATCCCATAATATTAATCGAGATGCGCAAAAATTGGCTCAGACACTATGATTTTAAAAAAAAAAGTGGCGTGAGATGACCAGGTGGTTCCTACATTTTAATGTCAGTAAATAATTTCCTTAGCCAAGTATGATTTGGCATATGCCTCACACACGTAAAATAAAATTAAAAAATAGAAATTTATTAGTGTAAATAGGTTTCAGACAGAGGGTCCATAGGCCGGTAGCTCAGTAATAACCAATTGGCCATCTATATATATTTAACACAAAACTTTCTTTGACCACCTATACACACCTTTCTGAAACATGACTTAAAAAATAAATAATTAATGCTCAAAAGAAAGAAAACAAATACACCCTTCCACCCTAAATAATTCCTTTATAGAGTTTAATTTGTTTCAAAGTATTTGGTGTTTTTAAAAAATATATGAAGTTAGTGAAGTTTTAATTAAGTGAAATTTTTAAGAGAGAAGAGTAATTTTGATAAATACCCTTAATTATATTTAAAACAGTTAAATGTGTTTCTTAAGGAATATATAAGGGTGTCCAAAAGTTTAAAAGACAAATAGTAAGAACAAAGAGTGTGGTTAGAATAGAAGAAAATATTTTTAAAAAATTTTGGTGGTCAAAAGTCTTGAAAAATATTGTTTTCAGAAAATAAATTTCTTAAAAATTAGAAAAATAACTTTTATGGTAAAAATAGAAAACAAATTTCACATAGTCTTCTCACGTGCACGGAGTAAGAATTTTGACTAAAAGGTGTTCAAACATAAATAAGTAAAATTGCATAGAAGTTAAGTAGTGTCAATATGTAGTATATATACATAAAAAGAAATATGTTTTCCTAGCTACACAGTATAATTTTCCAACGAAAGGGGTGGTCAATCGATCGACACCCCTCAAGTATATGTGGCTCCACCACTGCTCCCGCTATCACCCCAACCCATATTCTAGACAATATTTGTCTAAATTATATATAAATACTTTTGGAAGAATGTTCTCTTCCTCTAACCATCAAACATCAAAAAAACAAGTTAAAAAATCACTTATTTTCAAAAAATAAATAAACGAGGGAAAACATTATTTTCCATGTCAAACTAAACGAAGGGTTACTACAACTCCAGGAACTAGTGGTTACAAGACGTTATACAGATAGAGACATTAAATGTTTGTATTCATTCTCCACCAACCCATATTTTGCCTATAAAAACAGACTCAAGGAAACACCACTTCATCACTACTCATCAAGTGTAAAGGCATTAGGATAAAGAAAAGTAAAGTTATTTAGGCAATAATAGGCAGTGATGGCAAACAAGTTGTCCATACTTATTTTTTGTCTTGCTTTGGTAGTCATGGTTCATACCACAGCAGCAAGAGATATGCCAAGTGACAATGGTCTTTCTGACCAAAAGAATGTGTTCGTAGGCGCTGGAGGTATCGGTGGCATTGGCAGCAATGGCCTACCTTTTGGTGGAGTCGTTAGCGGAGTAGGTGGCAACATTGGTGGATTTGGTGCTGGAATTGGTGGTGGAGCTGGATTTGGTGGAGGAATTGGGGGTGGTGGACTAGGTGGGATAGGGGGTCTAGGAGGACTAGGTGGTGGTGTTGGTGGTGTTGGTGGTGGTGTTGGTGGTGTTGGTGGTGTTGGTGGAGGTGCTGGTGGTGGTGCTGGTGGTGGTGCAGGAAGTCTTCCATTTCCATGAAGATTATATTATTCATCACTTTCATATAATTAGGTTTTATTATTATCTTTATTAGTTCAAGTTTAATTTGTTTCATGCATGTTTAATTGGTTATTATGGTCAATTGTTTGCTACCTAGCTAGTGTGAGAAAAGTGATTTTTTTTTTCTTTTTTTGTTGTTGATGTTTGGTTTCATTCATAGTCATGTAATGTTACGTGTTTTTTCACGTGTTTAATGTAAGTTGTTCAAAGTTCAATGTTTTTTCTCTCTCATGTTTCTTTTGTTTACTTTGATATGGTAGATGAATATTCGTCATTTTTTATTCTTTTCTTTTTGTTGTGAAGTTTGATTTTTCTACTTAAAATTATCGCTGGAAAAGAAAAACATAGAAACATATACTCTAGTATAGGTTAACTTTAGCAAACTTGCAATTTGAAGGCGAAGAAAACCAAAGAGTGAACTAGTAGCAACAAACTCAGTGTAATTTCTAATATTTACGTATTTCTACTTATGAAGATACAAAAGTTATTTTTGATAGATTGACTTGTGTGAAACCTTATATAAGGAGTAAACTCAAGCAAGTATAGAAGTAGAGCCAAAAATTTTCAATCGTGCGATTAGAATGAATTATTGAAATGTTTTCTCAAAGAAAAGTACTAGTACTTTATATTTTTCACTAAAAGAGGAGCATGAGTTCTGCTTAATGGATATTATTGGTTTTCCTTGACAAACATCTCAAATTAATTCCAACCTATATCACTTATTTCAACTACCACATAAACATTATCTTCGTCCTTTAACTATAATATTAAAAAAAAAATCACAAAAAAGAACTATTTTCATACCCTACATCCACCTTGTCTCACTACCATATGTCAGCAATTTTTATACCAAATCGATTATTAAAAATAGGGTTAATTGTACTAAATATTTTTGTATTTGACTCTATTTCGGATACGTTCTATGTACTTTAGAATTAAACACTCACGTTCCCCCTATTATAAAAAATTATACTCACACTCCCTATAAGGAATAGTTGTAACTAATTAAGTATATTAATTATAATTATTATTTATTACTAAAGGATAAATTAAAATTATAAATAAAATTTCCTTATGTATTTATTTTTTATGAAATTTCAAAAAGAGGATAAATATATTTGTTAAATTTTTTTCACTCACACCTTTGATTGAAAATAAGAATAAATATTTTTATAACTCCAATTATATCATATTAAGTAATTTTTGTGTTCATTTTCTATTGGGCAAATACATATACAAACTTGACTCCAATTTTCATTTTTTTGGGACACTTTTAACTCATGTTTTTTCCTTTCTAACCCTCCAACATCATTATAATAGAAACTTGTCAAAAATATAATTGGCATAATACATAAACATGACCCTTAACTTGGCGTCAACTGGCAACTATGACCTTTAACTTTGGGTGTGCACAAGTAGGCACTTTAACTTGTATAAAATTGAACAGATAGACACATTCGTCTTACATGGCACCTACATGGCATAATACAAGTAGGACGCCACGTAGGACACAAAATTGCCATGTAGGTGCCATGTAAGACGAATGTGTCTATTTGTTCAATTTTATACAAGTTAAAGTGCCTACTTGTGCACACCCAAAGTTAAAGGTCATAGTTGCCAGTTGACGCCAAGTTAAGGGTCATGTTTATGTATTATGCCAATATAATTTGTGTGCAGTTCACACACTGGTGATATGGCATTATGAGCCACTGAGAAAATGACGCATGGCTCTGAATAAACAAAAAGTTTTTTGAGTTTTAAAAGAAAAACCTCAAATTTTTCAACTACACATCATATTAGAAGCTTATCTTTTTAGAATTTATACATATCATTATATTGAGATTGTTGGTTATGTTATATTTGGAGATGGTAATTAAATGAGGTAGAAAAAGCTATGAGATATGGAGCTTAATTAACGGTGATGAAGGCAATAAATATAGTGGTAGAGGAGTTGCAAATCATTTTTTCCAACTTATAAGAAGAGAACTACACCTTTTAAAATGAGTGTGTAATTGTTACCAACTTCATTGATTCCACTAAAATACTCCTCACTTTATAAGTTCATAAATGAGTGCAACAACCACTTAGTTTGAACCTATTTTTCACGCGTCTGACATGCATCTTCCTCAATAATATTTAAAATTTTTGTGATCAATATTCCTATTTCCTTTTTAAAACTTCAAAATTTAAAAGTATAAGATCAAAGACACGCATCTTGATTTAGTTACTCGTAGATTCAATTATTAGCAGTTAATTATGTTTGTTTATAGGTTAAAATATAGAATGAAGACAACAAAGAAAATAAAGAAAGTCGTATGAAGCAAGAGAGCTCCGATAGTATATGTTTTCTCTTTAACCGAGAAAGTTTGAGTGTGGTGGGTCTGAGATCCGGCGACGTTTCAGTAAGTAAAAGCTACGTAGAAAGTTTGGAGCACAAGAATATCAGTATATTTCATTAGTATTGTTTAGTAGCCAATGTTTTACAGTTGTTTTAAAACTACGATTTATAGGTAACAAAAGTACTACATCAATCAATAGAAAAGTTCCACTCGAGCTCTAAAGTACTATATCCAATTGTCTCATTCCACATGGAAATACTGTTAGTTATACCAACTAATATCCCTTTGTTATTTGCAGAATAACATATATATACAAACATATCTAGCGTATCTGTCCTTTTGACACATCATCGGCACATAATCCTTTTCTATCTTTGGTAAACAAGTTTCTGGCTTTTTCCCGATGATGGTCATTCTATGATCTCGGTAACAAGTCAGGGTTGAGATTCATCAAACACACCTCCAAACCTATCATTCCATCAAAGAGCCTTTGAATATCCTTTACTCATTATATATTTCACATGTCTATCCATCGTCCTACCATGTATGTACAAGCTATTTTTTTACCCAATGCAAATAGTCCCTCCATTTTTTGAATCAATTGTGATCGGAAAACGAAAAATTCCCCAAACACTATGTGAGGAAGTTTGAACTGAGAATGCTTTTTGTATTTCAGAAAAAGGTTGGTCCAAATGATTTAAATGTATTTGCCATGTGTGACTTGGCTATTGGTTTAAGAATGGTTCGTCGCCCAAGATAATTATTGATACTCTTTTCTCGGTTAAAAATTACAGTTTTTGCACTCGTTCCATTTTTTCACCACCTCTCCAATCTCTCTTCATTTTTCTTTAACGTCTTTCATCTTTCTGAACTTCATATCTTGCGCTATTCTATCCCGGCCTCTAGACTCAATTCACTATGTCTTCTTCTCCTTTTGGTTTTAACATATTTTTTCTTCTTGGCCAAAGAAAGGTAAAAGGAGTGATGGCGTATCTTATGAACCTAGCGTTGATATTATCATTTCTGGAGCCATCTGTTTCAAGAATGATTTTGAAGTCTGCATGTGTAGCCACTTCGGTAGTAGGGATAGAGCGGCCAACGGCTATGCTTCTTTGATAAGTGAGTCAAATATCTCAACCATTCATATAGATTGAAGGTGACTGAGAGACAAGTTTTAGGCGTACTTGCCCCTAAGGATTTTAAAGGCATCAATTTCTAGAAACTAGCTTGGTTATTCGTCTGTGTATACTTATCCATTCACTCTTGAATTTAGAATCCTTGCTATCAATGAAATAATTATTTCTACATATTTCTTTTTTCTTCTTGCCTTTTTCTAATTTCTCATATGAAAGTGTACTATTCAACTTCCATTTGGCATCCTAACACCAATTCTCTTATTCGCCAATGAATTCAGAGGATACGAAATACGTCATCATTCAACGAACGAACATGGAGATAGATGGATGATAACCAATATCAGAAAGTGAAAAATCATGGTATTCTTCTCCAAACCTTTCTTCAGTTTTGGCTATCATAACCTTTTTAGTTATTATTACCACATATTTTCCTTATATACAAGTACCACGATGAGTTTGCCTTTCCTTCAGACTGCGGAAACTACCGTTTCTACCATTGAGGTTCAACAAGAAATTGATCGTATATTTCGGGGTCTCTAGTCTTCTGGGTTAGTTGACGTTGATAAAGAGATCGCAATTCTTAGTCTCATAAGAAGAGAAAAACTTATCAAGACTCACCTATTATTCATGCTGGATGATCAGTCACACCTGCCTCACGGGTGGGTGATGCCATCATGTTATCGGGGAATCCAATAGTGGAGAGTCTAGTAATTCTAATAATCATGAATCTTCCAAAGATGACACCCTTCTCATTAGAAGGAGAAATAGAATGGTCACCCTTTTTGCAGTTTTTGATAAGACCAAAAGGCTATGTTATGAGGTCGATCATGCAATCATGGCTGATTCCCACCACTAGCCACTTTTCACCTCCATTGATAGGGGCTTGGTAGCAATGGAGATTCCCTCTCATCCTTCTTCATCCTCAATGCCTATAGTGACGCCTTAAGCCAAAGCTCTAAAAAATCCATTTTTGTCCAAGGATCCTAGGGGAATGACATCGTCTAGAGTTTCGAGAAGAAACATTCCCTTCGTGTCTTCTCGGAATCCAACCCTTATTAGAGTTCCTAGTACACAAACTTTTGAAGCTCCTAAAGGTTCGATCGCCTATGCTATGGAAGCCACTACACGTCCTCGAACTTAGGGGGAAACAACTCAACCACTTTTTGAATCCTTTTCCCCTTACAAGTTGGTTGATTATTTTCCAACCCCCGCACATTATTCTAATAGGAGGCACTCCGTAACTTTGACAATTTAGATGAAGTCAACCTTCATTCTAGGTCAATTGTGGTATTTAGCTATTTAAAGCCTCTGGTCCCACCAAAGAATCAAGAGAGGATGGACGTTGCTTCTTTTGTGTGCCTTCTCAACGAAAGTGCCCTGACCAGCACTAGGGTAAGTGGATTACCTTTACTATTTTTGTTTATTATCCCCTATCTTAAATTCATTGGTTCTGACTCGGAAGCTCAAAATTTTCTTCTTAGGCTAACATTTTGAATTCATAAGGGCTGCAACGGGTACTTCAAGAACATAAAGAGTTGACTCATGAGTCTGAGAAGCTAAAGTCTAGACTTGCTCAACCTGTCATTGTGGAAGCCTTAGTCATTCATCTAACTTGTAGGAGGCCAATATGAGAGAGAAACCCGATAATATTGAGATAC
The DNA here is from genome assembly GCA_018342035.1 of Solanum appendiculatum. Classification (NCBI taxonomy): domain Eukaryota; kingdom Viridiplantae; phylum Streptophyta; class Magnoliopsida; order Solanales; family Solanaceae; genus Solanum; species Solanum appendiculatum. The sequence continues at coordinate 207,732 of JAGDQO010001127.1, read as the reverse complement.
TTGAGCCTAATATTCTAAGAGAGTCTGATATAAAGGAAGATGTATGAATTCTGAAGGGAGCCTCTCCAAAAATAATATGGTGATGATCAAAGCATTGGTAGGGAACATCAATTCTTGGACCTGCTTCTGACGTAGAGGTGAAAAAGAGATCATTGGTTGAGCAGAATACTATCTCTAAGTTGGAGAAATGATTGAAGGTTAAGAAACTCAAAGTCAGGTCTTAGAGAGATTGATTTAGGCTTACACGGGTTCACGAGGCAAAACATATTGACCTTGTTGACGCTCACAAATTATTTCAACAAGTGAATGTGCATAACCTTCATAATTTGGCCCTGCTACAAGGAAAGAAGCTACATATTGATGATAGTGACAAACTGTCAAATTCCTTGAGCGATTTCCTTATAGGCCTTCGTTCAAATTTAGTCACTTTGAGGAAGGAGATAATCTGATTGTGAAGCCTTATAGCCCTCGTTGATTTAATCGACAATTAGGATTAAGTGAAGATGTTCATGGTGTTCTCATAGATTACCATTATTATGGTTTACTGCTAGTTTCAGAGCAACTTTGAGATTCATGTGTTCATCTTGGAAGCTCTTCGAAGAACATCATACTAATGTGTCCATAAAATAAGGGGCCTTTAATTACTCACGAGTATTTGAACTGGTGGCCATACAATCAAGAAAATGTTTTGAGACAAAGTATCTATATAATTTTTAGAGGTATGAGGAAAGATGATGTTCTCTCATCAACCAAAGGAGAACCAATCTAGTTGAATGTTCAAGGAAAACATTCTTCATCCAAACCCAAAGTGACATTGATGAAATCTCTAGAAATTGTCAAAGTCGCTTCCCAGTCTAAAACTTTGAAAGGAAAAGATACACAAGTGAACAAAGGAGCGGGGCGTCCTTCATTGACCCCCAAGGCAGCAACTCCCACTACTTCTCAGGTGATTAATGTCGCCACAAAATAAAGAAACATTTCAGCTCGCCAGACAAAAACTTTGAAAAATTACCAAGCATTGTGTCATTTTGTAGAGACAACTCTAAACCCTCTAAACCACCCAATAGAACTGGGATCACTAGTGCAACCTCTAGGTCAAATGAGAGCAACGTTGGACAGGAACAACATTGGAAGCATCTGAAGAAAAATCCTAACAATTTAGGGGAACAACACTCTGAGTTCGTTCATTTAGATTCCATTAACATTGATATCCCGATATACGAGGATGGTGTTGTTGGTTCAACAATGCCATTGACTTAATTTTCACACCAAGTAAAGTTTATTTCTTTAATATTTCACCTCACTTGCTTCCCTACTCGGATACTAACTCTAATTATTATTTTTTCTATTTTTTTTAGTTGGGTCTTGTGGACATTTCTAGTGATATATTTGGTGACTATGTGTTCAGGAATTGAATTACAAAACCAAATTCCTCCAATGTGATTAAGGGTCCTCTCCGACCGCTTGATGACGTCAATGATCAAGCTACCAATGATGATCCATCGACTAAGTTGACCTCCATTTTTTCAAAAGATGTTTACCCTTCCCAACCTGCTTCAACTATTGAGGTGAAGGTTGGAGCATTTCAAATTGAGTATTCTAAATATCTCTAAGAATTTGGTTTGACCTTTACAACATGTTGCTTTAAATTTTGAACCCCAAGAGGTATTTCCCACTTTGAACTTCATATGTCTCTGGAATGTGATGTTCCTTGTGTGAATGGATTACACAATTCTCTACAGGATCCTCAAAAAGTATGAAAGAGTTATAGAAAAGTGTTTCCTTTATTCTTGAAGGGATTCGGGAGGTCAACGTCGTTGGTCTTTCTTCTTTGGACGTTTTGATTAAAGAATTTTTAAAGAAACATGGATATAATGATATTGTGAGGCTGTCTACATCTCAAAATATGACAAGCGATTCTTATCAAGAGTTATTATCTATCGGGCAACATCACCTTCATACTACCAACAGTAAAAGCTCAAGGTGGACGAGTCCCTTAACAAGCTTCAAATAGTCCTTAAAAGAATTGAAAAAGAGCTAGAAAGTATCATCACCACTAGAGAAGAGATTCTCGTGATTGAGAAAATCAACCCATTGTATAAAAGACAAGAAGAAGTAACTAAGTTAAAGGAGGATATTGAGACAAGTCGCCAACAGATCCTTACCTTTAAGCTTTTCCCATGATTTTTATTTTTGCATCTGAATGTTCTCTTCTTTTTTCTTTTTTCTTTTTTCTTTTTTCTTTTTTCTTTTTTCTTTTTTCTTTTTTCTTTTTTCTTTTTTCTTTTTTCTTTTTTCTTTTTTAATCTGGTTTTTTGGTTGTTTTTTTTCCGAATATTATCATGATGTAGTGACAATCCTCCTTGGATAAATAAAAATGTCATTTTTCTTCTCAAATACCTTTTTTATTTCTGTGTTTAAAATTCTTGTTGTGCAACTCGCAACTAATTTTATTTTTTATTCTTTAAATCTGACATGCCAACCAACTTTCCCCAATCCTTCAGAGCTCCTATGTTAGAAATTCAATAATTTGTAGCAGGAGTATTCAAATAATGAGTATTTTGTTCCGTTCAGAAGATAACTCACAAAACTATAATATGCGTGAAAATCATGACTCAAAGAACTCTGGATCAGTACATATATTATTTCAAAGCTACCTTGAATTCTTCCTCGCTCAACTTTTTAGCTTTGAGCATTTATGGTAGAAAATCAATAACTCGAATTAGGAGCATCATAATAACGATCTTTTTATTTCATTGGAAACATAACTCACAAAAATACAATATACGTAATAATTATGACCAAAAGATCTCTAGATAGATTTTTTTATAAAGTTAGCTTGAATTCTGCCTCGCTCAACTTTTCAAGTTTGAGCATCTGCGGTAGAAAGTCAATACGTGGTACAAAATTAATAACTCGGTGTAGACACATCGAAATGATGAGATTCTTGTTCCATTGAAAATATTACTCACAAAAATATAATATGTGTAAAAATCATGGCCGAAAAATAAGAGAACATTCATATGCATGAATAAAAATCATGGAAAAGGCTTAAAATTAAGGATATGTGGTGACTTGTCTCAACATCCTCCTTTAGCTTACCTAGTTCTGCTGCTTCTCTTTCGGACAATGGGCTGATTTTCTCAATGGAATGAATCTCATCCCCAGTGGTGATGATAATCTCTTGAATTTTGGACAAATATTTTTTATGTTCCTGAATAAGCGTCATGGTCTTTTTCTTCTTAGTAGTCAAGGCCTCTAGCTCTTTTTCAGTTTTTGCAAGGATTATTTAAAGATCGTTTAGGTACATGTCCACCTTGATATTTTCCTCATTAACGGTATGAAGGTGTTGTGCGTGGTAGATAATAGCTCTTGATAAGAATCTCTTGTAATATTATGAGATGTAGACAATCTCATAATATCATAATCTTCATGTTTCTTGAAAAAATATTTAAACAGAACTTTTAGAAAAGAAAGACTGACGACACTGACCTCCCAAATACCTTTAAGAATCAAGGAAACACCTTTCTCTAACTCTTTTACACTTTTCGAGGATCCTGTAAAAAATTGTATAATCCATTCACACAAGGTACACCATATACCAGAGACATGAAAGTTCAAAGTAGGAAATAGCTTCTTGGGGTTCAAAATTTGAAGCAACATGTTGTAAAGGTCGAACCTAATTCTTGATGATATAAGAACACTCAATATGAAGTGCTCCAGCCTCCACCTCAATAGTTGAAAAAGGTTGGGAAAGATCAATATTTTTTGAAAAAGTGAGGTTCAACTTAGTTGATGGATCATTATTGATATATTGATCATTGTTGTTAGCAAGGGAGATGAGAGGGCACTTAATCACGTTGTAGGGATTTGGGCTTGTAATACAATCCTCGAACACATTATCATCAAATATATCACTAGAAATATCTTTAAGATCCAACTGGGAAAAAATTAGAAAAAAAATATAATTGAAGTTAGTATCCGAGTAAAAAAGCAAGTGAGGTGAAATATAAAAGAAATAAGCTTTGCTTGGTGTGCGAATTCACTCAATGGCATTGTTGAACTAGTAGAACCATCCTGGAAGATCGTGGTATCAATGTTGATGGAATCCAGATCAACGAACTCAAAGTGTTGTTCACCTAAATCATTAGGCTTTTTCTTCAGACTCTTCGAATGTTGTTCCTAACTAAAGATGCTCTCATTTGAGCTAGAGGCAACACTAATAGCTCCATTGGGTGGCTTAGAGGTGTCCCTACAAAATGTCACAATACTTGGTGATATTTTAACGTTATTGTCCGGCATGCTAGAATTTTCTTTCTTTTGCGAGGAACATCAATCACCTCACAAGTAATGGGAGTTGTTGCCTTGGGGGTCAATGAAGGATGTACCACTCCTTTGTCCACTTGTGTATAATATCCTTTCAATAGGCTTGGAAGCGACTTTGACAGTTTCTGGAGGATTGATCAATGTCACTTTGGTTTGGAAGAAGAAAATTTTTCTTGAACATTCAACTGGCGTGAATCTCCTTTGGTTGATGAGAGAACATAATCTTTCCTCAAAACTCTCAAAATATTGCGGGTAGTTTGTCTCAACACATTCTCTCGATGCGATTGCCATCAGCCCAAATACTCGTGAGTAATTAAAGGCCCCTTATAAGATGGATGCATTAGTATGATGATCTTCATAGAGCTTTCAATAGGAACATATGAATTCTAAAGTTGCTTCGAAGCTAGTAGTGAACCATCATAATGGTGCTCTATGAGAACACCTCAAACATTTTGATAAAATCCAAATTGTCGATAAATATGGTGAGGGCTATAAGGCTCCACAATTAGATCATTATCTTGCCTCAAAGTGAGGGAACTTAAACGAAGGCCTATAAGAAAATCACTCAAGGAATTGGATAGTTTGTCAATATCATCAATATGTAGCTCATTTTCTTATAGCAGGCCAAATTATAGAGGTTATGCATATTCACTTGTTGAAATAATTTGTTAGCGTCAACAAGGTCAAAATATTTTGTCATCTTTTCTCTAGAAATCTTCCACATTTGCACACCTCGTTTGGAGCAAGTAACGTGGTAATAAGTTCCAAAATACTCACATATCCATTCGTAGACATAATGAATGGGAAGTAATATGTTGCAAGCACCCAAGTTTGAACACTTAAATATATCTCTGAGGTCGCAATAGATGTTATCAAGGATCGAAACTGTCAAAGAAAATTTCTCTCCTTGAACCATCAAGCTTGCAACTTTGAAGTCACTAGCAAGAGCAAAATAAACCTTCTTGTTGGGAAGCACAAATTTTCAAAGCAAACATGCAAGAAAAGCCGCCAGATAAGTTTCATTTCTAATTGATTCTTTCAAACCTAGCTGAAAAAGGGGGCATTATCCTCTTCGATTTGTGGTAAAAAAAATTCATTTCAATGTTTCCAAAAAGAATCATGATTCATATTTGGCTCCGTACGGTTCTTAGACGTCTTTGGTGAAGGCTCAACATATTTTCTCAGTCCTTGAAACCAATACTTTGTTCAATCATGAAAGGGAACTTCATCAATGACACATTTAGTAAGTTGGTAGAACGCTAAAAACAAATATGAGCAGCTTCTAGGAAGAAAAGACTTCCCTTGGTCATCTACATGTGTCAACTCCTTAGCCTAAGGTATAACTTCTTCACAAAAGGACCCATGAACAAAAAAGCCTCCAATGATTCTCAAGTCCCATAAAGATATATATAACTCTCCAATGAAAGTAGAGACTGTATTGGTGGATGGACGCTAATGCTAGCAAAAGGCCTAGAGAACATACTTGTTATGATCATATATGACAATCGAAGAAAAGATAGCATCATTAGTCTTGATGTAGTCCAAAGTCTCCTAGAAACGGACAAGCACATCTTTTACCCACCCTTAATATCCTGACGTATAGAAAATCTCACCAAATCCGAAAGAAAAAACAAGTCAATAGCTACGATTCTCATTCCAGCGAAGAGGGATGACAACAACAACATTTTGATTGATGGAAGACTTTAAGAGGAGAGCTTTTTCGGTTGTAACTTTGCTTGAGAAGTTGTCCCTGACACCTTCATTTCTATTGTCGACCATTCTGGGAGATGAAGGGGAATGTCCAGCATGTTTCTAATAAGCCGGAAGTCACCAATCACTGAAAGATGAACTTTCAAGGCAAGAATTTTGACACGCGAATTTTGTTTATTATCAAGGCAAGGGTATGGCATCTCTTGATTACTAAAATTCGTAATCGTTGTTGGAAATCAAGATCATACAATGTTGTTTTGAAAAAAAAAAAAAAAAAAGATTACTTTGGTAAAAAAAAACAGAACTGGAGAAATCAAAAGACGAAAAATCTGAAGTTGAGTTCAATAATAAATAAATAAAAACTATAGCAATCCAGAAGGAACATGGCTTAGAATTTTTTGTTATATTATAGTTTCATGTTTTCAGTTTCGGAAAAATCAAACGGCATGCGATTTTAATTTTTCTACAGTGAGCTATGAATTTTACTTTAAGCGCGCAAATCTTAGCCATAAAAAATGACTAACTACAAAATTAAGTTAAAGTTAACTGAGAAAGTACAAAGATTATTTTTGCTCTAAGTTTTTGTAATATGATAGAGGCCTATGTCTCTCGATTCAATAAAATCAATTGGTGTCATAGCTTAGCAGTTAAACACTTCCAGACAACTTTTCTTCACAATTTTTGAATTCTTTGATGAAAATCTTTTGTGCATTGAAAAAGCTTACATAAAGGTTCTAGTGAATGATTCACAATCCTTGTACAAGGAAAGTTATAGTGAAATTGGAAGAAGAAAATCTAATTTGGGTTGATTGAAATTATCATTCTTTTTCGAAATCATATCAACATATAGGAGTAGCTGGCTCGTTAATTGGAAAACTACTATATTGAAGGAGATTTCTTTGAAGAAAATTTTGATCCTTTTTGAATACCAGAGGAAAGTGAATATTCTTTTTTGGTTCAAAAGTTCTAATTAATTTTTTTTCTTCTTCCTTACGACAGAATGTTACATTAAGAAAAGGTTATTACTCAATAAGATCCTTCCATTTCAAATACATATAGAGGGGTCACATTATTGTCAAGCAAGAATGATTTTAAAAATAAATTATTAGGGATCAATACAAACACATCAAGTGTTGCTTTGACGAGGGCTTTCACTGTGTGCAAGTGCAAGGAAGAAATTTTAGTTAGACCACTCGCAAGTAGTGGCCTAGCGAGAATGCGATAACAAGAAACAAGTACTTTTGAAGTCACAAAAATTAAAACACATTCATGAATATTTCAAATCTCGTCGTCAAGTTTCGACGGCCCTACACGTCGACAACTCTCAAAGTAAGGAACATTTGTAGACATATAAATTTTATTGAGTTAAATTCATACAAAAATTGAATTTAATTCATGTTCATTTGAGTTGACTAATTAATTTGGACTTTACAAATTAATTAGTCCATTTTAATAATGCCACGTCCGATCCATTATACCTTGAAGCCCAAACTCATGCCACATGTCATGGTGACTACGCATACAAGACCAATAAGATGAAGCCACGTATCCAAATGATGTGGTAGTCCTAGTCAAATTCAAGAACCAATCACACTCCGCCAAGTGTCAAAGTGACATCTTTTGGTCATTCATAAGCAACCTTGTCCACCCCTACAACTATAAATAGGGAATAGACACGGCATTGAAGGGCATTCTGTAAACACTTCAACAAGCATTGTAGCAAGCTACAACATCTATTACATAGTTCTTCCAAGGAGTGATCAACATAGTTCTTCCCAGAGATCTTTTCCGAAGCAACAGAGCAGTAACCAACATTTCGGACGATTGAAATACATCTCTAGGAGATCCAAATCATCAACAATTTGAGAAGTTTGCTATTGAAGGCCCTCAAATCTTGGAGAAGTTTAGGAAAGAAGAATCTAGAGTAACAGAATTATACTCTCATAAATTCATCAATAAAACTTACCTTTTCTTTTATTTAGGTTAGATCGCAGTTAATTTTCGATACTTCGAAAAGTTATTGCGAACACCTACAAATCATGCTAACATTAAATAAACTAACGAATATATTGTGTCATCATCCCTATTTGCTACAAGTAAACTAGCGAATATATTGTGTCATCATAACATTCACTTGGTGGAACCTCTATACTAATAAAGCAAATGAGGATGATGACATTGGTTCTGAGAAAAATTAGAAGTAGAAAGAACAAAATGCAATCGTTAATTTTTATATCAAATAATAATATAGTCTGCAATTATATCAATTAAAAAATAATATTTAAAAAAAGTTTCAGAAAATGAAAACATACTTGAAGTAATACCTTACATTCATAGTCTTAGACCCAGCCCCATTTGAAAGGTTGAAGGAGATTTTCAAGGTTTGTAGGATGATTGGAAGAGAAAGAGGAGAGTTAGGGACAACCAAAGAGAATAGAAATGGATTAGGGAGGATGACATTGGTTATGAGAAAATTGGTATGATGCCGTGGAAGCGATTGGGAGGACAGTGGTTTAGACGAGTACGATTGAAAATGATACTCAAGAAATCCTCATAGATGCCACACAAACACCACATAAGATAAATAAACGCGGAAACACGAAAGCTAACGATCCAAAGACAAATATATGTGCAAAATAGAATGATAACACAAATATATCAGAAAGTATAATCTTTTTCTGAAAGTACAACAATAAATATGAACTTTTTTCATTCTTTTTTAATTGCACTAAAAAGAAAAGGCAGACACATTGAAACGAGAGTAAATATAAGTTTCTAAGATACCTAAAATGGATAGAATCCCATGACAATTTAGGACAGGAAAATAAGGGAATCTACAAAAGGTACAAGTAGCACTTACTGTTCCATTGGGTGGCCAAACAATTTTGTATAAGTGCCAAAATTAACAACCTAAAACGCTAACACGCTGGGTACGTTTTCCATAAGCCAATTTAGAGCAAAAGATAAATTCAAAGTTACAATATAGATGATCGGGATCTGTAAGCTAGGAAGGTCTGAAAACAAATATAGCACATACTGAAAACGGTTGATGTAACTAACCCAGATGTTCTGAATGTAATTTTTTCCCAAATGACTGAAACATCACCGTACAAAATGAGAACTAATGTTGTTCTCAGTGAAACAAACTAAACCAAATCCTGAACTACATGTAAAGTCCTTCTGGCACTCCCTCTTTCTTCTTGAACATCACCTTATCTTTCGCCTTCTTGAAATCTGGATGAGTCACCTGTAGAGAGCAGAATAATTTTGTCAACGTCTATAGGAAAATGCAAACTATTAGCTCCGAAGCTTTACCGCACCCCTGCAACATGATTTTAAGAACCCCTACAGGACACGCACAGGCAGGAAGTTCAAATTATATAATTCCAAGTATACTTGTGGTTTATGCCACCTTGTAAAGAACAATATAGTTCATGCGACTATAGGTAGAAATTGTATGCAACACACCTCTGTTACTAATTCAGACACAGAAAGATTAAAAAAAAAAAAACTTATACTACTAAGCCCAAACAATGCCCTCCCGACAAGTTAAGTTCCACATTCCAAGTTACGAGAACTAAAATAATTCAACTTGTCTTCTCATGAACCCAAGTTAATGAACCAATTATAACATGCTCCCTGATCAATTTACATACAACAGACAACCCCAACTTGCTGAATTCCAAAGTTTAGCATTTGGGTGCAAATTGGGACTGAACTAAATCCCTCATTTCTAAAAGACAAACATAAGTTTCCATTTTGAGGTCTTACCTTCATACGTCGTTCTCTTAGAGCAAGCAATCCAGCTTCAGTACATATTGCCTTGATATCAGCTCCAGAAAATTCATCCTTGGTCATAACAAATTCTTCTAGGTTGACATCATCAGACAAAGTCATCCTTGCTGTGTGTATCTGATATCCCAAAATAGATTTTCTAGTCAGCAAATAGGAGGCAATCCAGTATTCATCACTCAGTAATATTCGTAACCATCACGATAACAAACCTGGAAAATTCGCCTCCTTGTTTTAATATCAGGGAGAGGGAACTCAATCTTCCTGTCTATTCTACCAGGTCGCAGTAGGGCAGGATCAAGACTCTCGATTTTATTAGTAGCAAGAATCACCTTAACATCTCCTCTGGAATCAAAACCATCTAGCTGGTTCAACAACTCTAACATGGTCCTCTGGATCTCACGTTCACCACCAGAATGCGCATCATACCTGAAGATGAAGACATTAATTAACAGAAATCCACGATTCCAATCTTCAAGTTACTGATGCCAGAGACAAACCTCTTGGTACCGACTGCATCAATCTCATCAATGAAGACGATAGAAGGCGAGAGATCATCAGCAACTCTGAAAAGCTCCCTCACCAATTTAGGCCCATCTCCCAAGTATTTCTGAATCAGTTCACTTCCAACAACACGCAAGAAAGTTGCCGAAGTGGAGTTTGCAACTGCCTGAACAAAAATCATTAACACACCTCAGATTTTATCTTTTGCATACCAACAGAGACATTAGTACCACTGCAGCAATTAATAAACACTCAACAAAGACTGTACTACCTCCAGTAGATTTTAAACGCATCCATTTAAGGAAACCAAGGTGGCATTGACTAGTTTCACCAAATCTACATGTGCTCCTATAGATGACCTAGAATGTCTGAGAAGAGATAAAGGGTAATTTGAAGTGATATAAAGGATGACTTAGTCAAATAACCCCTTATAATCAATGCTATTATATGGTTTTGTTAAAGGGTGTGCCCCTTAAACACCATTTAAAATGGACCGGAAGAAGTAACTGCTAGCAGTTCTCACACAAACACAAATAGATAGCATGACAGTTGAACAGGCTAATGGCAGCCAGACCCGAAAAAATCATCCAACAAACAAATCATTCCTCAAAATTCAAAGACATAGCATGACGCTCAAACATGCTAATGGCAACATAACTTGTAAAAGGCATCCAACAAACCAGATTTTCCTCAAAAAGTTGACATGGGCACTACGAAAGAACTTTTGTTGTACCATCACAGTAATATCGCATGTTAATTTCAAGTAACTCAACATGCCATGACATGTAAAAAATCTAATCCAAACAAAGAATGACAGTCAACTCATCCAAGAGAATCTGCTCAGTAGCGTATGAATCTATCCCAATAAATAATTCCATTTATACTGGGGACTTCAGTCAAATGTATTCTTAAGTAAACTTGAGCACTTTTAGATTTTCTACCTGATAACACTTTTCATGTCATTTATCATTATTTCCATTTCTTCACAAAAGCTTAATGGCTTCTACAAAACCCCAGTTTAACATTAGAAAGTCATATCTGGGGAATATACTTGGACAGGGTTAATTCTTTCTTTAGAAATTTCAAAGAACATGAAACAGTAGTCAGTCAAATATTCTTCTGATTTACTCATAGGGATGGCAAATGTGGAGACGCAGGGCAGGTGCGCGGCAAACCCACAAAGACTTTTCTCCATCCTGCCCCGCATAGCATAAATTTTGTTTTTGCCCCGCCCCGTATAGCTCCAACATTCTTCTGCTTCTAACATGATTTTTATTCTGGGGTTGGACAGAGGATTGTAGTTTTTATAGAACTTAAGATGCATAAATTACTCCCAATAAGATGATTTTAACTTTTCCATTCTCATCACCTATATTGAACTTACTCTATAGAAGAATGTAGAGGCAACTAATATGTTCTCTGAAAGATGAATCCAAAAGATCCATTGCTGGTGGCTATTTTTTGACACACAATGATACCATTTCCTTAAGCCTCCATTTGACAAAAGAGAATGTGTTAGAACTAATTAAGTAATCCAAAGTGTGTTCACATTTTTGTCAAAATGTAAAAACACTTTATTAGCTTAGTAGTGCATCATTCAACACTATAGTACAACATATCATTTCTAGAATTTCTTCATCAGTCACAGATATTGGCTGCAGAACCACACACAAAAAAAATCATGTTAAGGCTTATATCATTCAAACATGCACAATATAGCATTGTTTGTCTTCAGGACTGAAAATTGTGCTCTAGAAAAGCAGCGACAAACCCCAACCAGCGCACCCGCCCCACCCCACATATTTTTCCCAAAAGAATATTGTACCCGCCCACGCCCTTGCCCAGCCCCCGCAAGAGCTCTAACCCACAACACTGTGCCGCAAATACCATAACCTTCCCCACCCCACCCCATTGCCATTCCTATTTACTCACCCTCTCGGTCTTTCTTCAATCAAATAAGAAACCTTCCACTCCACCCAAAGGAGATCAAAGCTAAGTGGCTCGGACTCTTCACTTTTCGTGCCGCACCCGTGTCGACACAACATGGGTGTGGGTGTGGGATCCGTGCCGATTTAGTCAACCTATTTTGGGTACTTTGACCAAAATTGATGGGAAAAACCTGGACAATTTTAATGATTTCTGAAATAAATACAAATGCTAAGGTGAAATTGAAGGAAATGGAATACCTTTTATATTGAAATTTCTATGTCACTCCTTTTCCTTTAATCTTCTTTCAGGATTCTCCTCAAATTCTCCACATAATATCTCATAATTTAGGTTTTATAACTCTAATTTTAGATTTTTAAATTATTTTTAGGTGAATCCCCGCACCCGTATCCATACATGGATCCATATCTCCGAATCTTAAAAATCAGATCATGAAGGATCCGACCTTTCGATCCACACCCGTATCGGACACCCGCACCCGAGTCCGAGCAACTTAGGATCAAACTAGAGGCTTAAAGAAAGTATTTTTAAGTCCATCATACAGGAGAAAATTTCACAAACCTTTGCAAGCAAGGTTTTGCCAGTCCCGGGCTCCCCATAGAGAATGACCCCTTTAGGAGGTTTTATACCAATGTCTTCATACAGCTCAGGGTGAGTCAAGGGAAGCTCAACAGCTTCTTTAATCTCCTGAATCTGAGCATCCAATCCACCTATATCAGCGTAGGATTCCAAAGGAGCTTTCTCAACCTTCATGACAGACACCATTGGATCAACGTCGTCTTGTAGAAGCCCAACAACAGATAGAACCTGAATAAGAACATACATAAGTCAAAATGACCCACCCTCAAACTTACATAATTATCAACAAAAATAGAGGACAGAGGGAGATCTTTGCTGAGAAATTACTGCTAGAAAGAAGAGAGACTATACATAAGTCACAATGACCCATCCTCAACCGGGAACACTTTTACTACAAATATAAACAAAGAGGGAGAGATTTGCTGAAAAGTTACTGCTAGAAAGAGAACATAAAATGTTCGATAACATGTGGATTAAGAAAATAAGAGCATTACAGATAAATTTTGAGACCCATTAACCCACGAGAGATGGTGAATCAATTAGCCACAGGAATTATTTCAATGACTAAGCCACTCCCCAACTAAACAAAAGAGAAAAACTGATAACCATATAGGAATCTCTTTATTACTTCTCAAGTGTGGCATAGATATTCTCACAAAGCATAAAAACCAGGCTAATAGAAAATGTTAATCCAGAAGACTTGTCAAAAAGAAAAGAAAATGTTAATCGAGAAGACTTGTCAAAAAGAAAAGAAAATGTCCATTCAATGGGGTATCACGAACTCCAGGTATTTTATCAGTTTTTTGGTGACATGGTAAAATGTTAATTCTAAAGGATATTACAAACTTCAGATATTTTAGCAGTTTCTTCGTGGAAAACTACAATGTCATTTCAAAGGGATATTAGAATTCTGGCTATTTTATGAGTTGTTTTGTTACATGATGTTAATTTGTAATTCGATTGGACCATAAATTACAAGCATTGGAATAGTTGACCTTCATAACCAGGAAAACTAATCAAAGCAATCATATCCCACTATCCTTAAGCACTTCGAAAGAAGCTGAATGATAGCTGCCGGATTGTACAAACCCACTGGCGTACACAACCTAAACCAGAAACTTATGGAGGTAGAAGAGCATATCTGCTGCATTTATAAGGTAAACTTGGGGGTTGGGGTGGGTGGAGAGAGAGATACCAAATGAGTTTTAAACAGGAAACCTTAAAAGGTCTTGCTACAGCACTGGAACATCTAATCAAATATAGAATGAATCGTCAAACCCACTGCAAAAATCTTCACAAGATTTGCAAGCCTACAACATTCAAAAATCCATAGACACGTGTGAAACTGCAAAGCTAAAGCCTAGTATCCCTAAAAAATTGAGTGGCACCCCTGAAAAATATTTCAGTCTGGTTTCCACTGTACAGACAATAGATAGGAAGACGTGGAGGACACGAATTAGGGTGGAAGGTTAGTAGGTAGAAGTGTGTCCATATTAGTAGGTAGGAGTGTTTTGTCTTGTTTCCCTTACTAGTAGTCGACTATTCTTGGCATTTCTTGTTCTTCAATTTTTATTACTATCTATTGTTTTGTGTAGTTCAATCGTAGTATTATTCTGGTGTAGTACTGTTCTACTACTATTTGTATTGTCTCTTGTACTTCCATTACGTCTTTTTCTAGATTGTTGTTGTCTTGAGCCAAGGGTCTATCAGAAATAGCCTCTCTAAATCACCTCTGAGGTAAAAGTAAGGTTTGCGTATACTCTACCTTCCCCAGACCCACTTTGTAGGACTACACTGGGTATGTGTGTAAATGATGTTGTTGTTGTTGTACAAACCACATTATAATAGCAAGAAATAAGCAATTAGGCAGCCAATGCTCAAAAATATTATGTAGAACATATAAAGTCAAGAGCATTTGAAAAGGGCCCATCAAACTACTAACTAGCTGCATGCTGGGGATAAAACACCACTTAAGAGATTACAATTGAGAAAAGCACCCCTTGATAAGGTAATAGCTCCACCCAACAACAACTAAGCGACAGTGCCAAACAAGTTCTGATCGACAATATGAATCCTCACTAACCATGTTTCTTCATAAGTTCATCTCAGGCCAATATTATACAAATTAAAATAAAAAGCACTAAGAAAGTTCTCTATATTCTCTACGTTCCCCAGCCACACAACCAGAAACCCCTTGGTTACCCATGATTATATCCTGATGAAACCTTCAAGAATGTAACTATTGCATGCCCCTCACTGTAGATATACTTTGTAGAGTTAAATGCACTAAACCCTTACACTCCCTCAGTACAGAGCAGTAAATCATAATTAAACAATATTAACAAGAACTGTGAATAATTAATCAGACCTAAAATTCCGTGATTTCAATCATTAACAAGGCGTTGCTTGAAACATATTCTGCTATTGTTCCATTTCAAAGTCCAAAATCCAAATACCAAACTATTACCTAGTTAGGAGTATAACTAACTGTACACGAACTTACCAATGTCAGTTCATAACTTCACAAATCTGTAATTCGGGCTATAGAAACGGAACATACGCTATTCCAAACCCTTAGTAGGCAAAAGGCCAGGGAAACATCAAAATGAACTAAAAATAACAAAGTCAAATACCTTATTATGCATCAAAATGGCACAACCAGGTTCCAATTGGTCCTTATCCACAAAGGACAAGATCCCAACATAATACTCTGGCCCAACTGAAGAAGAAACTATGGCATGGTTCTCATCAATAAGCTCCTCTAGATTACCCACGCTCATCGGAGAACCACGTAGATCATCAACCTTAGATCTATCCTCTTCGGTTTTCTCTTCCTGAGGTTTCAGTCTTTCCTGATTGGCCACGAATTCTTCTTCCATCAAAAGATAATCTTTGATCCGCTCGAGCTTTAGTAGCCGAAGCTTGCACTTGGTCAGCGGTGTAACAGTTGGGACCCGAGCTGCCGCTTCAGGTCCCTTCTGTTTGCGCTGCTTACGGCCAACTCGAGCCGGTGGAGCAGCCGGCTCGAACTTTTTCTCTTTCTTGTCTCCGTCATTCTTCCGATCTCCGGGAAGTTGCCGGTTAAGTCCACCGGGCGTTCCTTGACCCATTGATTCTACAAAGGTTTAACTGTGGAGAAAGGGAGCAGAAGGGCTTCAGAAATGGTGTCTTTTTTTACAAGAAATATTATCTGAGCGGTGACTAATTGAGAGACCGTATAAATACGGGTATCTAACGAGCCCGGACTGGCCCGTTAATAGTTGGGTCGCGGGTTAGGGATTTTTTCCATACAGATACATAAGTATTACAATATCTAGTGTACTTAATTTTGCATACAACTTATTTACGTCTTCCTTGACGAGTCTTGATATGAAATTTCAATGGGAAAATAATCAAATGCCCTTCTAATTTATATTCAGATTTCCAACTACACACTTCAATTTCACGAAATTCTATCACCCTTTGAATTGTTTAAAACTGATATTGTTACACCCTTAAAAAGTGTCGCACGTCAAACTCAAGGAGTACAACTGGAACCTAATGTCAAAACTTGGGTCTGAGCCGATTTTGCTGAACTATTTGCTAATGGCGCATAACAGCCACACACAGTCAAGAAAATAAACAAGTATATCCCGGCTTAAAAATAATCTCTTGGTCATGTAACACCTCGAAAATTGATAAGTTGAGTTGGAAAGAAAGTTGCAGAAAAATTTATCTGGTGCAGGCCCTACGAGTTTGTCTACGATTCATAGAATGTTCTATGGATTGTAGAAGGCAATCGTAGAAGTTGAGTAAGACTTTTGAGAAATGTCAAGTCCCAGATGAAGGGTCTACGGATGAACTGGACTAATCGTAGAAATTCCTACAGGCCATAGGAAGACTTCCAGTGTTGATGATACTTATGGACATTGGGTTCTACGGATGAGGTCTACGAGTCGTAGAAAGGTTGACAACTGAAACGACCCCAAAAATGCCCGAAAATGTGCTTCGGAAACACCTATAATTGTAATTTCCATATATCTCAAAATCCGTGCATGATTTCGGAAATTCGACTTCATATTCTTATTTGTGGGGTCAAATTGAGTGGGAAATGGGTCTAACCCGAATTTTAGAGCAACCGTATCAAAATTCGAAAATCGCAAAAATTGCGATTTGGAGGGTCAACTTTAAAGGGGCATATCTCTTAGCACACAAGGAACTGGAAGGGCTGCAACCTATCAAATTAAAGCTCTTTGAGTTAGCTTTCCAACGCACTTGGTTTCACCTTATTCCGAGTTAGGATGAGGGAGTTATGACCATTTTCGTAAAACCTGTCAGTGCAGAATTTCCAATTCCAGTGAGCGAATTTTTTTAGGCGGGTTGGAGTCATTTTTTATAAAAAGGGGATATGTCCCATATTTAGTCATTTTTCTAAACTCCAAAAACACTCTCTAAGCCCTCTCCAAAAATTCCACCAAGATCTTCAACCAAATTCAAACATCTCAAGCTCTAATTCCGATTCAAGACTCAATCTCAAGCTTCGATTCTCCATTCCAATCTTCATCAAGGATTCTCCAAAGTTGAGGTATGTGGGTTTGATTGTGGAAACCTTCCTTTCCACAAGTCCAACCATTTATCCTCTATTTCTACTTCAAGTTTATGGGTCCTCATGATCAATTATGAATTCTTGAATTACGGAATTACTATTACACACCCTATTATGGTCCTTTTTGCATATTATCATGAAATGGAATTTTTATGTGATGTTTATGGTTTACATGCTTCCATGATCAAATTATGAAGGTTGATATATATATGTATGTTGTTGGTGGGCTGATTTATATGGATTTTGGAATTGGTTGGAATTAGTATTCTTGAAATACATGATTTCATTTACATGAACAATTGCCCACCATGTGTTTGATAAAATGCCCATTTATAGAATTCTTAGGAAAGGGAAGGTCCAAGGTACGTCCTATGAGTCGGATGGTTATGTAATTACTGAAATGATGATGAAATGGACACATGTATATGATTTTCTCTATATAAGTGTTGTGAGTCGACCAAGCCTAGTACGGGGGGTAGTAGGCCCGTATAACCGTATCGAGGGGTTGTACCTTGGTTGCCTAGTACGGGGGGTAGTAGGCCCGTATAACCATATCGAGGGGTTTGTACCTTGGTCCCTAGCACGGGGGGTGGTAGGCCCGTGTAACCATATCGAGGGGTTTGTACCTTGGTCCCTAGCACGGGGGGTGGTAGGCCCGTGTGAGGGGTTTGTACCTTGGTCCCTCGGGGGGTGGTAGGCCGTGTAACATATTGGGGGTTTGTACCTCTTTCGCCTCTCCAAGGGGGTGGTAGGCCTTGGAAATACTATATTGATGGTCACTCGCCACACATGTACTACGTCCCATTAAATATGATTTTTATGTAAGCATCATTATACATACTATTTTATTAATATGCTATCTATTGGGTATGATTACGCATTTTTCCTATGATGTCCATCTAATGTAGCCTTGCATTGCATCCCATATACTTAGTACATTCAAATGTACTAACGCATACTCTATGCCTACATGATGTCACCATGTAGGGACCGGAGCACCGCTTGACCATCCTCCTCCGCGTGGCTAGTACGATTTTCTATAGTGGTTATTGGTGAGTCCTCCATTTCGGGGACGTTGCTCATGATCTTTTGCTATGTATAAACTTTTCCTTTCTAGTTATGTTTTGACTATGAGGGTGAGCCCGGTAGTTGTCTTGGCCCCCGCTAAGTACTCATGTTTAGAGGTGGTGTTGGACAAGTTGTGTTTTATGCTTGAGCTTGACTCATCTATGGTATTTATGTATCATTTCTTTTTTTTCTTCTTGCTCCCTTAGTCCCGATTTCCCCTTGACTATGCTTATCGCTTATGGTCATTTAATTGCTTCCGCGACCAAGGATGTGCAATGATACGCTATGAGGCTTGTTTGGGATTCCTTCGGGTTCCCCATTCGCCGGTCACATCTAGGCCCTAGGCTTGGGTCGTGACAACAACCCGTATAAAGGGTTCTTGGAAATCGTAAGAATTGTTGGTCTCCAATAATGTGTTCTACGATTGAACGGGACGGATCATAGGATCCGTAGGTCCAATCCATAGAAGTCCTTCGGTGAATTCAAATCAGAGTTATTTGAGTCTTTTCCTACCCTTTTAACTTCTAAATTGTGTCGTTTCTAGCCTATTCTAGTGACCTATAGCTGATTTTACTCTTCTAAACTTACCCAATTCCCTCACATTCACTCAAAAATCCCAAATTCCCTCCAAGTTCATCCTCTCCAATTCTCTCAAAAGCTAGGATTTCTTCAAGGATTCAAGGTTCTTCTTCACTCTTTAGGGCTTTGATTACTAAGGTATGTGGGAACTTCACCAATGGATTCCTTTCAAGTTTCATTCAATGGGTCCCAAAAGAAACTCAATTTCAATTATGATTTCAACCCAAATTCTCTACGTTTTCATGCAATTCTTCATGGGTTCAAATGTTTGTTATTCAATTGTCTATATATAATTGATCTATTCATGCATGATTTTATTCAAATATATGTTTTTAAATGAATCTCGTATGAACTCATGCTTTATGTCTATATTAAGAATATGAATTACGATTATGACATTATGCATGCATCATGAAAATGAGGAATTTATGAATAAAGGATGCTTTAGGTAAAGTATCAGATGATTATGATGAATGATGATCATGATTTTTGATGCTTAGATAAGTATCAATTGACTTGTGAAAGATTTTCTCACTTATGAAATCATGATTTTTAAAGGGGCTACTCTATAATATAAAGCTTATGATTGAGTTGGTATTGATAGATTCTTACCTTTTCAAGTATTACGTTATGATATGATTATGCTTATTTTCTATTTGGATTTTACTTAGCATAGAAACGATTTTGAGATAAAGGTTTTACTGTTAGTAGAGGTTTAGTCTTTAGTAGCAATCTCTTTATCCCTAACTACGTGCCCCCGTAGGATTTGTCTTAGAAAGACATAGCTAGTGGATCCACATACGCTAATATGTATGGTCCTTACCTTGACAAGTAGGACAATCTCTTTTCAGTGTGGGAAAGACACCAAATTTCATGTTATAACTCACATAGTCTATGTCAGTTAGTAGTAAAATATCCCACAAATGTACTACGTTTTCTTCAAAGATTTTTATGACTTCCTCAAGGATTATGATTTAAGCTTTCTCTTATGACTTTCAATTATGCATTTGACTTTGTCCATGATTTATGAGTTAGCTTTAAAGTTTTACTATGTTTTACTTGATCATGCATTTTCATGTTTTAAGTTCATTATATTATCACGTTTATATTTATGCATTTTCCCCATATTCAGTACATTCAAAGTACTTATGCAAATTGTGCCTATATTGTTTCATAATATAGAATTTGATGCTCCTCCGACTGGTCATAGCTAGTTGGATTGCTCTGCTATTACACTTGAATTGGTGAGTCCTCATGGTTCGAGGGCAAGGCCATTATCATTTTATTGCTTTCTTAGTCTTTCAGTTTTCAAACATTGTTCGTGATCTAAGGGTTTGTCCTAACCACATCTATGATAGTAGAAGGCTTGTGTAAGACATAGTTGATGTTCCATGTATTCTCTTATGTACTCTATTTTGGTATCTTTTATGACTTAAAGATTTGAGACTTATATCTCTTTTTTATGTTGTATTTTCATATCTTGTATTTCATTACGTCATGCTTATGTTAAGTGACTTGTTTAGGGCCTCTCGAGGTCCTATTCGTCATGTCACGTCTAGGGTCTAGTTTGGGTCGTGACAAACTTAGTATTCAGAGCATCAAGTTTATAGAGGTTATAGGAGTTTGACAAGGCACGTCGAGTAGAGTCTTGTTCATGAGTGTGAAGCGCGCCACATTTATGAATGGGAGGCTACAAGATGTTTAGATAACTTCACTTCTTTCACTACTCTAAAGTAGTGCGATAGAGTTTAACTCTGTAAAGGTCTTCCTTCTAACTCTTGTTCTGTGCTTTTCAGAATATGCCTCCTTGAAGAGCTCATGTGAGAAGGAATGTTGGTGACAATGTGAAACTCGAAGTTCTTCAAGATCCGATCGACCCTTTGGACAAACAAGTGTCACATGCCAAGTTTAGAGTTGTTTTTCAAGTATTGGCTCAAGCTATGACCTCTCAAGCTAATAGTAAGGTTGTAGCTCCCCGTGAACTCGATTGTGGGTACGGTGATGAAAAGGGTTAGAGACTTCACAAGGATAAATCTTTCGAAATTTCATGGGTCCAAAGTGGATGAGGATCCACAAGAGTTCATAGAGGGAATCCACAAGATTGTGGACATCATGGGAATAACTCCAGTGGAAAAGGCAGACTTAGCTGCTTACTAACTCAAGGGTGTTTCTCAAGTTTGGTTTGACCAATGGAAGGAGGAAAGGGCCATTGATGTGGGTCCCTTGGATAGGGACAAGTTCAAAGGGGCGTTTCTTGATCGTTTCTTTCCCTTGAGATGAAGGAGGCTAAAGTGCAAGAGTTTATCAATTTACAACAAGGGAACATGAGTGTAAAAGAGTATGCATTAAAGTTCACTCAATTGTCAAAGTATGCTCCTACTATGGTTGTTGACTCTAGAGAGAGAATGAGTAAGTTTGTGTCGGATGTGTCTGAGATGGTGGTCAAAGAATGTCAAACCATCATGCTAATAAAGGAGATGGATATCTAAAGGTGAATGATTCATGTCCAACAAATAGAAGAGGAAAAGCTAAAGGAGAAGGCTAGAGAGTCAAAATAGGCAAGAACGGGTGATGGTGACTTCTCTCACTCTAGGTCTGGTGGACATGAACGTTCTCAATTTCGACAAAAGTTCTCCGGTCAGAATTCTTCAAATGCTCAGGCTCAAAATTTCAATAAGGATAGAGTATCTAACATTAAGCCTCAAGGAGGCGGTTCTAGTGGATCTTCTATTCCCGCTTGTCAAAAATGTGGCAAGAGTCATTTGGGAAAATGCTTAGCCGGTATTGATATTTTCTATGGTTTTGGAAAGAGTGGTCACAAGATGAGGGATTGTCCCTTGCAAACTACCAAGAGTAATGACGGTCGTCAGGTTCAGCCTAGTGATTCTGATTGAGGTGGTGCTCCTCGTCAGAACAAATTTTATGCTATTCAGACTCGACATGATCATGAGAGTTCTCCGGATGTGGTGACCGATATATTAAGAGTCTTTTATCTCGATGTATATGCATTGGATCATGTGTTTGTATAAATTCGTTAATTAGAGTTTATACAAAAATAAATACAATTCAATTGATACTAACCAATTTATACAAATTCGGACGAAAATAGCTCAATTATACAAATTTACCGTGAATTATACAAATTAGGTCGCCCATAATAGCTTAAACTATAGCTACAACCCCTAAATATGCAAACTATAGCTAAGGTACCTAATTAAGTTTAGTATAATGACTATTTACGAATTTCTCTTTTTAATTTAATAAATAAAAAATTATCACTTTATTTACCTATCAATTGTCTCTGCTGAAAAAAGACGTGTCATTCGAATTCAAACTATCCAAGTGCATGGGAGCATTTCTAGGCTTTCCCATATTGTAATCAGGCGCACTCCAATTCAAATCTTCACATTGTGATTGTCTTTCAATTTCTGTCAGTATTTGTTCTGAGACTGCATTCCTTGAAGAATTAATATTTAAATTTAAATATGTAGTACCACAAAGATCAAATTAAACTCACCATCGATGAATTCTTGAACAATAAGACAACGTTCAATTGACACATACATATCAAACATCCTTACTTTAATTTGATCAGCAAAAATTTCAGCACTACAAAAAAATAAAGATAAGAAATTATCATTTCAATGCATGTCTCATCAAACATTGGAAGTTAACAATGTGTAAGGTAAGTTGGATATCATCCAGTAATAACTACATCTTCTGGATCATTTATACTCATTTTGTTCCACTACTACAAGACATCACATCAGTTTTATCTTATAGAACCACCTTCATGCACAGTATTACCATCTCAATATAAATTTACTTTGACTTTAGTATCATCCATTTTATTTTCAATAACTAAAATAAAATAAAATTAAAATACAACAATTATAGATTGATTTTTTTTAGATGAATGAATGAAGTTGAATTTTCTAATAAGGTGAATGAATGAACTTTTGAGTAAGGAGAATGACTGAATTTTTTAGTAAAGCAAATAAAAGAAATTGAGCATGAATATATAAGGCAAAGAACTCAACTACACAAATAAATAAATAAAATCGCTTAATATCAAGCTATATAATAACTAAGTAAATCGCTCACTGTGGAGCGATTTTTTTTTTAAAAAAAGAATATCGCTCATAGTGGAGCAATTTGCTCTTTATATTATTGTTTATCTCATTTCGTCAAAACTATTATTTATCTCATTTTATTTTCTTCCATCTCAATATGATCGTTTGATGGATAGAAGGTCTGAAAATTCATAAAAGTCTTGTAAGTTAGGAATTTTTCTTAATGAATAAATAGTGTACGTCATTTTATTTACTCTTTAATTGTTGTTTTCATCAATGGTGTTTGACTCAATTGATGGACAATTCCAATAGAAAAAATGGGTTGGTATTATGCCTTCTCGAATGAAAACACACAAGATGGACATATTTATAATACTCTTGCTTAAATTGATAGCTTGAACACCAACTTTATACCACAATTTATAGCATCTAATGTATCGTTTGTTAATAATCTTATAAAGATTTTTTCATCAAACTAGTAATTTTATATCACAACGAACACCAACATCTTTATCAAGTATCACCTTTTAGTTTCAACAATAGAATGAACAATATCACATTTTGAAAAATATAAATTTTCAAAATTTCAAGGACTAAAAATTAGGCACAATGAAGTACAAAGATAAAAAAAATCATAAATTTTTATTCAATTGTATGACAAAAAACTTTTTCAAAATAAGATAAATTGATGGTATGAATTGTTCCAAGATGAATTTCTACATAAAATTACTATCATACGAATACTCATTCGAATCAACAGTTGGAACCTCTTTCTCCTTACCCTGATAGACTTTTCATTATTGATAACAAGGTTTCTCTTTCATATTCACTCACGATAGATGAAGTAAATGCATTCATCTTGAAATTTGATCTCGAATACACGTTAAGATTATTAATGTTGCAATCCGACTGTCAATACCTAGGATTCTTTCTAGGAATCGAATCCATATGATTTTTCCTATTCATGATAGTATAAATCAAAGAAAACACACAATTTTATCCCAAAATATAGGTTTTTTTTTGTTTTTTTTAAAAACAAGTATGAAGAAAAACCAAAATTCTTAATGAGAAAAGATGAAAAATTCCTTAAACGGGACTTTTTCTGGGAGTATTATTCATAGCAATTTTTCTACTCATAGTCGATTTTTTCAAGAAGCAAAAACAATTTTTTTGTGTTATTAGATATGATTTTGAAAAGAAGAAAAGGAACAAAAGCAAATTGTTGCTTGGTATTTTCAAGAAGGAGAGACAAATCCTTTGTCTTGATAAAAATGATATTGAAAAAGGAAAAAATTAGTGCAACAATCCAAGTTAATACCAATAAAAAGTACTCCCTCCGTCCAACAATAGTTGTCCACTATACTAAAACTAGTTGTCCAACAATACTTGTCCAGTTTAGAAAATCAAGAGATAATTTACTTTTTGTGTCTATTTTACCCTTGCTATTAGATACTATTTTTCATCTAACACATTTCTCAAAGTATTAAATATAATAAAGTTAAAGGATAAAATAGTAATATTACCCCTATTATTTATTATTTATTAAGGGTGTGTCAAATCAATAGTAGATAACTATTGTTGGACAGAGGGAGTATGATGAATGTCATTTAATTGTATCCCTTCGTGAAAAGAGTAACAAGAGAGAGAAAGTGACATATTTATTAAAGGAACATATCCAAATATAATTGTGATTGAGATTCTACAAAGTAAATAAAATAAAAGGGTAAAATATGAGTCCCATAAAATCAACCCACTAACCAATAAAATAGGTCTTAAAAGTGTAACTATTTATTTTATAATAAATTATCATATTTATAATTAAAATGTTAACATTGTAAATAAAAAGATTAGAATAATATTATGTAAATTAAGGTCTTAAATAGTATATTCTTGTAATTTTTCCATTTATATAAATGACTTTTTATGATTGATTAAAAAAGATGTTATAATTTATTTATTTTTTTCAATATGGGATAGATTTAATTAAGATGTATGGCGGAGTAGAAAGACTATTTTTTTGGCTCAACCATAAAAATGAAAAAAAATAAAATTCCAAATAGTCACCAACCTAATTGTTAGGTAAATTATGGCGTGTTCATCTAATATGTTAATCTCTGCAAGTTCAACTTTTAAAAAATAAGGGAAAAGGGTAAAAAAATGTTCTTAAACTATATAAACTGAACAAAAATGTCCTTCATTTATAGTTTGTCTCAAAAATATCCTTGTTGTCAATATTTTGGTTCAAAAATGCCTCTGTAGTCAATAATTTGGTCCAGAAATGCCCCTATAATTACTAAATGGGTCAAAAATGCCCTTTTCCAAATGAATATATTATTTCTTTTCTTTTTAAACACATCTTCTTCCTAATTAAAATATTATTAAAGAATCCTATTCTTGTTTTCTTTCTTTTAAAATCATTTTAACAAATAGAAATGTAGGAAATAATTTTCTTCTTCTTAATCTTATTTTATCAATTAAAATAGAATACTTTATGTACCCTTTCAACGGATAATATATGTCATATATATAAGATCATTGTATATCTATCATTAATTTTTATTTATATAACAATAAAAAATAATTATAATAAAATAAGAAATATTTTTATTTTTATGTTTTTTCTGAATTGAAGCAGAATAAACATTTGCTAATTTAAAAAAATATTATTAAATAAATTTAAAAATATATGTATTTATTTGGAAAAGGGAAAAGGGTCAAAAATACCCCTAAACTTTGTTTTATTGGCCGATTATGTCCTTACCGTTAAAATGAAGTTATTCTTATCCTCGCCGTCTACAAACTTATCACCCGTACCCCTCATTTGGATGGAAAACCCTAAATCAACAAAAGTAACCCAATTTTACTTAAATTATCTAATTTTAACCCGATCCGACCCACCTAATCATATAACCCAATTTTGTTCATCTCCACCTTTCAACCTTGTGCTCCTTTCCAAACTCTCTCATGTCTACTTGCAACCCAACAATACTTACAACAATTCAAACCCAGCCATCGATGCATACATACACAACGTCAATGCAATACAACGTTCACAATACATCGACCTGTATGCGTCACTGTTCTTCTTCCCCAACTACCCCGACAACGAGTACACCCACCCAGGTCTTCTTCCTAGCAAGAGCAGACCAGTATCGTTTTTTATCAGCAGTCTGCAAGTCCGTTCTTACTCGCACGAGATCGCGCCATGTAAAGCTTCGAGGACGCTTGAATCAAATCACGTCGTCCACCTCGTCATCAATTTGTTTCAATTTTGGTGAGATTTGGTATAATTGGTACTATATTCAGCTCCTCCAAGGAATTAAAATTTCAAATTTCAAGTTTCAACGCTGTCGCCGTACTCATTTTAGCACCGCCATAGAATGGCTCATCTTGGAGAAGGAGACAAATGATGGATCGTGGAAGATCGATCTAATGGCACCAACGTTCACAATTAGCTGTGGGCTGAAATTGACTGTCTCAAATGGTCTCAAAACTTCCTAACAAATCTTTTAGGCAGCAAAATCCTAATTGACAGCGAAGGTAACCTCAAAATCCACACGAAAAAGCTCAAAAGAGAAGCTTATGTGAATATATAGAAGGGAAAAATTATACCAGGGTACAAATTAAATTTTGTTATCTCTTGGGAAGGGGAAGTGAAGAAAGCTAACAGTAATAGCATAGTGAAAATTGCAGGGAATGTTGAGTTTAGCATATTTGATGGTTCAGTGACTAGAAGTAATATGGAGTTGTTAGAAGGAAAATTGATTGTGCAAAAATGACGATATGGTAACCGGTGGAAGTAACGTGGTGTTTCAATGGAGGAAGGAGATGAAGAAGATTTGAAAAATGAGTTTGGGGTTTTAATTTGGTATGAATTCATTTAGTTTAGTGGGTCAGGTTCAGATTATAAAGAAAATCGGGTTATTTTAATTGAAATTGGTTAACTTAAGTCGATTTGGGAATTTCCATCAACATAGAGGCACAAATGATAAAATTAGTAACGGCAGGGGTAAGAATAATTTAATTTTAATGGCGAGAGTTTAGTCAACTAATAAAATAAAGTTGAGGGGTATTTTTGACCCTTTTCCCTTTGGAAAATGAGCAATAAAGACATTTTTGGAACAAAGTATTGACGACAAAAACATTTTTGGACCAAACCATAAATGAAAGACATTTTTTTTCATTTCACATAATTTAAGAGCACTTTTGACCCTTTTCCCAAAAAATAATAATAATAATAATAAATGAGAAAACGCTAACAGTACAGGGAGATTAAAAAAAGAAAAAAAGCAAATAAAATCGCTCACTGTGAAGCCAATTTTAGAAAAAGAAAAGGAAAACACTAAGCAAATCGCTCACTGTAGAGCAAATTTTTTAAAAAAAAAAAGAAAAACGAAATAAAAGGATATCGCTCACAGTGTGGCGAAAAAAAAAGAAAAAAAAAAAAAAGGAGATAATCGGTCATGGTGCAACGAGATAAAACTTTAAAAAAAAAATAAAAAATAAAAAACAAGAGCAGATCACTGATGGTGCAGAGAAACAATTTTTAAAAAAAACTAAAATAGCTCAGTAATGAGCGAGATGT
The DNA here is from genome assembly GCA_018342035.1 of Solanum appendiculatum. Taxonomy (NCBI): domain Eukaryota; kingdom Viridiplantae; phylum Streptophyta; class Magnoliopsida; order Solanales; family Solanaceae; genus Solanum; species Solanum appendiculatum. The sequence goes on along the minus strand of JAGDQO010001127.1, from coordinate 179,984 downwards.
CAAAGATAGACGTGGTCAAACGGCAGTTAAATCACTAACATATATCGCTTAATGCTGAGCGAGATGTCTTTTTTGGTTAAATCCAAAATTGGGTGTGGAGGAAAAAAAATGACTCATTTTGATAGCATCTATTGACTTGCACAAAGTAGTAGAGAGATATCAGCAATACAGCCGATGCATACCGCATTTTGGTGCATCAGACTGAGAATTATCATGAATATGTTTATGAGCATCAATGTTTGCAGCAGTTAAAAGGGGCAGCAGACAGATGAATTTGGGGTAAGAAGAATCATAAGCCGGGAAATGCTTAAAACCTCTTCAAGATCACATATGCCGTTGAAACACTGGCCTCAAATTATATCCACATATGCCAAATGGAAATGAGATTTCAGGGCCACAATATGTAAAAGCAAAATGGATACTAAATTCTAGTAATAATTACAAGTTAGTGATGCTATATTTGTATCAACCTGCACTTGATGTTCCTCTTACGCTACAAAATTTAGTTTCTGGAATCTTCAAACGTTCTGGCCTCCAGCTAATCAACCTGCAAATAGATGATAACTCAATGAGGTCTCAATTTTAATTTCTCTTTCTCCAGTTTGTTGTATAAGAACCACCAAGTTATGGCATATATCATAAACAATAAGATTTGAATGGTAAGCTTGCCAGATTGATGATTCCCTGGATTTCCTACTTCTTTGCTGATGCCGGATTTATTGTTACTGGGCTGTTCTACTGCCTGATTCTGCATTTAAAAGCTAAGTTTTAATAATGACAGATCACTAGAGAAAGCATATGCAGCACATCGAAAGGAAAGGAGAAACAGGCTTGGACTGTTTCAAGCTGCATCCATCCTATAGGCACTCGTTTAAGTAAAACTCGATTTGACAAGTTATAGAAGTAAAGCAAGAATGTTTGTTTCTTTTGGAGCATAAATTCAATCTAGCAACACAATCTTCTACAAAGTGCAATTGACCAATGAGGCAATGACCAAGGTGAAAATAAATCCTCATTGCAAGAGGCAAAGAGTAAACTTGTTGCCAGTGGTTTCTACATAGACATAGTTATCACTTATCACCTATGTTGCTCGGGCTCTTCAAAAATGTCAGCGGTTGCGTGCTGGATTCTCCAAATATAGTGTATTTTTGGAGAATCCGACACGGGTGCGGCATCGAAAGTGAAGAGTCCCAGAAACTTAGGTTATCACGATAAGCAACAAGTAGACTTGTTCATGGTGGTCACTACATTGACATAGACGCTATGAAATGAGTTAAGGACCAAGTAGAAGAGGAAGGGCTTGCCTGCGGTAATGCGACTTGCGCCTGCTGGAGACCAAAAAACTGCTGATATGGATCATTAAAATTCGGAAGTCTTGTCTGGTTTGAATTATGTGCAACAAGTGGATTTAGCATTGGATCTGGCTGACTTGAGGCTTGCATTCTGGATGGATCTGGTACTGGAACTGGTGGCAAATGAAATGGCGGGATAGGAAATCTAGGACCCATTTGTGCTGCTGCAGCTGCATTCTGCATCGCTGCACCTGGTAATAGAGGTGGATATGGCACCATTGGCCTGTTCATGCCAATCTCCATACCCATTCCCATCCCCATGCCCATTCCCATAGGTGGCATGTACGGCTGCATTCCAGGATACATCATCGGGAACATGCCACATCCCATGGACATCATCTGCAGACAAACAGATATGATCAAACTACACGCTGATGCGAGTACAAATCCTTTTTAAGATGATAACAAACAGGAGTACATGGCTATATCAACAACTTTGTTCAGCATGCATATTACACAGCCAGAGATAAGTTGAGAAACTTTAATAAAAGATACTCAAGAAAACTTCCTTGACCCTGAACATATGTACACAAGCTCAGACAAAGTCTCAGCTTGAAATGCAGGTCAATAAGGAGAATAATGAATTTTATTTTTAGACAAGCATGGAATGTCACTTTTGAAAGAGGAGGTTAAAGGCAGTGAGAATATGATGAGTGAACCCTAAATATTCACGATGTAACACTGAAGATGTACATTGATCTATTTTATCTATATATTCAAGTACATTAAGATGAAAGATATAGGTTTACTGTTCTAGCAAAGGAGTTATATTTCCATTCATGTCCAACTGAAATTCGATAATAACGTTTGAGCACCTTCATGGAATTTGAATCAAGAGTGTGCTACAAACAAATTAACCACTTAAATCCACATAGTAGAATTTGATAAGCAGTACTTAGTTTCTACGAAATGAAAAAACAAATTTTACAAGGTGAACTGCTCTTTTATGAGCAATGATGGAACTGGGAAAGAATTAACACTATAAAGATTATATTGCCACATTCAACTCAACCCCAAAAGCTAGCTCATGAGGGGAGGATTGTCCAAGTCCATATAAGTATACCGGCAGTCCATTCCCAACAAATGCCGGACTTTAACCCACTCTGACACTCCTTTCACACCCAGGTCCAATTGGAGCGTGGACCGGAAGCCCAATGGGAATAGACCTGACACTTATACCATGTAATCAGATGGAAGAGGTCATCTTATTCCAAAAGGTAAGCAATGAATAAATACAATAGATTGTTTGCTAACTTAGGAAAGAGATAGAAGATGATTCCTACAAATCTGTTTTCTAAATATGGCTGTGTACTTTATAGGAATGAAGTCTATACATTCTATACCATATAAAGACATGACACTTGATCCTAACTAAACTCCAAAAGCTAGCTCATGAGTTATGATTATATTATAACTTAGTAAGGAAGCATTAAATTTTGGTCATTCTTATAGATAGAAGATGAAGAAGAAGACCATGATAATAACACCACGGGTCATATAATTAACTTAGAGCCCGTTTGGATGGGATTTTAAGTTGGTCAAACTAACTTTTAAATCAGTTTTTGACTTATTAGAGTGTTTGGCAATTAAAGAATAACTTAAAATAAGTCAAAAGTAACTTAAAATAAGTTAAAAGTTAAAAGTAGGGTGCCCCCTACTTATTTTTTTTAACTTATAAATCATTCTACTTTGACCAAGTATATTACTTTTTTACCCTTAATTCTTTTATAATGTTAACAACTTTAAGGGTATTTCAGACATTTTGATAAAAAAAAAGTGATTTTCAACACTTTTTTGCCAAACACATCAAAAACACATAACTACTTATTTTTAAAATGACTTTAAAGTAACTTTTTAAAAGTTATTTATTTTAAGCCAATCCAAACGGGCTCTTAATTAGTATAGACAATGAAAGCTTTAGCAAATAAAGAATGAGGATATGTTGTTCTATTTATAAAAAGGCTACGATTTTGTTGATTAAAATTCGCTGTTTACTCCTTCAACAAAAAGCAAATGCTTTTAGCAGTAAATATTTGGAAACTAAATAGTAGTGCCGTTATGTAGTGAACATAAATATACTGTATACATACATTTTGGAACCAATAGCAAAAATGAAAGTATAGCACCAGAGTTATGATTATACAAGTCCCCTTGAACCCTAGCAGCATTCACAACTTCATTTGAACAAGTTATACCACAAAGAAATACATAATTTCATACTTAAAATATTGTTAGGGAACACACACAGAGACATGCACACATGGTGTGTGCATGCGCATGTATGTGTATATAATATATACATAAAATATATGAAAAATGTAATGTAATTAGATGCATAGGAAAGGCATGTGTTATAGCTGTCACTTTCACAAGAAATCTGGTAGTGAAGTACAAGATGAGATTTGGTTTCCTTAGGACAATAAAACTAAAAAAATAGACTAACGCTGCAGTACTTGATTAACATGCAATTTAGACAATATCCAAGTACTGCAGTAAATCATCCAGATATTGCTACATGAATTACAAATACTAGTAATTCAGATTCTATATTTCTTAGATATTATATGATTGCCTTATTAGATTGTTCTTTATTTGAGTATGTGTAGTGCTACGAGATAAGGATATTCTGATCGACCCCAATTCGCGCTCTGAATAATCTAGTTACCATTACTTCTTCCTACTAATACTGTGAACGAGAAAAAGTGTGTTATACCAAAAGAAAGGCTGTAGTTTGAATATACAATGTTGTTGACTTACTCATAACTTACTAAGAGCATGTTTGGATTGGTTTTTGACTTATGACTAATAAGTCATAAGCCATAAGTTATAAATCCTATTTTATGGCTTTTGCTTATTTTTATGATTTTGGCTTTAAACCAAGTGCTTTAAAGCACTTCTTTTTAATCCAAACACTCTTAAAAGTTATTTTAGCTTAAAAGCACTTAAAATAAGCATATCCAAACGGGTTATAAAAAAGAAGAAAAAAGGATTTGACCATATACAAACATTAAAATAAAGCAATGAATAGTGACTTGCAGACAACAAAAGAATGTAATATTACATAAAAAAAAAGAAGTCCTAAATATTTCTAGTAATATCTTGACTTTCTATTATTTATATTTAAGATGCCAGCATTAAGAGAATGAGGTTCTTTAGGTGTAAAATTATCCAACTTTCTGGTGTTTAAGACAAATATTTTATAGGACTACAATAAACTATTCCCTCTTCAGAAAGGACTATCAAATTCCTTTACTATAAAGAAATTGAACAAGGAGGGTTGGAAAGTATCAAGAGGCAATACATGAAAAAGATGTTAATAAATGTACCTGCACTTGCAATTGCAGTGATTTCAAATATTCAATTGCCTCATCAAGCATTGAAGCTTTGTCCGTCTGAAATTCAACAAAAGATTAACTTAAATATATTAAGAGGAGAGTAAACTATATGTTCTATATATTGTAGAGAATTCAACGAAGAGGCCAAAACCTTGTTACAGCGTGGTATGAGTTCCTGCAGGGCCTTCATCTTCTCATTTATTCTGTCTCTACGTCTCTGTGGTGATTGGAGCATTGACATGTTGATTAACAGTCAAATGACAAAAACAGTAAAATTATCAAAACCCTCAAATCAACAACTGCACAACACATACCCTTTCTGAAAGATTATGGACCTCCGCAGCACGAGATCGCTTTGTAGATGTTGAACCGCGTGCTTGCTTTTTTGTATCAGGAGACTCAAATTCAGCATCCTAGGAAAATTGAGACACAAGTTAATGAAGCATTAATAGTAAAATCTGAGTCATCAGAATCTATCAATGAGGAGCAGAATCTCAATGATCAAAGATAAGAATCATGGTAACAACCGGACTGCTTCACAGGTTATGCAGTTACATATAATATGGAAAACTCAACAAAAAGGAAAGAATTTGTTCTCAACTCCCAGAGTTTCTTGTCTTTCTCCCACAAGACAAGACATCAAGAAAGTTGAGTTTAACAATCTTACAACAGAAAAGTTCACGTGATCTCCCAAAAAGTAAGATCGCGTATACCTTTCTGGTGAGGAGGGAAGTTAAAAGTGGCCAGCAATTGCCAGTGTCCCTTCACCACCACCACTTTGAAATTTTCTTTCTGCCACCTTCTGGTAGTTCTTACATTTATACATCAAAAGACCATGATATTTTCTAAGTGCTCCTGAGTTTTCGATTGCTCCCACTCATCGATAACCTTAGAAAGTATTTAGACTTAAATGTACCAAACTTCCTTTCTTTACTTCATTTAATTTTCTTCTTTTCTTATCGCAAAAAGGAAATCAACTTCATCTCCACCAGACTCCTTGTATTGTTCTCTAAAATAAAAATGCAAGTGCCATGTCCTGCTAAGTATCACACTGAAGCAAAAGGGAAGAAATTGAGGGATTCAATGTGACTAAAACATCCAAAAGAATTCTGCTTGAAACAAATTAGTGATCCACTCAGAGGAACAAATTGATATAGAAGTAACTTGCAGGTTGACCTGGTGCAATTTGGAATGCTGTCTACAAACTAGGGTGTCAGGAGAAGTAGCTAAGAACTATGAGGTGGGTCTCATCTGATTTGAACATTATGGTACTGAGGTATATATCTTGTTCAAACACTTATTCACTCATATTCAGGTCCTTTATGGGAATTCAATATTCTAAGAGAGTTGAGAAAATGAGATGCTTCTCGCTTAATTCGTGTATTGAGAACTCGCTTGGAAAAGAGATTCTACTCTTTGTCCACTCAAAGCTGTTTCCTAAAAGCTAACTACCACTGCTCTGATTTGTTATGTGAAACTTGTAAATATCCAGTATACAGTAGCCAACGCAGATCTCGAAGGTAAATAGGGTGTGTTCGTATGGAGGAAAACATTTTCGCTTAGTCACGAGTTCAGTATGGAACAAACACAGTTATTCACGAGTTTCATACCTTAATTATCACTCACCTTGCATTAAAACATATCTCAATGTTGAGTTGGCCTACACGCACATGTTGTCAAGGGGGAACAAATATGTGACCAACTCAGTATTGATGTGTTTTTTGTTCGTTAAGTAAATTGATTTTATTTACCAAAGCGCTATACCAAATAGAAAATTAGCAGACTTTCGTTCAGCCCCAAGCCTTGCTTAACAACTGACACATAAAATGCCCTACATAGTATTCGGAAGTTTGGCACAACCATGACCCTGTGTTAAAAATATTTGAAATTCTTTAAAACTATTTAGTTTAAAAATTTTTATTTAAGTATTAATGACATAAGTTCATATGTATAGAAATCACATGACAAGTTTAAAGTAAGGAGTTCTAGGGATATATTTTTTTAACTTCTTATCCATAACATAAAATGAAACAAAGGAGGCAAAAGTTTTTTTTTTTTTTTTAATTTCAACCTAACACGAATATTTATCCTCATATGACACTATGATTTAAAACTATCAGAGAATTCAGCACAATATAAAATTATGCTGATTTCAGAAAAACATTCCCAAGGAGATCACGTACAGACCCCCTCCTTTAAGCTCTGTTGTATCACGAATGGTTGACACAGACAATGGGACAAAATGAAATAAGTCCAAACAGTCCAGTGACCTTTGCTTGAAATAGGGAGCTCATAAAAGAAAAGAAAAAAAATTTCTAGAGTCTTCTTGTTACTTTAACCACTAATAGTAGATGTTTCTTCTTTTTTTTTAACCTCATAACTAAAAGTAGTATAAAAACTTTATATTGTGGTTAGTCATCTGACACGTGTGCTGAACCACAGCCACAAAATTGCCGACTCAAAGCCACGTCACGTCACAGCACAAAACGGTGACGTAGACAAGAAAAATCCCTCGTAACGCTAAAATGCACCGTAAGTTGGGTATTCTTGCGAGCCACGAAAAACGACAGCGCCTGATAGACAGGTGCGAGTAATTGGGAATTACAAAAGAAGAACACAACAATTAACTGCTCACCTCATTCTGACCTTCATCGTCTGTTTCTCTTCCTTTCCGTTTCCGATCACGCGCTGCAGCCGTTGCCGTGGGTGCCGCTGCCGCCGCCTTACGCGACGGTGCTGGTGGTTCGGCACTGGCGCTTACACTATTACCTGAGCCACCCGGAGATGACGTCATTGAAGTGTCACATGTAGTTGTCGGTTCTTTAATTGCCGTTGACGTAGTCGCAGTTCCGGTGCTGCCGTTTATAGTCCTACATCCTACATTTCCGCCGGGAACTGGTACCACATTATCAGGTACGTGTGAAACTCTAGATTCCTGCCCTGTAATTGGAGTTACGTTTGAATCCACGACTGTTGAATCTCTCGGTGACTTGCTTAAATTTGCCGGTCCAGGTTCTAACCTTGCTTTAGGCAATCGCGAGAAGTGCCCGAAGTTCTGGAACCGATTAAAACTTTCTGTGACGGAGCGTCTAGAAGGAGGTATAGGCGGCCGAGGAGCTGTTCCGATCGGCGCTGCTGGCGATGGTTGTGGCGGAGGTGGACGGATCTCCGACGTAGATGTACGGTTTTCTCGTGGTAGCGTGGCGGTTGTTAAGGTAGAAGTAGATGTGGGATATAGGAGATCGGAGTAGAGATCACGTTCGAAGGAGGGGTCATCGAGTGGGTAGTGAAGCCATGAGGCCATCTCATCCTCCTGCATAAACAGAGTATGTGGAGTAGTTTCCTCTACATGTCGGATCTCTCTACCGACAGCTTGGTCGGAGGGAATAACCGCATCACCACCGCCTCCACTGCCGTAACCGATGTGAGATTTCTTAAGAGATCTTTGGTTTTGACTCTGCATAACCACTTGACCATTTTGCCATAGTAGTTCCATGATTTCCTCTTCCTCCCTATGAAACCAACAAACAAAAATCTCTTCCACTTCAAAATCACAAATCAGAAAACCTTTCATTCAAATGATTAAAAAAAAACATGAAACTTACATTGCGGACTTCTTAGTTCTGGTAAGACCAGAAGAGGTAGGAAGAGAGTAGTCATCATCCATATCAAAATCAGGAACAGAATGATTCATCGTTACGTAGGCAGTTCAAATCTCCCAGAAAAATAAAAAATTCAAAATTGGTCAGGCACAGCAGCAACAAGCAGTCCCAAACTCACCATAACGCTGGAGCTTATTGACACCGCCCATAAATCTCTACCAAATCAAAAGCTCACACAAAAGGCTGCAACTGTTAAAAGCGTCTTTAACAACCTCCAGAGTTTTAGCTAAAAGCGCCTTTTTGAAACCCTTTTACTGTTGTGTGTAGCAACTTGGCTGCTTGAAAATGGAGAGACGACTGACAATTGATTGAGTAGCAGAGAGCAAGAAGGTGGGCGATTTTGGGTATGAATACTTTCCTCTTTCTATTCTTTCCTTCTTTCCTTTCTTTGTTTTTGCCTTTATTGTTAATGATGTCCTCTTGCAAGAGAGATAAGGTCCCTTCTCTCTCTCTCTTTCCTCACCTTGCCTTTAATCTTCGAATAAAAATGAAAGAAAAAGACGAAATTGATTTTTGACACTATTGCATCGGACACAGTTCTTTCAATGTCACTATAAACACATTTCCCCACCTGTTTCAATCAACCAGCTTATCATCAATTTCAATTACTACTAAACTACTACCACTTCCAACTCATGTCTCACAACTCGAGTCTTTTACATTTTTGCCCTAAGAGAACTTACAAATTTGCCTAGAAATATTTTTTCCCAGCCGCCAACATGGGGTTGTGGTGTCATGATGTAACTGTTTCTATTTTAATTAGATATTTCGAATTTAAATTTTGGATATAGAGATAATTCTTTTTAGGGTGATGCATCGAACATAGGAGGAAAACCTAATTTTTTTTTCCTGCCTATAATTAACGAGGGTACAAAAGGTTGAATAAAGCAGCAGTTTTTGAACTCATCACTCCGAGTGTAAATAATAAATTCTTGGTCAATTGTTCCTTTACAGGTACATAATTACTATTTGAGAAAATGTGTAACACATAGTATATAATTATTTTGAGAAAAATGTGACACACAGACATAATAATTTAGAAAAATGTGAATAGAACGTGGAAAGTTTGCATTTTATTAACTTTGTTGCGTGACTTCAAATTAGGTCGTGATGATAAGGTGTTGATACAAAATTTCATGTGCCGATTGGTATTAAAATCAAACAAAAAAAAAAGATTTTGATTTAAAAACAATTTTCTACATGTTTGTTTTTTGGGGTTTGAGAGCCGACTTAAATTGTAAAATTTAATAATTTCTTCTAGATTGATTATGTAAGCATATACTCATTAGAACTGCTTAATGACATTATTTGTTGCTTTTTCTGGTGGGGCCTGCCCAAATTTCCTTATGTACGGGTATATATACAAAAATTATCGGTTAATAAGATAAAGATAGACCTGATAGAGACATAGAAGTAATAATATATGAATTCTTATTTGGATAATTTGGGATTTCCAATTAACACGTAGTATTATATATATTATAATATATGTACAAATACTTTAATGATTAGAACAGAAGTCCGACTATCACTAAAAGGAATATGATTATCTATGTTGTACGGTGGCAGCTTTATGTAATGAATGTTCCATTAAATAATGTGCTAAGTACATGTTTAAGATACACTTATCGTTGCTTATATTACTTAAAAAATAACACTTTAATTAGTCGACAAAAGTTAAAAAAGTAGTTCTGTTATAATATATCATCATCCATTGTGGATCCTCCGAATATTAAAAGCTGATTCGGGCGTGAGCGCTGAGCAGTCCACAACTATTTATTTAACAACAAAACATTTAAAATATCTTTAATCACTTGAATTTGAATAAAAATATTACTATCAGTTAATAGTTTGGTAAAAAAAGCTCATATGAATGAGCATTTGATTCAAAAGTGTCCTCTTTTTTTTTTTTAGCCAAATAAGTCAAAAATGTCATTTTTTTAAATAAATATATTTTAAATAAAAATATTACTAGTAAAGAACTCAATTCTTGCTTCTGTTCTTTTAAAATTACCTTAATTAATAAATAAGTAAGAATTAACCTTTTTATCTTTTTAATCTCATTTTTAACAATTACAATAAAATAGCTATATATACCTTTTTAATTAATAATATAGGTCATATAAATAAGATCATAGTAATTTTATCATTAATTTTTATTTAAATACCGATAAATATATTTTTAATAAAATAGAAAATATTTTTATTTCTGAATTCTTTTTTAATTGAAATAGGATAAATATTTCCTATTTAAAATAATCAGAAAAGAATGTGTCTTAAAATATATACATATTGAAAAGGATATTTTTAGACTAATTTAATGACGGCAAATGTTAGATTAAACTATTAGCGGAGAGCAATTTTATTGAATTTTTCATAGCTTAAGAAAATTTATTTTTTTAATCTTTTTGTGTTTATTTAATTAAGGGTATATAAACCGAAAATGACAACTAACGGTACCTGGTCTCCAATTTAATATGGTCAAAACGGATTTAAAGATGGCTTAGAGTTAAAACATTGATCTCTCGTTTGTTGACATCTAGATCTCATATGTTTGCATGGTTTAACTACCAATCACTAATTTTATTTTATTTTTTAATTTCTCCTTCAAACTGTCACCGTTTTGTTCTCTTGATAATTCAGATTCATAATCTTAAGATCAAGTAACCTCATTTTGTCAAAGTATGATCCTAATTGAATATAAAGTACCACTTTTTTTTTTGTTATCTTAAAATATAAAGTACCACTTTTTTTTGGTTAGTAATTCTTTGTTTTTATGGTAATAGATATGAATACGAATTGAATTTTATTTTTGAATTCTTAACCTAGGTGGTCCTAAGAATGTAAGATACCCCTTGGTGGTGCTAAAGCATAATTCTTTCTACATGTCCAAGTATATCGAATATTAGATGCACTCTAGATATTGAGAACGATAGTGCTCTAAGAACAGAATATATGTCTTTAAAAATTTGAAGCTGACATGTCAAAATGATTCATCTTCTTGTGGCATAACGCAAGAAATGACCACTTTTTCCCAAGAGAAATGATATAGTATAAATTACACATTATGGATAATAAGAAACACATTACATTAAAGCCCCGTTTGGACATGATTTAAAGTTAAAGTTTTATCTGAACATGTAATTTGAATTTCTTAAGTTATATTTTTTCTCCTAAATATGAGATCATCTCAGACTATGAGCTGCAACCTGCTATTCCAATTGTCAAAGAATGTTATAATGAAGAAATTATAAGTCAATATTATCGCCAACTTTACATATTTTTTGTTTTTGCATCCACTGATTCTATGCTCACTTGTTTTCTAACTTCTAAGTGATAAAGGGGATGGCTCAGTTCCTGTGGTTGATGTACACTTGAGCATATCCATAGCCAAAAACAGTGGATTAGATTATTCATCTGTATTTATACACATATTGCTCTGTACTATTAGCATAGAATAAGAAATGTGGATATTCGGGATAAGTTGAGAGTGACTTGGTGGAGGATAAGATGTGGAAAGCGAGGGTGAGATGATTCGGGCATGTGAAGAGGAGATACACTTATGCCCCAGAGTGGAGGTAGGGGAGTACAAAACCTAATCAAACCGCAAATCTAGTCAAACAAAAAAAAAATCCGACTAATAGTTTGGTTTGACTTGGTTTGGTATTGAAAAAAAAGTCCGACTATACTTGGGTTGGGTTGGTTTTAACTAAAAAAAGTCAACCCGGGACCAAACCAATCCGACATTATATATATAATTTTTAAAATTTATTTTATACATAAAAGTATTTACTTTGTTGTAATTTCTAAATATTACTTATACATTTTCATAATTTTTATCTTTAACATATTTTTTTCAAGTTTTTTGAGACTTAGAATTTTGAATGGTCCAATAAAGGTTATAGTCCATAGATATTAATAACTCTAATAAAGCTTAATTCAAAATCAAATCAATACTAATGCTAACAAAATAAATTAATTCAACACTAAGAATGATAATAATATTGAATATTTGTTCTTTTGTTTTACATTGATTTAGACATTTAAAATACATAACCTAATTTTATTTTTTCTTTAATATTTAATCATGAAATTATTACTTATTAGACTTATTTTAGCATAATTTAATACTTTTAAATTATGATCATTTTCATTATGACTTATCAATTTGCAATATTTATTTTATACGATTTTATTATTAATTTTTATTGAATATTTTAATGTCATCACTCATCTCATATTTTATGTTATTTTCTTAAGAAACACATTAGATAATTGTATTTTGATTGGACTAAAGAAGTATTTGGAGCACAAGTTAATTATATGTTTGTATGAATACTTTATCGGAAAAATCTAAACATCGAAAAAAATCTAAGGTTTATTAGTTTGATTTGATTTTAAAATTTGAAAATTCGACACAAATGGTTTGGTATTTGAAAAACCCAAAAAAACTCGAGGTTGAAAAACTTGGAAAAATTCGAGTTTTATTAGTTTGGTTTGGTTTATAAATTTAAAAATTTGACACAAATGGTTTTGTTTGATATTTGAAAAATCCGAACCAACCCAGTCAGTGGCGGAGCTAGGAATTACACAAAGTGTGTCCAAAAATAGAAAGTGGAAAAAACCATTTGTTGCTGGTGAGATTTGAACACACGAGCACTACCTCATTCCAAGCATCTTGGACCACTAGGCTATAACAGCTTGTTGTGTGAAGGGTGTCCAAAATATGTTATTTAATCGTTTCATGTATTATTTTACTTGTATATACAATATTTTTTCCGACGAAGGGTGTCCAATGAACCCAGTCATGTACACCCCTAAGTGGAGGTATGAGAGCTAATTGTTTATAGATGGATTCAATGTAGGTAAAGGCATACTGAAGAAGTATTGGAGAGGGGTGATTGGACAGGACATTAAAATAGTTTCAGTTCACCGAAGGGCATGACTTTAGATAGGAGGGTATGGAGAACACAAATTAGGATAGAAGGTTAATAAGTAGCCGTGTTTCGTCTTGTTATTTGTTCATATTAGTAATCGTAGTATTGCTCTTAGCTGGTAGTTTCTTGTACTTCAATTTCTGTTGCTATATATTGTTATTTATACCTGGATTATCATATCGTTTTGTTGTAGTCTCTATTATGTTACTCTATACAATTTTATTATTATTTGATGTTTCTTGTACTTTTATTACTCTTTTTTTTAGATTGTTTTGGACCGTTTTCTCGTAAGCTAGGGATCTATCAAGAACAAGATCTCTACCTCTGAAGTAGGAAAAAGGTCTACACACTCTACTGGCCTTCCCAAACTCCATTTTGTGAGACTATACTTGATATGTTTTTGTACTATCAGCATAGAATAAACTAATTAGTGTGACTCACTCCAAAGTAAAAGATTTATGGTTTGGAAAGAGTAATTTTTTTTTTATAATACCAACTTACACATCGTTGTTTACATTGATATGGACGGTTGGTAGATATTGTCAGTAGATAAAAATATATTATCAACTTATGAATTGTTTTTATTTAAAAAATATAAATTTATAGGTCAAGCTTTACTTTAACAATATTTGAAATCATAACTTAGAATTTCAAATTTTATTTTTTGAAGAATTTGAATTTTAGAGTTGAAATTTTGTGCAGATTTCATAAACAAATAGTGTGTTGAAATTATGCTCTCAAATCCTATTACCAAATGCTTACTAAATCAAATGAGTAAACTACGAAGTTGCTCTCATTTCAGAAATTATTCCATGTAAAAATATATCTTAATAGGGTGATAATATGTAGATGATGTGAACATGTCGTGGAAGTTGCTCCATGGTAAGTCTAAGCCCCTTTTTTAAGGATGTTTGAATTGAATACACATTTGAATATGAAAACATACTATCCAAATAAATAGTTTGCACTTTGCTTGGCTCTTAAAATATAGGAAAAATTGTTCATTATAGCAAATTATTAATTTAAAATAAATACTATAATCACAGTTTCATTTAATTCCAATTCATAGCAAACTCTCTTGCCATTCGCATCTCTCCCCTCTCGCTAGAACCTCGCTCGCCACTCTCCCTGAATCTCGCTCACCACTCTCCCTCGCCTCTCTCACTTTATACAAACACAAATATATAAATTGTGTTTGTGTTTGTATAAAGCGAGAGCGACTGTATATACAAATACAATTGCATATCTATCCGTCATATACACTTATAATTATACAAATATAAATCGTCCCCTGCCCAGTTCTCTTTTGTCTTTCTTTCTTTCTCGCTTTATACAAACACAAATTATACAAAATACAATGTATAATTTGTGTTTGTATAAAGCGCAAGAGAGATTTGATATACATATATAATGTATAATTTGTGTTTGTATAAAGCGCGAGAGAGGTTTGATATACAAATACAAACATTTTAACTCGATTCAACTGTATACGAATTCAAATTTTATGCAGATATACAAATACAATCATTGATACATATACATAGTAGTTACATATATACAATTATCTAATCGATATACATATACAATTCACATCTCTCCACTCTTTTCTCTCGCTCGCCTCTCTCCTCTCTCTCTCCCAATCTCGTTCGCCACTCTAGCTCCATAGCAAACATAATTTGGCTATGGAGCGCAAATAGCAAAACTGTAGTTATAGAACACTAATATGATTTTATCTTTGCTATTCCTAAAATTTACTCTAAAATATATGCACACCACAATTCAAACTCATAGTAAACATTAACAAATATTTTCATGACATAGCGATTTACAAAGGAATTCTTGAAGGTTTTCTCCCAAACTTTGCACGCAACAAAGATGAAATCTTTCCCAAACAAATACGTCAACATGATTGAGCCAAACCCCTTTGCAATTTCCTTGTAAAACAAAATAGAGAGAAATATTCACACCAAAAAAAAAAAAAAATCTAGGGTTCTTCATTTTTTAAAAATAGAAAAGAGCAAAACTAATTTCAAAATTTTAAGGATTCAACTTTCGGTTTTATTGATTTAAAATAGTTTTTCTGGTAGTTGTAAGCAAGTAGAAATTCAAAACTTAGAAATATTAGCACATTATATACGTCATATACATTATTATACATAGTGATACATATAATATACATATTATATACATTATTATACACAATGTTTATACATCTGACTCCTACTATATATATATCACTGTGTTGATGCCCAATTAAAAAACTCTCATAACACAAAAGAAGAAGAGGGGGGCTTATTGCTTCACCAGAAAAGGTTAATTATTGTTTTGTGACCGAGTCTTGTTGACTATGGACTGTAATCTTTATTAGACTATAATCTTTAATGAATCATTCAAAATTTTAGGGTAAGTTACATAAATCACATAGTGTAAAGATGAAATTACTATCTATCCTTATTTTTTTTTATCTAATTACAATAATCCCTTAAAATTAACCCAATTCGGATACATTAATGAAAGCGTTGATACATTAATACAAGCACGGATACATTAATACGGATATATTATTAAAATAAAAATTAACTCAATCCGGATACATTAATGAAAGTGCGGATACATTAATACAAGCACGGATACATTAATATGGATACATAATTAAAATAAAAATTAACTCAATCCGGATACATTAATGAAAGCGCGGATACATTAATACATTAATACGGATACATTATTAAAATAATGGATTTTAGTTATTTTTAAACGATATAGGGACAAATGGAAAATAATATACTTAAAAATGTGTACTTTAGCAATTTTTCCAAAATTTTAAGTCTTAAAAAATTTGAAATAATATGTTAAAAGATAAAAATCATGAAACAATATAAGGAATATTTAGAAATTATATCAAAGTAAATATTTTTATGTATAAAATTTTTTTAAAAAAATTATACATATAATGTCGGATTGGTTTAGTCTTGGGTTGACTTTTTTTAGTTAAAACCAAACCAACACAAGACTAATCGGAATTTTTTTTTCAATACCAAACCAAGTCAAACCAAATCATTAATCAATTTTTTTTTTCCGATTTAACTCAATTTATGATTTGATTCAATTTTCGATTTGATTTTGTACCCCCTAATCATAATGTAGAAGTTAGGATTATAATGGGCAATATGACTGCATTTATTAATTAATTAGTTAATATTTGGACTCACCCATTAATGACTTTAAAAGCTAAAACGTTTAAAGAGTTGGCCTATACTGAGATAGGATCTATCAGAGACGGAGCCAGGATCAGGAATTTGGAGATTCTAAATCAATTTTGTTAGGGGGTTCACAAGTTAATATACATATATTTATTTAATTTTCTAATAAAATATAGGGTTTACGAAAAAGCTAATGGGTTCGTCCGAACCCACGAACCCCCACCTAACTCCGCCTCTGAGAATCTTGGGTATCAGAACATGTAATTAATCTTGCTAGACCATTGAGCCATGCTTCATTATGTTTAGTGGGTTCATTTTGTTTACCTCTAACATTTTATAATGAATTTATTCATGTAAAAATAAAAAATATTTGACGAAGCGGGTTCAATTGAACCCTCTTAAACCAATATAGAAGTAAAAAGTGAGTCAAGTGAAAATACATAAATTAAAATATTCAAATAACCCATAATTAATATACAGATAAAAGATGGGGTAAACCAACGGATATTATGAATCATATTATTCATTGTTTTCTTATCATGTAAAAGAAATAAGTACTCCTAGATTGCAAGTATTCTTTTCTTCTTCTTTTTTCCCTTTTAAGGTGTATTTGATATGAAATAAAATATTTTCATTCTTCCCTAAAAGATACATTTCTAATAATATTTTTCTTATACCAAACCCTTAATAAGTATGCTTTCTAAAGGTTTCTATCTGTTACCTACTTTAAGAGGAGTCAGTTGATAGATATATTCATGAATTATTCATAATTTATGATGGATAATATGAATTAATCTATGTTTGATCATTTTTGAATGAATGGATACCTAATTCATTTAAAATGAGTTGAGTCGAGCGGATAATCATTTTTCACCTCTAGTTATGAGTCATTTAAGTATTATTTCATGCAGAAAGAAGATAAAATA
Organism: Solanum appendiculatum; assembly: GCA_018342035.1. NCBI lineage: Eukaryota > Viridiplantae > Streptophyta > Magnoliopsida > Solanales > Solanaceae > Solanum > Solanum appendiculatum. The sequence goes on along the minus strand of JAGDQO010001127.1, from coordinate 162,569 downwards.
ACTAACATGTCAACTACTAATACGTAAATAATTCTAACCAGTCACCAAACAATCACTCAAATGTTGTGAATGTATTAGAACAATAAATAATTGAAAGACAAAAATATGACTGCAGAGGCGGATCCACGTGTGTTGGTGGGGTGCACATGCACCGGTTAACTTCAGAAAAAATCATGTATATATATGTATATCTATTTTGAGAAACTGATAGAAACTAAATATCATTAATAGTGCAACCATGGAAAGCATAAAATGTCACTTTGTACTACTGGTACAGGCCAGTGCTTTCGCCCAAGCGACATGGGTTTGAGCCTAACCATAGCCAAGTTTTATTCTTTTTATTATAAGTTTTGAATTTGAAGGGGTTCTTTATATTGATGCACTCGAAGTTTTCAAATTTTGGGTTCGCCTCTATGCATAAGTACCTACAACTTGAATTTCAGCAGTAAAATACGTAAAATTTTGAGAGAATCATCATTCTAATGCAATTAACTAAAAGAGAAAAATGAAGGGAAGTGAATCATATTCTTTGTGCTGCTCCATCCATTTTATATTATTTAATTCGTGTTGATATGACACATTCTCTTAGTTTACTAAAATAAACAAATAAAATGAAATTAAGCAAGTAATTTTTATACTCTCTCCGTTTCATATTAGTTGATCATTTCTTTTTTACGCACATATTAAGAAATCATAAATAAGAAGATAATTTTACTAACTCACTCCTTAAAAACTTCTTGGGAATTTTATAAATAAATGTGAATATTTTCAAAAAGAATTAATTGAAAGGATAATATAGAAAAAAAAAATAATTAATACTTTCTTGATTTAATAAAATGAACAACTAATAAGAGATAATTATTTTTAATAAGATGATCAACTTATATTAGACGGAAGAAGCCCTTACATAATACAAACGTCCAGGAAAGGGAGAGAGAAATCATTGTAATGTGTGCGAAACAGCGGAAGTTAAGAATCCTGCGTGCAATGTTGGCTCCTTTAACCAACAGATGAGATTCCATGAGAGCTTGGACCCACCATGTCAAGCTTTCCCTCTACTCTCACCCAATCAAAATGATTGGTCAAGAAAGTATTATAAAAACTGATCTAGTTTTTCAGACTAGATAAGTTCATCCTTTCAAGATTCTTAGTACTAAACTCGTTTTTCTAAAATTATAGAAAGATATAATATTTACAATTTGAAGGTGAAGCCCGTTTGAAGGCAAGTCATGGTATTCAGAATCGGACATTGAAAGGGAAGGCGAGGTTTCAAAGTCTATTATGGAAGCGGCCCCAGACCAAGGAAGGGCCAGACGTAAATAGGAGAAAGGGTGGTGCGCGCTAAAGCTAGAGTAGCTCTTTTTTGCGATATAGGTGTAATTTCATTAATTGATCTTCCCTCGTCAAACGGATCGAGACGAATCCGTTATGGAATGGTTGGATCTACCCTTGAGTGAAGGACGGTAATATTCACCAATGTCCATATTGTAGCCCCCTATGATTGAAAAATAGCCATTATTATAACAAGTATTTTTCAGAGCAGGGCAAGAAGTAGCCAGTGGCGTTATTTTTTATGAGTGAAGGCATTTTACCATAAGGGAATTCTAATTTCTGTCAATGCTTTAGACCTCACTCTGAACTTTCATTCCTACCAAAGATAAGGTAATCAAAGGCCAAGTTGGAATTAGTTTAATAAGGTATTCTAATCCTTCATAATGTGGCAGGGAAAGTTCATTACTGCTAACATGTGACACACACATCTTTACTGTGCAGACCAACTCTCCCCAGTCAAAAAGATAAGGTTAGTGCTTATCCCAATTGAAATCTGCAGAGACAAGTGGGATTTTGCTGAATCACAGAATACGCATATGTTCTTTCACATGAACCCAACATACCAAACCCCAACTGTATGCCTGGCTCAGGTGTATTTTCAGTTCTTTCAACCATCACATATGCACTTGTACAACCGTCAAAATAAAATTTGAGAATATTAAAATGACTCACTTTCATGTAATGGAATATATCTGAATTAGATCAAATAGCAAGAGCATAAAGCTAGTTCCATACAACCAAAATGATACCAAAAGAATCTTCTTTCAATTCTTCTCCTGTACTTTCTGTTCACCAGTGGGAAACTTTTAACATTACAAGTGTTATCGTACACATTTCGGTGGAGTAAGTGGCTAATCAGTTCATTTACATGTCTCTAGCAATCAAGAATAGAACATCAAAAGGACGAGGAATACAGAAAAATTGATTGCTTCACTTCTCAAGAAGCATAAACCGCCAGATGACTTAAAAACTGGAGATGTAATTCAAAAGAACCAACTAAGGCTAATCTTCCCAAGCCAAAAGAGAAGAGGAAATTGAGCTAGGGCAATAAACAATAGGAGATAATGATGGCTACTTGAATCGTACGTCCTCACCTCTGCAAAGAGAACTCTCTTCATCGTCTTCACCAAGAATATTCCCATGCACAAGCATGTCCACGGCATCAAAAAGTAGTAAGAATAGTTCGATATAATTGTTCCCAAAAGAGCTATGGACAATCCTGCAAAAGCATATCCTGCGTATGAAACAATGTCAAGGAGAGGAGCCTCTCCACTACCCAATGACAACAACGTCATCTTCAGCAACGAAACTTGTAAAAACCAGCCAACCAATCCCTTGATAAACAGCCAACTGAGAGCTTCTGGGCTAAACCTGACAAGATATGACAAGATTAAGAATTAACACAAACGAAAGGAAAAGGATATGGTGCAGGGAGGCATTCTACACTACAGAAGGTATTGCAAGAAAGTAAATTGTCACAATTTGCAGTACACTGCGAACATCGAAACACACACATGGGTAGAATAAGACTACACAGACCATAGCCAGAAATCAAGGAAACATCACCAATTATATCTGATATGACATATCGAAAACTACTCCATTGTCCATAACTAACTATCCTATTTTCTGTTGAGTCGTGCAAGATTTGTGTACTTTCCTAAAGAACATTCTTTTATATACTCTTTGGCAGGAGTATCTTCTTACAATTCAGTATTTAGAAGATATCACATGCCCTTTCTGTAATGTTAATTTTATCCTACCTTTTTGGACCCACTTCTATCTAATATAACAAAATTTCAATTGTTACCTAAGTCATTCTGTCCAACCAAAGTAGAAACCTAAATTGGGATCGAAGAGATGACTGAAAGGAGTATTACAACAAAACGAAATCATCTGGTGTAGCAGATAGCTTCACGCGAATAACTGAATTAAGTACTGTTGCTGAAAACGTTTTAAAATTTCATACACTGCATGTTCAAGTATAAATGTCATGGCATTTGGCACTTCAACAAATATGAGGTGAGCAACCATTACCAAATTCAACACAGATATTTGATGGGTAAAGATCATGTACTTATTACTATTACTCACCACCACATTCAAAGCCTAAATGAAGCTCAAGGAAACAATAAGCTTACCTCCCCTGCAGACCCAATGATAAGCCAGCAAGAACAACATAGGTACCAAAGGCCATAAACGGAATGTATAAATCTGGAGCATTGATGTCATAGATAGGGGGCTTATAGGATAGCCTGCCACCAACAGGCTCTGTGATTCTTGTCCAATGACCCTGCAGACAGTTGTGAAGATTACTACTAGGGGAACATAATACTAAGATGATACTCCAATGAGATCAAGGCTAACAAAATCTTACCCTGTGTAGGAAAGGGAAAAGGATTACTTTCAGTTTGTTTTTCACGTACTGATCATTCACTTGGAAGTAGTACTGGGGATCAGAAAAATACCTACTTATCTGTTTATATTAAAAAGTTGCAAGTTAGAATTTATTTCTACCAGCAAAGGTACACAATCAGTGTCATCCAAAAATAAAATATTACGGATGGAATGGACGAATGGTAGGTGTTTTTATCTGAAAGAAGGTAAGTATTATGGAATGGTAGATGTTTTGGACACTAAAAATGTTGAAATAAGGCAGTTAATGGTACTATTGTCGAAAATATCTTTACTGTGTTGCACAACCTCATTGTTCCAAAACATCAATACAGTCAATGTAATTTTTTCTTTATTTGCAACAACGATGAAGCAAGATAGGACGGATAGCAGCAATTTAAGTGCAAGCAACGGAAGCAAGTGAATGCTCCACTAAGAATGTAATTACCATTTAGAATTATTTAGGTGAGAGACGTATTTGCTGAACTCCTGACTATTTCAGGAATTAGCTTTTAAGCACTTCAAAGCCAAAAAGACATTTTTGCGGCTCATGATAATTAAAAAAATTGCACTTGAGCCGAGTTTCTTTCGGAAACAGCCTCTCTACCTTCACGAGGTAGTGGTAAGGTCCGCATACTTTCCACCCTCCCCAGACCCCTCACTTGTGGGATTTCACTGTGTATGTGTTGCTGTTGATAATACAAAAAAATCCTGATGCACATGAGACTTCTGTTTGCTAAAACATTTTGAAGTACAAGAGAGGAAAAACTATATTTTAGAAAAGAAAGTTCTAAAATGCTGTTGCATTATCAAACCCTAAAGAGGATGGTAATTTACTTAATTTCCACCGATGGTTTCCTCATTCTTTCTTTTATTAATTTTGCTAGTTTCTGCATATTGCTTCAGTCACAAAAGCAACTCTAATTCAATCACTCTTTGTGACAAATACATATATCATTTATGAAGAAAGATTCTATATCACTTGCTGTGTGAGGACTTGCTGTGTGAAGGCAAATCTTTTTCCCTGCCTTAGCAGTGTACTTTAATTAATCCAACTGTTAGCAAGATAAAATACCCTGTACAATCTCTTCTCCTTTTCCGGTACCAATTCCACTTCCCTCAGCATTTTGCTACCCTGTGCCCCTTCTCTAATCACCTTCTCCTTCATTGATCTACCATCAGGGTAATTTCCTGGGTCAATTAAACTGTCATTTTCTAAATAAACTATAATCACACAGACTTATGTTACTTTCTTTTATAATGGTGGTACCCGAGTCACTTGCGTGCCTCCTTGACTAATCCACAGGTACCTAATACAAATCGGGTAACTCCACCCAGCAAGGCTTAGGCAGATGGGAAAAAAATGAATAAGGAAACAGATAGCAGATTGGAAAATTTTCACCAAGTGTCGCCTCTATTAGGACTTGAATCTTCATTCCTCATGTTACCCCAACTCTTAGAGCGCTACATCATGCCCTTAGGGATCACAAAGAATTATGTCACATGCAAGCGTCCACAATTTCAATAATCGCCCTTGTTAACAATCATCCCATCCAATCTAGTACGCACACTTTACATCAAGACATTTACGAGTATTTAAACACCAACGGGGAGGCAAACATCTATTTGTAAGAGTAGAATCAGAAGATGGTGCAATAATTTTCCAGTTTTATTATTAATGGTTCCATCTCCTTTAACCACCTATTCATCTTCTTCTAAGCAGAGGTCAAATAATTTTTTTGCTCTCAGGTAGATGCCAATTTTAGTGATACTAACTCATTAATTGCAGTTATTAAGGAATGGAATTTTCTTCACCTTGTTTCAAAATTTCAATCACTATATGATGATGGACGGAAGAACCCCTTACATCTGAAATTCAGTTCAAAGTTCAAATCACACTTACATTACTGTATTATGTAACAATGCCTATTGAATGATGTCATCAAAGTAAAGACAAAGTGTGCTACTTGCCCTTGGGGATTTCTCGGTTATAAAAGAAAAATCAAAGTACAAAAAACAAATTGAAATGTTACAAAAAAACTATTATTATGGTGGAATTACTCTAGATAAAAAAAAGTAAATAAAGAAAGAAAAAGAAAGCATTATTCCTTCGCCTATTGAGAAACAACAGTCCTTTGCCTACTGTTATGTCATTATATATTCCTAACATATGTTCCACCACCTAATGACAACTATTAACATAAGGATCATTATTTTTAAGAAATCTATACAAATAAAATAAACTATGGAAAAACTTACATTGCTTTGAACATAATGAGAACTTGATCCAAGAATTTTTTCTCCATAAGCCCCTAACCCACCTCTAATGAACCCAGAGCTAGCACCAGAGAATGCATTTCCAAAAGGGTTCGCTTGTGTATTAGCAAGCGGTCCTCCGGGCTGTGCTCCAAGGTTATCATACATTTCTGCAATATGTGTGGTTTTTCCAACAAAAGTGTGAGTAACTCAACATATGCAAAATCCTTTGTTTCATTAATAGATTGGAAGCCATGAGCAGTAGCAGCTCTCTGTTTTTCCGATTTCAGACATTGATAGGGTAGTGTTTAGAGAAAATTTTGCAGCTACAAGAAGTAAAGAAGTCGAAATTTCAAGCAGCGAGTGTAAAGAAGGTGAAGGTACAGCTGAAGTAGTTACTAATCACTGCTTCAAGTCTTCACCGTACCTTCTAAACACCCCCAACTAAGGGTAAAGCTCAAGAGTAATAGCTGGATAGAAAAGGAAGTGATGAAAGAAGGAAGCTTTGAACCCGTACCCCATCTTTTGCATGCAGGTAACAGCATCAATTACACACAAACTTACGCCTAGGATAGGACAGGCTTGAAATGTGATATTGACACTTTACACACCGAATAGTGGAGTACAAGAAGGGCTGATGGAAACATAGAACCAAAGGAATTACCTAAAGTCATGCTTGGCGGGCAAGTTTGACCAGTTCATAGGAGTTGGTGAAAGATTAAGCCACGTCAAGAGTAAGGATGTCTATTGGGAGAGGCCTTGTTTGAACTGCTGTCAGATGATGAAGCACATGGGATTGGAAGGGGGGAGGGAGCTGTTCGATCTCGACTGATGATCTATTTGAGATTGGAGAAGGGAGTAAGAAGCAAATTCCACAACACAGAGTCCAAAATTCAAAGCAACTACGAGAAGATTGCAGGGATGGCTAGAGAGGAACTGTCAATCTGCCACCATGAAAATCTCTGGGAATGTGCAATCATACATGTCTAATATTTGCCTCCTGAGCATATTTCTGATCGAGGGGATGATGAAGACAAAACCCAGTCCAGCTACTGGGAAGTATAAAAGGTACATTGTTTCCATGATGGAGTCAGAATAGGAAGGTAAAAGACTGTTTGCTGTGGTCTGAGAAAGCAGAGCTTTTGGAAGATTCTCTAAATAAAATATTGAAAGGTTCAAGAAAGAGAAATGACAACTGGCACACATTGAAAGGAACAGAGAGGCAACCAAAAGAAAAATGCTAAAATCACAGACATCAACTTTCATGAGAGTAGTATAGGTTGGAACTTAAAAATATTTAGAGTGCTCATTCATCTATGATGAGAGGAAGTGGAGAAAAGCAATGGAGGTGTGAACAAGACGAGGGTAAGGAGATGATGCTTTCGTAACCCCCTGAAAATTAAAATGCTATCATGGAATATAACAAGTTTTAAATAATTACAACAAGAGACGTGAAAAAGGCACGATGAAAAGTTGATGTCCTGATATGTTCTACATTCAAGAGATAAAAGGGAACCGATTACGGAGCCTATAATCCAAACTACGGAATCTATTACGGGTGGGGGTAGAGGGGTTGCATGTCTTCGGAGAGCAGCCTAGCATACTTTGGTGATTCGGAATAGGCGGATTTTTACTTTACTAGAGGCTATTATGATGCCACAGTAAATATCATAAACTTTCCATGCACTAATGAGGATTTTTAACGAGTCTATTAAAGAATGAATAGAGATTTCAGGTGTAACACTACATGTAAAATAAAGTGTAATGCTAAAGAGTTTAATGAACTTTTATGTATAGTGATGGCAGGTATCATCACAAAGACACAAATTAAGGTCATCTATCATATAGTTGTTAAGACAATTGAAATGCTAACCTTACTGAAATAGTACTGTACAAATTTAACTGGGTGTGCCCGGTTGGCAAAAGGCAAAACTTCACGTAATTGTGCACTTGGGTTTTTCAAATATCTGAAAGAAATAAGCACTTTTTAAAAATAAAGATCTTCAAACACTAACCAATTAATAAAGGTTGCTTTTTTTCTTTAGATCGGGTAAAGAAAAATAGAGTTTTATTTTCACACGAGAGAAGCTAAAACAATTTTCATGCAATTTCCACTTCAACCAGATGAACCAAATTCTAAAATTTCCACAACATACTGCACTACATATAACAGCTGAAAGTCAGGCTCTGTACAAGTTACAACACATGAATAACGAAGGATGGTTTTGCGCTGTATTAAGAAATTGATTTTAGTTTGTTGACTTTTAGAATTCTCAGTTTTCTTTACTTCTTTCAATAGGAGTTTCACACTTCCTTCCAATTTCAGAAGAATCTGTTTCACGAAGAAAGTCGAAGGCATGTCCAAACACCTATTTCTAAATTCTCAGCAGTCCATACCACCTAAGTAAATCAACTGTGTCTAACAATACAGACGAGTGAGGGACAAATTTTATCTTCCTAAATGTAAATTGCCAAGAAGCGCAAACCCCATTCCCTAAACATGGGATAGATTCCATTCATTGAGGAGACTTTAGATTTGAACTATTGCATTGCCATCACCACAAAATGTAAACAACAAGTGTCGTTTGCCAAGCTGCCTCTACCTCTTTCTCGTGTGCTAAAGTTAGTTACTTGATCGAATCCTAAAAACTTCAAATTCCCCCACTAAAAAGAACGAAAAAGTCAAGGCCACTTGGTGCTCAAAGAAGTAGACACTACATGCATAACTGCAATCCAAACATATAATGATAGAAGACAGGTGACTAATTTAGTCCAAGAACTCTGTAGAAGTAGACAACAACTATGTCAGCAGGTTCAGATCACTTCCCAAAGAGAGTAATATATTTACTATAGCTGGGGAGAAAACATACATTATTCCTTGCAAATTTCATCATCATGCCATTTCAAATTAAATAATACCAGCAAAATATCTCATATCTTGTTACACAGGTTTTACAAGTTTCAATAGCAGAAAGGGAACCCATAAAATCAATATTTTCAAATTGCATTTCATTTCTGTCCTATGGATCCATAATACCAGTAATCAAATCTCTACAATCAATCAGTCCCAACTTACTAGTATAGGGAGAAAATAGAAATCAATTAAAAGAGGAAAATCATAATGCGAAACTATGTACGAGCTCCACCAAAGCAGTGGCTTTAGGCCCAAAAAAATAAGTACCTCAAAATTACAAATCCTCTAAAGAAGCAAAAAAACCCCAAATTCAGTTCGCTTAACTACGAAAACATATACATACCATCAAAAAAGAAATAAATTCGACCTAGATGCAAGATTAAACGAAGACGCAGACAAAAGATGAAGGAGATACATACATGATACATATAAAAGAGAACCAGATCTGATGAAGGCACGCATTAAGCCAAAGCACACTTGGAAGAAAGAAAATACCTTAATTAGAATACAAAAAAAAAAATTATGTATTTATTGTTACTATTAATAAATTAAAATCTTCTTACAATTACTATACACATATTTTTGAAATGTTATTATTGATGTAATTATAATTAAAAATCATATACAATTAAATTACAGTTATTTTTTATTTCTTAATTTGTCTAATTCACTTCAATTTAAATCAATCATGTTTTAATATTGGCTTTGTAAGATTGTTTTCAATTCTTTGACTTGTTTTATTAAACATTTCAATGTCAAACTAATTAGATTATCAAATAATTAAATTTAAAAAAATATTTTCGTAACTTTAAATGTCTTCTAAAGATAACAATCACTATAATATTGATTTTTGTGATTAAAAGCATTACAAAATATTATATAAGTAAAAAATAATATTCTAATTGTCATATTCAGTGAAGTGAAGTTTGAATTTTATTTCTAAACACTTTTAAAATAATTTTGATAGTTTAGATAACAATTGACTCTATTGAAAAAGTTTTTAAAACTATAATCAATAAAAGAGATTTAAATATTTATGTTGTTATGTAAGGTACAATATTTTATATATGTTTATTCTTGTCTTACAAAATATTACAAGAAATGTTATACTGTCAATTGAAAAAGAAAAAACTAATTATTAATATAATCAATTATCATATATTTTTAAAATTTATGAGAATAAAATATATTTAAAAAAATTAAATAAACATAACACTCTTTTCTAAATTTTGGCTTTAAGCTACCATTCTATTCATCCGCTCATGTGTCCAAGTCAAATGCATAAAAATGATTACACTACAGATTAATAAAAGAAACGTACAGATATAGGTGGATCATATATAAATCATGGTTTAGTTACAATAATAAATCCAAAAAATTCTCAATAAGAAAGAGAAAATTTTACTTTAAGTTGGAGATAATTGAAATATAGGCAGTAATGAATATTTCGAACAACAAGCGAAAATAAATAACACTTAAAAGCCAAGATTGCAGAAGGAGAAAATAAATCAATGGTTGGATTTCCGGACTTTGGACCACAACCATATTTTTATGACCCGGCTCATATTATTATATAGCTTTTTCACTAAAATTATTTCAAGAAAGTCACACATTTGACCAATAGGTTAATAATAGAGGAAATTTTTTTTAAAAAAAAAGTAACTTTCATAAAGTACACTAGTATATGTGTTAATTATTCAATGTAAGGATAGTTTTAATAGTTATATATTTTATCTGAATTTTCCTTTATAAAAGAGTAACTTTCATAAAGTACACTAGTATATGTGTTAATTACTCAATGTAATGATAATTTTAATAGTTATATATTTTATCCGAATTTTCCTTTATAAACATTGTATTTGCCTCTATACACATTCTATCGGATGAATGTATCTCTCCTCTCTCTCTTGTCTCTCTCCCTCTCTCATTTCTCTACTTCTCTGTATATGTGTTTTTACAATTTCATGTATCTATATATTAAGTATCAAATATGCACCCAGTGTATTTATGAATATCAATTTCATCTAGTGTGTCCAATATCAAATTTCTAGTGTATTCAGTATCAATTTCATGTATCCAGTATATATAAAAATGCATTAATGTATCCAATGTATCTTTGCATAGTTATAGATTAGTTCTCAGAAGACAATGATGTATCTAGTGTATTTGTGATGTATAAAATGTATATATGCATATATACATTTATCTAGTATTAAAGATACATGTATTTAATATCAAATTTATGATATATCTACTGTATGTGCACATAGATATATACTTAAAAGAAAAAGATACGAAGAAGAAGATATAGTCATCTAAATACACACACATAGTGACCCTTCAATGACTATCTAGTATCAACTATGTAATCATTATAAGTTCAAACCAATAAAACAAACTTAAATTCATCTAATAAGAAAGAAAAAAATTGGAATCACTATAACAAAGACAGACATTATTTATATCTTCTTCATTGCCTTTGTTCCACTAATGTTTACTTGCTTTCTCTTCTTTTATTCGAGAGAGAAACTCAACACAAAACTAAGGCTAAAAAGATTTTCAGAAAAGAGGAGACGAGAGAGGGGAGTTGAGGGGGGAGATTTGAAAAAAAAAAAGGCCGGAAAGAGAGGGTGGGGAGAGAGGGAGAGATAAAGAGGGAGAATAGAGGTAAGCCATAAAGAGAGTGTATGTGTGTAATCTGCTAGAAAATTAGAAATAGTGTGTGATTGTGTAATTATTTTTAAGTAGTGTGGGATTTAATAGTTATACTAGGGATGTTTGCTTACTTATGTAGTTTTTCCTAAAAAATGACTATAGTTTGGGTCTATTAGCAATATACAGATATAGTTTGGTTATTTTGCATTCATAGCAATTGTTTGAGAGAGGAGAGAAGTCAGTGAGATTGGGAGAGAGGTGAGCGAGATTTGAGAGAGAATGAGAGATGTTAGACACAGGTTGTATTCGACGAATACAAGTTGTAATCGATACATATATGTTATATCACTTGTATTCATTTGCGATACAAAAATACAATCTGACACAAGTTGAATTCACAAACATGCTAATATAAAGACCGACACAAGTTATATTCACAAACATGCTAATATAATGACTGACACAAGTTGTATTCACAAACATGCTAATATAAAATGTATTTTTTTTAAAAAATATAGCTATGTATAGTAAATACATAGCACATGTTTGCTCTATCATGTAATTTTTTCTTTAAAATAATTACATTTGCTAGTGAAATATATATATATATATATAAAAATATACAGTACTACTTTATATCAAATATATATATTTTTATTATTATCATACATTAATAAGAGTTTGTTTGGCATTGCTGTTGGGAGGCCAAAAGTGCTTCTTTTTTTGAAAAATTAAGTGTTTGGCAAATCTTTAAAACTTCTTTTAAATGAAAGCAGAAGCAGTTTTTCTGCTATTGGAAGAAGCTAAAAATTTCTGCTTCTTAAAAAAAAGTAGAAGCAGAAAATTATTTTTTTAATACTAAAATATCCCTTTCATATATACATATTTATCAATAGATCTCTTATTAATTAATTAGCATATCTCAGAAGTTTGGTTAAGTTTCATTCAAGAATTTTATTTTTAATTTTTAATTTTAAATAATAAAATTTTATTTTATTTTATGTTTATATATTATTATTTTATAGAATTGGAAATAAACGTAACAACAATATTTTTGTAGGATTAAAAATATGAAGGACTTTATTTATTTTTGTGGTGAATTTTTCGTATATAGTGGTTTAATTTATTGAATGATTTTTAAATTTGTTTTGCTTGATATTTTAGTTATTTATGTACAATATTAATTGAAAATTTAAATATGTACATTTTAATTTAATTTAAATAAAATTTTAATTAAAATTTTGTAATAGATATTTAAAATTGTTTCTCTCTATAAAGTAATCTTAATATTAAAAGTACATTGATACTTACCCTTTTTTATATTTTGACTCTCAAAAGCATTTTTTTTTTAAAATTTGCCAAAAACAATTTGCTTATCAAAAGCATTTTTCAAATGATTTAGTCAAACACAAATTACTTTTTTTCAAAAGCACTTTTTTAAAAAGTCATTTTAAAAAAGTGTTTCTAGAAATAAGCAATTTTTTGCAGCAATACCAAAATGTTCTAAATTTAATATCAAATACATGTATATGATATCACTCCTCATGCCAACAATACACACTATCACTCTATTCCACATATAGCATGAACAGTCCGTGTACATACTTATCCTTGTCACCTTACATATACAGCACCCCTCATCCATATATAGTATGTAAATCAATATCAAATTGCAAAGAGGGGGTGGGAGGTCTATTCATGCATAAATTAAATTTCTTGAAGAATAGATTTATTTTCTTTCATTTTTTACATTTTCGATACTCGAATTTGGAGTAAGTGATTTTAACGTGGATCTATAATTATTTCATGAATCTACTAATTCATCATTTGAACATGAAATCAAATTAAATATGAAACTTGGGGATTTTTACCCTAAACTTAAGAGAATGATTTTGGGTAATTTGTAGATCTATTCGAAGTCGTATTGTGTTGAAAACTTAGATATGAATTTTCTAACTTAGATTTAGGACTCAGAGTCTATGTCCCGCCATCGTCGCCCCTATCTCTAAAGTCGATAACTTCGGTACTCGGGGCATTTCCCTCACACGCTGAAGCAAGAAAGCCCCTGTCTTTTATGACAATATTTATAAAGAAAGTGATTTGAAATAACAACAGCCAAAATGACCTTTTTTCTTTAGAGTGATCCCCGTTAAGCGAAACCCCATTTCTGAGGTTGGATCCTGCTTGTCAGCTTCAGAATATCGACTCCTGTTATGAACTTCTGATTCCGCTTTTCTAAAAAGAAGTGATCAAGGCTGAACAGGTCAAACATCTTGTTTTTAATTCACCCTGAAAGATTCCTTCGAGAGGGTTATAGTTTCATCATTAGATCCCGATATTGATTTAATAGACATACATTTCTATCTAACACTTTCCCGGTATAAATCTTATGGTAGACTCCACGTGGATATAGCACCATTCATCTTCATTATTTAGCAAGGTAAGGAGTAGGTAACCTGATTTTAAAATAAAATTTTTATTTTGAACATGGAGCTAGAGTTTAACTTTTTTTAGCCGGTTGTTTTATTATGCAATATGAATATCATTGAACTCGTTTAACATCATAGAATATATTTTTCATAGATTGAACTCGTTTGGAGAATTCAGACATAGTAAAGCTTTCATAAGACTAAAGCTTTAGTAGGATCGAGGTAAGTTACAATATTGACGTCTAATAATAAAATACTTTTTTCAATTAAGTAACTTAAAATAGAATAAGAGTAAGGCGTACCGTTTACGTAAGGTGAGAAGCACCTATAAGGATTCAGAGTTCACTATTATGTGATGGTTAACTTACTGTATTTGTAATTGTTGAGCATGCATAAATTAAATTTTTAATGATTCATATACTATTGATTTGCATGCTTAAACATCACACAGAATATCTCACATATTTTGTGATAATTAAGGGCATGAATTTATCTCTTACATTATGTATATGTCTTATGTGTGCTCATGTGGAATTTGTGTTTATATATTAACACCCCTACTTATACTATGTGATGGTTCATATGGTTATAGCCCGATGAAAAATGGTTCAAGGCAGAGTGATGGTTCATATGGTTATGGATCGATAAAAAATGATTACATGTGGAGTGATATTTCATATGACTATGGTACGATGTGATTTAATTTTGGAGTGATGGTATTATGCATGGCAGGCCGATTGATATGATTATTAACACGATGAGATATTGTTTCGTACTAGCGCATGGATAAAGCAATTATTCTCCATGGGTCACATTCCTGGACACCCATATTGGAGTTGGTATGTACAGAGTATTGAGAGCACTAGCTAGTTATAAGACGATTGATAAAGAATCAACATCATATGCATTGCATCATGATTTTAATTTGTGAATTTTATTATGTTGTTTGGTTGAAGCTGTGCACATTATTATATATGTTAAACTAGTAAATATATCCGTGCTTCGCGTGGACCTCATTAGATCTATGAAATAATCTTTTTTTCTAATATTTTGAGTCAAATATTATTACCATCGAACCCAATAAATTATATTTCAACTTACAATCCACTACCTATGCTTTTAGTAGGGGTTTGGTACAAATATCAATAACGCATGGATTAGTAATGCATGAATTACTTTTTATCAAGTGTTTGGTTCATTGCTTCCCACCTAATATTGTGTTTGGTTTAAAAGTCTACAAAAACGTTATTTCCAATTATATCCTTAAATTATTATGAAATTTTCTATTTCATATAATTGCCTAGGACTACGTAGAGCAAGCAATACTTCTAGTCACTACTAACCATACACTACGTGAGACAGAAAAATTGGTGTTTCAAATTTACGGCAAAGACATTATTTTCTTCAATCTATGTGTAACACAGATGACACTCTATTGCCTAAAAAAAAGTATTTGTTAATTTGACAAATCACATATGTCAGCACCTAGTGAATTAGGAAAAAAAGATGTTATTTTTTAGTTGGAAGCAAAATTTGATTGCTGAAATATTATTTCTGCAATTGTAAAAGTGAAGTATAAAATTAGATAATATTTAGGCCTATTTAATTGAGAAATAGGACGTTTCTTTACCAATTCTTTAGACTATATAAAGAAATTGAGGGGTAGTTTAGACATTTTATTGTCGTATCTAAGTATTAATAAGCATGGTATTAGTAATCCCTAGCTATCCTAGGTATTAAGTAAGACCACATATGATGTATTAAGTTATCCATGTATTAGGTGTGTTTGAATTGAATTATGCAACCAAACATTATATTGGATGAACTAAATTTTAATACAAGGACTATCTCAATTAATACATCCTACCAAACGACTCCTAAATATATAGTTGATTTTGTATAATCTATTTGGTATGTTATCTTTAAAAACGTGTAAAGAAAGAAAAATAATTTCAAGAAAATTTGCTTTCTGTTTGTGCATCTGCAATAAATTCTAAATTATATTTTTAGGACGGAGTTAAATTTCACGGTGTTTATAAAAAAATTAATGGAAAAAGTTACTCTAAATAAATAGATAAACAATAATTAATAAAATCAGAATTTACACTCTCTAACTTTTAAAACACGTCATATATATATATATGACAATATTACTAAAATTCCGAGAGTGGAAACATATAACTAATTTCAAGTCATGTTTACCATATTATTTCATCTTTTGGAAACATATAACTAATTTCAAGTCATGTTTACCATATTATTTCATCTTTTAGAATCTGTTATTTGTAAAATAATAAAAAGTAGACTTTTATTTTGGTGAAAATCATCTTCAGTGTATTAAGAAATCATATCAATACTACACAAGCAATCCAATAGGAATATCATATTTGCATTATTAAACTAATAACATGCTACACTTAATTTTTTTATTCCAGCATGAATCTAATATTAAAATCAAACATTCAAAATAAAAAGAATAGCAATGGTAATAATTATTATTACAGAACGAAAAAAAGAAGTAACGGTTGCAATATACCAAAACTATTAGTACACTCTTATAAATATATATAATAATATATAAAAAAAATTAAAAAAAATAGGGCTACTAAAATACAAAATTGTTACTTGTAGCAACTAACTTGCGCATTAAATAATTTAGGGGGTTATCCACATGAAAGGTTTTGAAGTCATGAATATTATTAATTAGTAATTAAAAATAGAAGTTATAGAGATCAAGAAATGTGAATTATGGAGAATAATACTACTGAGTAATTATTTTAGGAGGAGATTTTGGAATTAATTTTTAAAATATCACATTGGTGAAGAAAAATAAAGAAAATGCTAAAAAGTTTGGAAAAAAGATAAATGTAATTGGAAGTCATAAAAAGGTACCACATCATCTTGTTTATATCTAATATTCTAACTTTATATATAGATAGATATATTGGTTGTAATTAAATAATAAAGAGAAAATAACTTAAAATATTAAAAAAGAAATTGTTATTTTAAAATTTATAATTAGAAGAAAGTCAAAAAAAGAAGAGAAAATGGAAAATAAATTTATTAATAAGAGTGGAAATTAGAGAGATGTGAGTTATGGATAGTTACTCCTTATAAATTAGTATGTGAAGAGTTTTTGTTGTAAATGTTCCTCCATTAATAAAAATTTGTTTGTATTTAATTAAGTAAATTACTTATATATATTACTCCTTGTAAATTAGCATGTGAAAAGTCTTTGTTGTAAATATTTCTCATTAATAAATATTTATTTAAAATAAATTAAGTAATTTACTTTTATAATATAATAATTAATTTAAATTAAAAAAAGAAAAAAAAAAGATGAATGCAAATGAAGACATAGAGAGGTATCACATTACCTTATCTATATTTCACCTTAAAAACATCAACAAAAGGCTTAGTTTTACATCATTTTTACATATTTTTACATTCTTGATATTGTTCTATATTTATTCTCTCTCTTCTTTTTGCAAAGTATATATAAAAAACAATAAAGAGAAAGAATATTGTTTTAAAGTTTTATATGAAAATTGTGAAAGTATTACTTTTTTAAATCTATAGAAAGCAAAAATTTGACAAAAATTTTAATTTTTTTTTAATGTATCTCTATATTTTGGTATTTATGTGATATTATATTAATTTCAACAATATGAACTAAAGTCAATTCTAAATAATCAATGGAAACACATTCGAAAATAGGCTACTCATTCACAAGCAAATCACAAAAACAATTTAAAGAAAGAATTATTAGTTTCAACTTTCAATTTGAACTCTCTTTTTTCTTTTTTAAAAAATTATCTTTATGCTGGCTCAATTTTAGTATATTCCTATAATTAAGAAGTGACGAATAAGAAAACATTTTCAATCTATCAAAAAAAATTGTATTTTTGACGTGTGTAGTTATAAATTTTAATTTTAAGAAAAAAAACATATTAAACCAACAAACGTTACCTATATAGCTCCATCATGTTACTCTTCAATAAACACTTGCTTCCTACGTAACAATAACAACAACAACAACATGACGCATTGATAATTGTCATAAGTAAGTTTAACATTTAAGTTTGCTTGTGTGACTATTTTCCTTTAAAATAAAATGTAAATTTCAATCTTAAAATACTAAACAACAATGATATTTACCTCCATAGCTCCTTCATGTTACTCCTCAATAAATACTCGCTTCCTACGTTAAAATACTAAACCAATAAAACATTACCTTCATAACTCCATTATATATCTTCTCAATAAAATTTGCTTCCTACATAATAACAACATGAAACAATGATAACCGTCGCAAGTAAACTAAAAACTAAGCAAGTAACTAATCGAATCCAAATAAAGATTAAGATTATAGTCTTGAGAATGCATAGAAAAAATTATGAAAATTAGAAGGAAATGAAGGAAATATATAAGGACAAAATTCTATGTATTTGAGTAAGAAAGAATGCAAAGGGGTTAAAAATGGTTTCTAGTCTTTATTGATTTTAATTTGGTGTAGGTGTAACTGTATAGTTATTGTCTTGTTGTAATTGTATAGTTATTATCTTGTGATTATTGTGTAGAATTTAGTACTATTATTGATTGATATTTTATAAATTTAAATATGAGGAATAATGAAAGAAAAAACCAAAAAAAAGGAGAAAAAAGATAAATAGGATCCTTGGCCATTTTTTATCTAACTTTATATATATATAAATTTGTGAATTTTATGAATTTCGATTTAAGTGTTGGATTGAATTTGTGCATAATATCCTTATATGTGGATTTCGTATTTACATGTTGTTTGGATATCATTATTATGTTTTCTCTATTGATCTTATATGTTGTTGATATTTGTGAGTAAGGTAGGTCAACACTAAGTTTTCTAAAGACTCGACACTACTTTGCTAGGGTTGATTTATAATACTTACTGATTATGTGTTTGTTTTTGTATTTATGATACACTTGCTATTCTCTTATGCGCAAGTCTAGATATAAGTATTAGTGAAGTATACAAAGGTATTTAGAAATCCTACTACACTTGATACACTCTTATGTGTTGATTTAGATGTGAGCACTAGCAAAGCATGCAAAGGTATTTAGAAATTCTGCTACTTGAAATTTTGTGTTGAGCTACTGGTTGATTGACTTATTTTGTTTCCTTTAAATATATATGTCCCTATTTTTAATACAACTCTTGTGTTTATTTTTATTCTTAAGTGCTATTGACTCACATCACCAAGTTTTGAATATTTTAATTGTATTTTTGTTCATTCAACATATTTAAATTCAAGACTATATTGTTATTACTGTTGCATGCTTTCATTATACCCGGTATTAAGAAAAAAAATGGCTAAACTTGAATTGTTAGCCTTGTGGATAGATATCATCACAACTTAGGGGGATATTGAGTCATGAAAATATTGATGTAATTAAAAATTATTTATTTATATTTCAACTGATAATTGAATATTAAAAGGACTAAAGAGTAATGAACCCATGCCATTTCTTCTCCAAAATACTAATAAATATTATGTGGCTGCTTAGATAGCGTACACAAAGTATAGTAATACACACTGGAGGAAACCTACGACCTGCCTCGCTCTTTATGCCCCGCATAAGGTCATACTCGCCCTGAACAATACCCGTTGTGTTGTCATCTTAGTGTTATCCTAAAAATACTTGCTCATTTTCATCTCGGACTAAGAAGAGATAAGATTTGACTAGCGCACTTTTTCTGTCTGTCCTTACCATACTCTGTTGATGGTATGTCTGAGATGATAGTGCTTGCATTGATTTTCATTTCACACTATTTAGTCACTAGTTTGAAGTTAGTGCTCCATCATTGATTTTCATTTCACACTCTATTTAGTCACTAGTTTGAAGTTTGATTTTCATTTCACACTATTTAGTCACTAGTTTGAAGTTAGTGCTCCATCATTGATTTTCATTTCACACTCTATTTAGTCACTAGTTTGAAGTTAGTGCTCCATCATTGATTTTCATTTCACACTATTTAGTCACTAGTTTGAAGTTAGTGCTCCATCAGTGTACAACGACCCTAAACTTCTTATTTACTTGTTGGACAAGTCCAAGTGATTTTATTGGCAATATAATTAATTGTGTAAAAAAAAATCATAATACTGTGGATTCGTTTGTGCAAGGCATTTCCTTTCCCCATAGGAATTGGAAAGCGAAAGTTGAAACCCTAATAAATAGTTCTAATTTGTTATCTGGAACTAATTTAGCCTGAGAAGCTTAAAAGCAAATTGCGTTTATAAAGATTATTTACTAAAATATTTTTTTCTGTTGCTAAAGGAGTCCAAATTAGCTTTATGCTGGCAAAAGATCTAGTGAAGTCCTTCTAATTTGGATTATTGTGCTATTACTGTAACCTAACTATTTAAGTTCAAGTTTGATAGAAAAGCAAGGTGTGCGTGCATGCAAAGTTTTAGCCAAGAAAATACTACTGCATCAACGACTCCAATGATCACCGAATGTAAGAAATTAAAAGACCCAGAAGCTATCGTCTCAGCTCCTAAAGCAGTAACTCAAAATACTGTAGATTTCATTAAAAGCACAACATTTACTTACTGTTTACAATTTCACCTTTGTCCCCACTCCAACTCCCAACCAATGATGCGGGAGGAAAAAATATGAACACACAGTTGAATAAAAGAATTACACTTTACCCACCTTCAAAATGCACATTCACACGATATACAGGACACAACAAAAGATTAAATGACAACATTAAACTTCTCATAAACCTACAAGGAAATCCTCAAAGAAGCTAGCACCAGCTAACTGCGGTTAGCATCTATGGGAGCCCCTGTTCTAGCCTGTGATATTCGATTTGCATAAATAGTCACCAATCTCAACTGTGTGCTGTTCAGCCCTTCCAAGTATGGCAAAAATGCTTTGCCCAGCATGATGTATATGTCAACTAAACAGAACACAACAGTCTGCCAGCCAAGAAAATTATACATATCAGAAAACAGCTTAATTGATAAAACCACAAATAAGTACAGAATGTGAACTGTATTTATCTCTTCATGCTTCAACTGTATACGAGACATAATGCTAATCTGATTATGAGCAATCTTTTTTCTTTTTACTTTCTTTTGGGATAGGGACAAGGTTTTATCTGGTGACCATATATCAATAAACACAATGAAGTGACGTCTGGGGCTCAATAGCATCTAATAAAGGATTACCTATGAAGTACTGAATGATTATATTGCATACCTAATGCTACCAATCCACTATTAGTGATTACATCCTTAATTCTAGAAAGCTTTTTCTGGGCTATAAAGAGAGAAGAAAGAAAACAGAGGGAAAAGGTAATTGGCACCTTGCGAACATCTGCGCTCTGGTTTCCAAAAGCATCAAACAGGGCAGGTAAGAACGAAGATAGCTGAGACATCAATTCTTCCTGGGAGAACCTCCCCACAAGCTGAAGAAAGAGGCATAAGTTCAAATAACTAACCAATCACACCATAGCTTTTCCAAGTTTGACATACTGTAGAGCAATTACTACTACTTTTCACCAAAAAATACACTACACACAAGACTCTAACGAGTTCAGGCATCAGATCCAATCAGCAAATTACCTTTGTCAAACAGTTAATACAGGTTACAAGAGTCTTCTCGTCTTCTGTGACAAGCAAAGGAACAACAACCTGTGACAGCAGCAATTTATCAGAAATAGGAATATCAAAAAGAGCAGGTCATGAGATCCGAGTGAAAAAGGAAAGAAAAAACCCAGATATCTTGCTATGCAAATTCAAACAAAACAACAAAACTCACACTTAAGCATCTAAATGAATCATACTGAGACAACACTGTAGTTAAACAATGCTCAGCTTCATTTGAAACCTGGACAAATATAACAATACATTAGAAAGGAGGGAGGGAAATTTTCAGCATAATAACTTCATCTAAGTGAGAGTTTACTTTTGGAGAAACATCCTTGGTTACGTTGAGCAATTTCTCAATTACAACCTCAACTGAATCCTCCAAGGCATCTCTCTGGAACAACAGCAAGTAGATAAAGTGAAATGACATATCAAACAAAAAGGGTTAAAAAGAAGCAGACTCTCTTATCAATAGCTAAAGGGATGGAACAAAAATAAATTTGATAAGCAACAACAGACCTGATTCTTCACCATTTCAACTATCAGAGATAGGGCAAGTTCTCTTATTGATGACTCAGAATCATCTAGCACCTCGAGTACAGCAGTCAATATCTGATTGAAGTACTGCAGTGAATGAAAGATGATAAGTCATAATAAAATCCATCTTTCAAATTAGCAAAATCAAATCCTGATACTCACAAGACCTTTAAAAAAAAAAAAGGTAACAACTGAACTCTTAACTAGTTGGAATATTAAAAAAGGAATTAAACTACATGTATGCACAATGTTACATGAGGACTTAAAATCTACATAAGGGACAGCAACAACCAAGCAGATAAACTGTGACTAATATACCTTGCTCCATATGGATTGATCTTTGGTAACAGCTTCAACTAGTTGTTGAAGTGCATCATGCTTGTTGGCAGCAGGACTTTCATCATTGCCATTACAAATCTGGAAAAGGTGTGAGAGAAAGCAGAATAAGGATTGTGATAGTTTACATCCCAAGTTTTTGCAAAAAAGATTTGAGAGATTTATTAACCAAGGAAGAGGAAAAACACAGAGAATTTAGCAATTAAGTGTAACTTGACAACCATAGGTTGACCACAGAGAACTCACTGAATGAAGAATCTGAGGAATGCTTGGTTCAGTTGCTGGAGTTAAGTTTATCTTCAGAGCAGAAAGTTTCAGGTGATTAAGTCCCAAATCAGATTCATTATCAGCTCCAACAGCTGCAGCTAGATGCTCCGAGTCAACTAACCCATTAACCTCCAGACGAGTTGTGGAAGTGTGCTCCACATTTAAGCTGTTGTCATTGCTTTCTTGTGGATTAGCCCATAATCCATCACTTCCACTTGCGGTAAGGGCCAAAAGTTTTGGATCCTTGGCTTTTGAAACAGGAAAATCAGAGTTGGCACCAGTTTCAACACCATGATAGAAGTTTTGAGTATCATCCGACAATGAGTGACCTATAGAGCTAGTCATATAGGTCGAGTCTGGAACAGAGTTCCACTTTCTGGCACCATCACTATCAACTGAACCAGCAGAATACCTTCCAAATAGATGATTTTTCTTTGAAGCTCCTACATATCCCTCTTCAGAAGATGTTCCAGTAACATCATATGGATCGTACTTGGAACGTTGTCTTTCTTTTTTATTTTGCAGAAAATTCATCAAATCCACTTCTATACGAGGGGTATACTGTTTAAGAGCTCGTCTCAAGGAATTTTGTTCTTCAACTGATAAGCTAAGAATAAAATTCAAAACCCCTGTTCCATCAAAGTGTGTGTACACTGATATAATGCATGAAATAGCTGCTTCTTTCAGTTTGGTATTTTTATCATAGACCAATGGTGTCAACTTAGCGAGCCATAACTTGAGGATGCCACTATTTCCAGCACCTTCAGAATTCGAAGGATGCTTGTTTAAAGAGCTAATTGCAAACTCAATTACAGCAAGTTTGGCCTTAGGAGAACGCTGTTCATCCAATGAACGGAGCAAAGCTGGCAAAAGGGAGTCGATACCATATGTTTTGCTTACAATTTCTAATGTAGTTGAGCAAGGCTGCCTCACGGATTCCTTGGGATCAATTAGCCGTGAAAAAACATGGGGCAAAATCCTCTCCATGTAACTTTCAAAAGGTTTTCTGCAAGCTGGAATAAGATCTGCAAGGGTTGACAGAGCAGCCTGTGCAACTTTATGATGGGGATCATCAAGGTGCAGGAAAAATAATTTCATAACCTTCTCAAAGCTCTGAATGATTTCTGGAAAACCTCTAGTCCCCTGCTGTAGCAAAGACCTGACATAACTAAATGCAGCAACCCTAGCATTCCAATCTGAACTAGAACTGAGACCCTCACTTAATGCATCACTTAGTGAGGCGGGTCCCTCCACATAACTTGACATTTCTCCTAGCGGGAGCTGACTGTCATCAAAGCTCCTCCTCTTGCTAGAAGACATTCTTCCTGCTGTGTTCTTTCTTGATAGAGGACGTTGAAAATTTGGAACGTGATTATTCTGAGAATCCCTAAAGTTAGCTTCTTTGTATGGTGACTCTACATATTGTCTGTGAACGTGTGAGTTCATTAATCGCCTGCCTTCCCTTAGTTCAGCATTATCTTCTACAAAACCTCTATCGGGTAGTTTCTCAGAAGCCCTTCTTGCCGAATAAGAACTAAGTGCTGAAAAAGATTCATGAACCGCACTGCCTCGATAGTATGATTTAGTTGAATCCTTCGAGGCCTGGATCTGAGTAATGATATCAGACAAACCCAATCCACCATTGCGATTCTTACCTTTAGAGAAACCAGATGGTGCATCCACCAAAGCGTTAGCAAGACTATTTGACGCAGGAACAGCAAGAGGAAA
This sequence comes from Solanum appendiculatum, assembly GCA_018342035.1. Taxonomy (NCBI): domain Eukaryota; kingdom Viridiplantae; phylum Streptophyta; class Magnoliopsida; order Solanales; family Solanaceae; genus Solanum; species Solanum appendiculatum. The sequence continues at coordinate 138,087 of JAGDQO010001127.1, read as the reverse complement.
TGGTGGATCACGGGACGATGGCGGGTCAACTCCTGCACTAGGGGCAGGAAAAGAAAAATTAAGTTCTTCATAAAATTTCATATATTATAGCTAGTCTTCTATTTTGAGAGAGAATATTATAGCCATAGTCTTTTTAGTTTTTTTTCAGCATCCTTTTTGCCAAATATTAGAAGCTGAATGTGGATGAACTTTAAGGCTTTCACCTTGGCACTAAAATACTACACATAAGATTTTGAGATGGGGAAGAATAAAGGAAGAGGAAAGAATTACCTAGATCCAAACTAGAGGATCGACTTCTCTCAGACATATCCAGACCTTTGAGCAGGCTTTCTATAGCTGAAACTTTCTGTTTGCTGGCATGAAGTACACTTTCTAAGCTACGTTCTGTGCCAGTACCCGCAGGTTTTGTTTGTGACAGGAGTAGCCCAGTGGAGAGGGATGTGCCTGAAGGTAAACTGGAACTTCTATCCATAGCAACTATTGCAGATGTTCCATAACCAGAAATTTGTGAAGAAGCAGATGTTTGAGAAGCTAGCGAGAAGTGTGAACTCCTCTCTCGAACAGAAGGTGAAGCATGTCGTCTGTGAGTTCCACCATCTTCCTCATTTATGATCTGCAAAAGTGTTACCCCTTTAGTCTGTCACGCCAAATCTAAAAGCAATTTAAAGTAATGCCAATCATCTGCACTGGAAGAGCAACTTTAAGAGAAAACAGCGCACCCTTTGGATAACAGGATCAAAGGACATAAACAAACGCCTGGATCGTTCTGGCCAAGTTCTAGCAAACATTCTGTACAAAGTTCTTGCAGTTGATCGTACCTGTTAAGTTTTCAACTGAGTATTGCAAAAAAAAGGGAAGAAAGATGTATTGCGAGTACAAAATGAAACAGAGAGTCTATGTGTATGCGAAGAATAGGGGAGATTGAATGATGCAAGCAGCATAGTGTACATTCACATATACATATGATACGTAGAATTCAATGTCCATACCTCACTCATTGCATCTCCTACACAACACTTTATAAGGTCCTCATAGAGTTCTGCTGAACGGTGTATCTCAGATGCATCAGGCCAATGTTCCAGGATTAAAAGTGCATACTCACAGCATCTGTTAAGTGTTGTAAATGAGGAACAGCATTGTCCAGAAATAAATTAGAATAAACATGATAATTGACAACAACGAAACAAACCTTGCACGAAGAACTGCATTTCGATCGTTCTTTGCACAATCAGCTATTCGAGGAAGTGCACGAGCAACTTTGCAGTTGCGCAACATCTGAAAATAAAAGTAGCAGCACATGACTAACCAATATACCAAAGGATGAAAGAGAGATGATTCTAATGGCACATAAGGTGTTACCGTCTTTATGCAGGTATCAGCAGATTCTGCAATTACGAGAACAGTTATCACAACAAGCTTGAAAAGAACCTGAAATTCAAATCAGAAGTCAGAAACAACCTATGCCATTTAGCTTAAGATCATTATTTTCCCTAATGAGATGAGAGAAGTAAAAATCTGCAGACAGTAGCTAGAAGAAGTTACTCACAGGAATGAACATCTCAGCACATGCCTCAAAATCTCCCAAAAGCTCTTTGGATAAGAAGTTCAACAGATGGCAAGCCTACCAACAAATAAGGAGAAGAAACCATAAAGACACTCCATCGGATAACTTTAGTCTACTTAAATTTCTCCGTGGTGATGGCCTGAGAATTAATAAGCAATGATGCAAACAATGTCCTCAAAACAATGGAGAACGAAGTGCAAATGTCGAGATGCAGTCCTAGCTTGCATAAATGCATTGTAAAAAGAGAGGGACACAAGTCTATCTGACTATTAAAAGGCCTCTATGAAGACGGCAACTGCAGTGAGTGGAGCAGATAGCTTTAGCAGGCTTATTGGATGTACTGGGATGTAAATGTTTGATATGAACATTCAAATTTCTAGTAGGTTTTCTGTATAGATCGATCCATAAGTAGGCACATAACCCATTTGACACAGCCCGGGTTAACAAAGCAGGAAGCAGAAGCAAATAATTAGAAGAAAAGTAAGTTTACAAAAGACACACTAGCAGAGTTGCTATAGTTATAGACTAAATAACAGACCTGTTTGACAATGGTGGATCTCCGATCAGATAACTGTGTGCTCAAAGGGACAACAAGTTGCTTTAGAAGTCCACGGAAGCAAGGAAAATCAGTTGCACCTGGTAAGATGAAATAGAAGATGAGGTGCAATACAAACTGGTCAAGACATGATAGGAAAAAAATCACTTCAATAAAAGGGGACATTGTTATACAGCAAATGTCACTATAGAAAACACACCTCCAATAACAAGAGCTTCAATTCTCTGCATAGCAGAAATACGGATAGACCAGTCCTTCTCTGGCACAAGGGTAGAGGCAATCTTCTCAAACTCCCTTACCAGCTCCTTTTCTGAGTACACTTTAATTGGCTCAACAGGTTTCTCCGTAATATCAGCCTCCCCTATACAAGAGTAGAGACCAAGTGACATTTGATCAAGTATACAATCATAGACAGTTCTTATGCATTACATGATCACAAAACTTCTCTCTTTTTGTTCCCTATTTTTGCTCAAACTACCCTTTAGACATAGACCCATAGTAGTTGTTTTACACAGAAAAATACCCCGACACCACCAGCGAATGATTTCTCTATGTTCTTAGACCCACTGCAGAATTCTGCTTTTCTGCCTCTCCCGCTTCCCCTAATTTATTAATAACCCTTGAACCAGGAAAAAACATGCACACAGGATATGTAATAACCTGCAATTCTAGATAGGTTCAAACCTTAAAAACTTTTATACCATGTAACATGACAATAGGATGCCCACAAAAGCTTCATAAAATAGAAGTTTCCAAGGCATATCGGGTGCATGTACTAACCTCCAAAAAGAGACACCTCTCTTGTTGAGTTTTTAGCCTTTGGACTGCTTTTCTTGGGATTAAGACCAGTGGATCTCACCTCAGCAGCTGCATAGTTTCTCGGAATTCCATCTGCTAATGGATTTTTGGGCTCAATCTTCTCTAGTCTGGCATTAATATCTTTTAGCTGCAGCCAAATTATCAAGTCAAGACAGAGATCGAAAAGAAATTTGGCATGCCCCAACACATTTTATTGACAAGTAAAATAAAACCTACAACTGGAAAACTCAGTAACTTCATATGCTAGGAAACTACTTGCTAGAATGAAAATGTCTCAAATTATATACATACCATCATGGTAGGAAGATGATGGCGCTGAAGTTCATCACGGAACTGAGGTCCAGCCTGTGAATACATCTCCTGCAAAGAAGATAAAACATGGAGAAAGGGACTGTTAAAAGGCATAACAATTAATCATGGAACTAGATATTTGTTAGCGAAAAATTACATCATAGAATAATATAATAACAAGTATTCAGTAACAATGCACAAATATTAACAAGCAGCAATTTGGATCAAACAGAAACCAAATATTTCCTAACATTCATCAACAGACCCTCCTGCTCCAACTTTAACCAGCTACAGAGAAATGATTACATAGTACAACTAGTAAAAACTAATCATTTCCGCACAGCATATAATGGTCTTAAAATTGTAACAAGTTGATGAAAGACAGCGAAAAAGCTAACAAATAACTAGTGACAATCACTTCCAACTACCAGCATGATAACTGCACTGGTCGGAATGAGAAGTACACCACTAGCATGAAGGAAATCACTAACTTGCTGGAGCAAAAGGTCTTGACAGAAACATCATATATTAGTTTCAGCTCAAGACCAGATGCCAGACCACATGTCTGGAACTCTAGCATCACATGTTTCAGCAGAAACCCAAATGACAATTGTGGATGAGAAAACCTGCAGAACAATCATTTCTCTTACCTCCATTAAATCCAAAATCTATATAGCTAGTCACTAGGCACATGAACCAAGCTGATCATCTTGGTTACACAGTTCAAAAAAGGGTAAATTAGATTCTAGGAATCTACTCTTATTTTTCAATTGAAGATTATAGTTTCATATCTTTCCAGATCGAATAGGTATTTATAATCAAGCACCATGTCCTGCAATCTGGATTTCAGATTGAATTGATCATAGGACTCATTCAAACAATCTTGAGCTTTGCACTGTTAGTTATAGATAGGTAATTCTATTTTTTAATGTTATTATAGATAGGAAGCTTCCTTAATAAACAGGCATAGCCATAACCAAGACTGCGAGCTTGTAAGAGCATCAAAACAAAGACAGTGAAATTGGAGCATCTTTATCTTACCAATTTACCATTGAAAGGAAAAGAAAAGACACTGAACCTCACAGTCAGAAAGATTCTATGACTTAGGTAATGACACTAAACAATCGGTTTCCAAATTTAAGTTGATTGCTGAATGGAAAAATTAAAGACTTTTAAAGTCTAGGGTAACGCCTAGGCTATACCAATTGAGGGAATGGGTATCTAGAAGTCTCAGTAAAATAGATGGAGCAAAGTGTAGGCATCTCTTTTTTTATCTCTTGATAAGTGACCCAAGTGTAAAATCTCAGTAAAGAATATTAGCAAAGTAGAGGTTTATTTTGTGTTCTTTCATTCCCCAACCTGTGTCCGAGTTCCCAAAGACACCCCTTTTTGGGGATATGATTACTGATTAGCCCCCATCCCTCAAACGGTCAAACCTCTACTAGCCAGGAGGTCAATTGTGGAATTTTCCCACTTTGCTCCCTTGGTGACTCGAACCCCAAACCATATAGGCATATTCAACATAGTGCCAAACCAAATCACTCTTATCGTAAAATAATATAAAGTATACTGGCCTCTTTTGCAAGTCAACTCAAGGCATATTCAAGTGAGCAACATCAAGCCTTAATATACAAAAAATTATCACTTAATAAAATATTATTAACATTTGGGCAAAAAAATGCCCATATACAAGAAGTATACAAAAAACTAGAGAACCTCAAAAAGATCTATGAATGACACCCAATCTTATATACCTTAATAAACAACTTAGGGTGTTTCTTATGGATTAAAATTCTCAAATCTCAGGGAAGACAAAAATTATGAGGTGATTTCTTCCTGGATGTTTAAGCCTTGGTAGGCAAAGTAAACCCAGTACATACATTGGTACCTACGCTGATGGGAGGAAGCATGTACTTGTGAAAGAGTCGGAGTCCGCGTTAGCTATCACGAACACCACAGTATTAAAAGAAAAAAAAGAGTAAACTTGCATTTTGTTCCCATCCAAATTCCAAAATAATGCATAACCAAAGCTTTGTTATATCTATATTCAAGCAATCGTAAATTGTATGAAGTATATTGGCTTCTTTCGCATGCGCCACTCAAGGCATGTTCAAGTAAGCAACACCAAACCTTACTATAATATTTTTTATTAAGTAACGAGATCTTTTTCGATGACAAGGGAAACCCTCAGCCGCTACCCTCTTGGTGCGCACAGAGTAAAACCCCCGCTCCTATGCTATAGCTCGCAAACCACACAAAAGAGGTATATGAAATCTTACTAACAATGGACAAAAAGTACCCGTATACGAGATGTATATCAAAAAGTAGAAAACCTCACAAAAAGACATGATTTTCTACGAACGACGCCCAATCTTATCTTCGATATCTGAATAAAATTCTTAGGGTGTTCTAATGGATAAAAATCTCTCAAATCCTAGCGGAGGCAAAAACCACTAAGTGACTTCCTCTCATCTATCCAAGTCTTAATAGACAAGGTTACTCATACCTACGTTGGTGGGAGAGAGCAGGTACCCCGTGGAACGATCGAGTTACATGCAAGTTGGCACAAACACCACGATTATAAAAAAAATGTGAAATAGCATTTTCTTCCCATTCAAACTCCAACATAATGCTTAACCAAAGCTCTTTTATCCAGTGTTGTCAAAAGCAAAACACACAAAAATTCTCTAATCAATTGAGGCTTTAAGCGCAAATAAAAGGTGGGTATAATGAAAAAAGACGCAAAGGGAGAAAAAAATGCAAATATATATGTTTAGTTCAAAACTAATAATTATAAGCATGAATGACACATATGAACAAAGAATTTGAAAAAAAAATCAAGAAGTGAAATATCAATTGTTTAGTGTCACCTCTTCAAAAGAGTCTCATTAAGTCATTGGCATGGAAAAGTATGCCTTAGAACCTTGATGACGATACTGAAGCACACATTAAGCGATGCAAAATGCTCAATACATTTTGAGCATTTCTTTAGGGCTTAAGTGCACCTTTGACAACACTGCTTTTATCTCTATATTCAACAACATACCCCGTGAAATCCCACAAGTGGGGTTTGAGGAGGGTGGAGTGTACACAGATTTATCCCTACCTTGGGAGGTAGAGAGGTTTCTAATAGACCCTCGACTCAAGGATTTATATCTATACTCAAGCTATCATGAAATTATATGAAGTATATTGGCCTCTTTTGCATGTCAACTCACGGCATATTCAAGTAAGCAACATCAACTCTTAAAATAAAAAATAAAAAAATTATCAAGTAATAAAATCTTATTAACAATGGGCAAAAATACCTGTATCTCGCTTTCGCAATAAAAGGTCCTGAATTTTTAAAATGGTAAAATTAATGAAGCTACTATTGGCCTTATAAATACGGTCTTTTATCTTTTCCAAATGTTACCAATTTACCAGATAGCTACAATTAACATAGACTGTCAAAATTCAAGGCAGCAATTCATCAGCAAAATCACTAATCCAGACCATAATTACATACAACTTTAACAATTCAAATGAAAGTAAAAACTATCTACTTCCCTTTCTAGAGAAAACAAAAAATTATTCACTCTACACAGTACCACATACATGAAATTGAGATACGAAAACAGTTTCACTAACCTCAATACACGATATGGCTGCATCTCTAACACCAGGATTAGGATCACTCAACATTTGCAAAATCTGACAATAGCACCAAAAAAGAAAGATGTTCACAAAATTGGATAAAAAAAGTTACTTATTTCGTATGACAGCATACAAAAGAGCTTCATTGGCATTCGTGTTGATTCACATACAGGAGGAAGAATAGTTCGTTGAAGGGGCAGCTCTGTTGATGCAAAAAGACCAATTGCTGATGTAACAGTACGAGCAAATTCCTCTCGCACTCTGAAACTTCTGTGCATCCAAGCATAAGACCCTGCCCTCTCAACGATGATAGTTGGTGAAGAAACCTGCAGAATATATATATTAATCAATCAAATAGATTTCTAGTTTCTTCTCCTCGAACACAAGCTGAAATTATCTTATGCTGGTTGTAGTTGTGCAACTTGTTTTGCCCCTGAGTTGACCACCATGTGCATATATTTGATTGCAGGTCTATGGGTAGTGGATTACAGTGGCCGAAAATGTAACCAGTCTTCTGATCATAGATAAAATTCTTCTTGTGCTAATATTTAACTAAGTGTAGGTTTACTAAAGTAAAATACAATGGTATCATTTCAGATTTTATTAATAGGTGCATTTGGATTGATTGAAGCTGTATTACTGAGAACTGAGTTTTATGTCACAGTGTTCGGCAACTTAAAAAGGGAGGACAAGCCAATAGTAGCTGTCTCTTTTATGTGGACATGGTAGTCTTAGCTCTGTTGTAATATCTTACTTGTGGTAGCAAATGAATGCTTAATGAGAGTTAAGATAGGTGATGGACTACATCACCGCACTCCTAATATATTTAGCACATTAAACAGGAAGTAGCTAAAGGAAAGAAAACATGTAGTCATTTGAAATAGAATGATTAGTATAGATTAAGTTGCAGCATTTTTGTTTGCAGGTTGGGCTTTTGCTGACTCTGTACTGCATAGATTGGCACCCCTTTGGGTGGGTGCCCACAAGCGGGGATTGGGGAAGGTAGGATGTATGCAAACATTACCCCTACCTTTGTGGGGTAGAGAGGTTGTTTCCACTATGGTTGTAGTTGTGCCAACTAACAATATTCACATCTGAAAGTTAGTAAAATTAACGTTCAAAAAATCCCCTTGCAAATAAGTACTCAATTTGATAGGTGTCTTATGTACATCTTTGTGACAGTTGAATCTAGTACCTGCTGCTAGTGGGAAGTGGCAGGTATAGTCGAGGCACGCACAAGCTGGCCCAAACACCGCGGTTATCAAAAAAAAAAGTATTCTGCCTTGTGGGAAAAGAAAGAATACAAGTAAAGAATATCCCAATTATATCATCTTCACACACTTGGTGGGATATGTGAGGTGGTTTGGCACTTCGCAGACAATGTCATGCACTGTGAAAGAGTTGATGTAAGGTTGGAAGAGCGAGAGAAGGAGAAAAAGATGTAGGGCATGGAATGTGGTTACACTGCGTTAATGTGAGTGGTATGGACAGAGAGAAATAGGAGAGCTTTTAAAAGGGTAGAATCGAATTTTTCCTAGTTGAGGAGTAGTCTCCGTCTCTCTGAACCTTTTTATTTTCTTTTGGTGTACCCATGGAGCTTCCAATAGAAGATTTGGAGTTAGTAAAGAACCATTTTTTGTACATTCTTTTTCTTTTGGTATACCCTTAGTGTAGGGTCAGTTTTTTTGCCATGAAAATAATTTTTTACCTGATAAAAAAAGCTATCTTCACATGCTAAATTAGTTTTACATTTTTTATCAAGTAAAACATATTTCATATCATAAACAAGGCCTTAAAACGACCATATACAAGTGGCACACCAAAAGGTAATGAATCTACCCAATCAACTGATTCTCTACAAAATACAAACTCCACCCACAATAGGGGACTATCTGAGTGCACCAAAATAAAATAAGGAAATGGAGGCTACTTCATAACTAAGGGAAACTCAACGCTACATCTTCAAAAACTCTTATATTCCTCTCTCCCCAGACAACCCACCGAAAAACCCTTGAGGGCTAATGGCGAACGCTTAGGATCCACCCCTACCCTTCTCCACTTAAATACCAGGCTAAATTAGTTTTACATTCTAGGCAGCAACCATGATAACTTCATTGTTTTGTATTGCTTATTATTTTTAGATGATCATATATTTTATCAAAATTAACATGTCAAAGAACTTGATCATTAGTAACATTCTGCATTCCAAATAATGAATTTTCAGTAACAGAATGGTGGACATAATCTTGCATTATTATCACTCTTTTCGTCCCTGATAGAGTGTCAGGCCTTGGGTTTAGGACTCAAATTTTGAAGGCCCCAAATGAGTGAGCAATTTCCTTATGATTAGTGCCCATCACTCGCTTCATTGTGTCCTGTATGAGGAGCATCCACTACACTAATTACTACAAGTTTTTATCTTTTATTAATTAGTGCATTTAGCTTCCCATTTGGTTTTGGATTTTCCTTGTCCACATACATCCATTCTTTCCCGTTTATAACAAGTTCACTTTTCAGTTTCAATTCAGCTTTTCTTAATCAAACTAATTATCTTTGTCACATTTGATTGATTCATAAAGCGAAGAGCAAGTATTTAAGATTAAGAGCCCGTTTGGATTGGCTTAAAATAAGTAACTTTTAAAAAGTTACTTTAAAGTCATTTTAAAAATAAGTAGCTATGTGTTTTTGATGTGTTTGGCAAAAAAGTGTTGAAAGTCACTTTTTTTATCAAAATGTCTGAAATACCCTTAAAGTTGTTAACATTATAAAAGAATTAAGGGTAAAAAAGTAATATACTTGGTCAAAGTAGAATGATTTATAAGTTAAAAAAAATAAGTAAGAGGCACCCTACTTTTAACTTTTAACTTATAACTTATTTTAAGTTACTTTTGACTTATTTTAAGTTATTCTTTAATTGCCAAACACTCTAATAAGTCAAAAACTGGATTAAAAGTTAGTTTGACTAACTTAAAATCCCATTTAGATATTTGTATTATTTTTTTTTATGACAAGGGAAACCCACAGCCGCTACCCTTTGGGTGCGCACAGGGTAAAAATCCGCTCCTATGCAATAGTTCGCAAACCACACAAGAGAGGTAACCCGCACTAGGCAAGCCTGGTGCGACGAGTTCGACCTTTCCCTTGCTTTCGCTGGCAAGGGGTTTCGAACTTGAGATCTCCAACATGGAAGTCCCAAGCCCAAACCACTGGGCCACCCCGAAGGGTAGATACTTGTATTTTTAATATCAAGAATTGGAAGAGTTGTAATATAGTAGAGAAATTCCATAGTGCTTTTCTCCGATTTGAATTGAACGCTTTTTTAGCATATGGTGATTCAAATAATTCTAGAGCTAAATATTGATCAATCACTTCTCAACAAGTATATTTTAAATGGATTGGATATGTCATCAATTAAAAAGAAATAATTTCTTTCTGGGAAGGTAACAATTAAAAAGAAATAATTAAAATAAATTGATTAAAATAATTAATCAATTATAAGCTCAAAAAGCTAGAAATATAGCTTCAAATGAAAGTAAACCTGAATTTTGTTAAATAAACTAGCATTTGGCCATAGATTTTAGATCAAATTTTGAAAATTTATCTTCAAATATCAGTTTAGCCATGAAGTTTGATCATTTTAAAAATTTGTACCTCAAATATTGCCAAGTTCCCACACAAAATTTTAAAATTTTTCCAAGTACTCCCTGCATTTACTTTTACTTGGCACACTCAATAAAAAAACACTAATTAATGCTAAAAGGATAAAATATGAAAAAAAAAAAATTCTTAATATGTTAAAAGTGAATCTATTTTTTGAAAAAGTGGACACGTAAAAGTGAACAGAGGGAGTAAAATGCAAATCCAACAACTTCAAGTTTCAAAAATCACAACTTCAAGAATTCAAATTTTCATCAATTTCAAAATATATGGCCAAACGAGGTCTAAGTTTAAAGAATAAAACATAGATTTATGTCACAAATTTTATTGAGCCACATCTCACTGATTTTGGATCCTTCCGAAAATACTAGACATACCCCAATCAACTGAACTTCATAAATATTATTTGTAACCAGAATACAATTGGGCCATATAATTACTTTAATCTTCACCTGTTCCAATCAAATTCCAATCATTCCACCACCTCCAACCACCCTTTACCCCTACATAAAAAAAAAAATTAAAAAGACAAAAGAAAGAAGTCTTAAACCATTATTTAGCTTTTGAACCAACACAACAACTATGCCACAATCCAGGGTTGGCTATGTGAATCCTCTATACTGATACTGCTTCATCATAAAACAAACTAAAAGGGTTCTTCAGAAATCTCACACTTATCTATACACTGTCATACAAATCTCAACCAATCCAATTTATTCAAAATTTGAAGAAATTTTTTTTATGTAGTAGACAACCAAATAAAATTTTGCATAAAAGTCACCTCAACTAATGTACATGAATAGAAGCAAAAAGGAAAGAAACATTATCCAATTAGGGTAGAATTACTGTAAAACGCGTTCATGCATGATTACCTGCATCAACGTAAGCAACAATCGTCTAGCAGCATCTCTAACAGGCTGTTTAGCATCGCCCAATCTTTCTACAACGGCAGGCACAAGAGCATTGAAGTGAAGCTTAAAATGTTCACCGGATAGAACAGCAGCGGAATCAAGTGATTGTAAAGCACCCTGACAAACCCTGAAGTTGTTGTCTTTCAAAAGATCTATGCAGACATCAACAAGCGAAGTAACCTCAGAAGAAGAGAGACTCTTTCTAGAAGCTTCGAGAAGTTGGTGAAGTCTCTCAACACCCGCCATTCTCTCCTTCGTATCCTTGGCACGCGCCAATTCCAGTGCCTCCTCCATCGCCAGGGTAAGTAGGGTTCCGATCTGGTGCTATGAGGGTCAGATCTGCGGTGGATTTGGGAGGAAAATGGGAATGAGAAATGGAGGAAAAAGTGACAGAGGAGAGTGAACTGTGAGGAAAGAGAAAAAGGGATTTTGGAATTAGTACAAAAAATATTGAGGGGCTATTTGGCTATATTAACGGAAGAGAGGATTTAGCATCTGTAGTGAGTTGTATGAAAGAAAAAAAATTGGCTATATCTGTGTGGTTGGAACAGTTGATAAGTGACTTGGGAGTTGTGACAAAAATTTACTACACTGTTCCCATTAAACATGTAATTAAGACGGTTTGATTAAACTTTTGAAATTAGTTTCAAATTAAGAGTAATTTATTTTGAATTTTTTTTTAAATGGTGAGAAATAGTTGTGTTTGACCAATCAATTTGAAAATTACTTTTATATTTCATTGAATTTTTACAAATAAGGACATGATAAATTTACTTAATGGCTAATGCTATTATTAAGTAGATTAATAAGTTAAAATATTTATTATGAATGACTTGTTACAAATTCTTTGAATGTGAATGTCTATTCTAAGTCTTTTTTACTATACATGTACCAATTATTAATAATTCATCTATTAGTTAAATGAAGTTTTCAATTCTTATATTTGAGAAGTCACTTTATAAATTATAAATACAATTAAAAGTACAGAATAATAAGAATTACATTTTGTATTATATTTTTAATCTTCATTTCTAGTTCAATATTTATATATGGCGGAATCATATGGGAGATCCTTGTACTTGGCCCCATTTGTAAGTTGGACTCTTGTACTTATGATTTTGCCAACTGAACCCTTAAACTCGATAAAACTCTATTTTTTAAATCCCTCTAACCATTGACCGAGTTTATGTGGCATTAAAATGGTTGAGTTGGACAAATGCGTGATCACACGCGTTTTGAAGCAAGTGAATGAATTTTTTTTATTTTAAAAATCTCAAAATTATAAGACAAAAAAAAAAAAATTATTAAAAAATCTCAAAACCTCCTTCTTCACTCACCCCAGCCCCACCCTTCTCTCTTCTTCTTCTTCTTCTTCTTCTTCTTCTTCAGCCCCAACCCCACCCTTTTTCTCTTCTTCTTCAGCCCAAGAAACCCCTCCCCCCTGCCCCTATACCTTTTCTCTTCTTCTTCTTTGACCATACACTCCATCACCATAATCATATAAAAAAATTTAAAAAGCTTTTGTTAGAAAACATACCATTCACCATTTTTAAAAATTTAATTCTTCAAGATATATTGCTTGAATTTACTCATAAACATTTTTTATTTCAACTTGAAGTTTTCTTAATATATTTTTTTACCAAATTAAAATAAATAGAACCTAAAGCATGTGCAAGAGCTAATTACAATCTATTCCATTTTGTGATTGAGAAATTTTTTGAGTGCGAAGAAGATGAAAAACGGTAATTTTTTATTTTTTGGGTGGTGGGGTAGAGGGTGGGAATAAGAAGATGAAGTGGGAATGTGGGAATGAGTAGAGAGAGAAAATTGTACCTTTTTAAATATTATTTATTTTTTAAATATTTAATTTCTAATGTGTCATTGAAATAATAATAATAATAATAATGATGTGGAATTTCATGTGTAAAATGAGTGTACTACACACATATACATTGGATGAGAAAAGAGTTTAAAATATTGTGTTTGAATGAGTTTAAGGGTTTAGTTGGTAAAGTCGTAATTACAAGGGTCCAACTTACAAATGGGACCAAGTACAAGAGCCTCCCAGGTCATTCTGCCTTTATATATTTCTCTCTTACTTTATATTAGTACAAGTTGCTAACCAATTGAGAACCGTTTAAATTGATATTATCTTTTTTCTTAAAAGTTAGTCAAAAAGAAAATTCCAATTCAGATGAACATTCCTGTTGTCAAAAAAAACAGGTATACATTTCAATATTTATTAACATCTTTAATAGGACCTTCATAAGTCTTTGATCTGCAATTTAAGTACTGCATACATAACTTGCGTTAGGTATTATTATGATACTTGACTTGGTATGTTAAAGGATATATTTCATTTTGAAATTATTATACTATTATATGTCAACTAATTTATATATAATTCTAAATTAAAAACTATGCAATATGACAGCAGACTAGTTAGAGTACTCTTGATTATTTTCATGTCAATATTTATGGTTATTATTTGTGTGTCAAATTATAGTTATTATTTGTGTGTCATAAAGAATAAGAATATTGTATTAAATAGAGCTAATAATTCTCATAAATTGTGGCGTTAATATCTATTGAAACTAATTGATAAATATGTCTAAAACACTTAGAAAATCTTTTTAATTTGCAGTTTCAATGTTTCATGAATTCACATTCTTTTGTAACTTTTTATATCCCAATGTGTAATGTACTGTCTACTCATATTATATTTTATTCATTTGAAATATTATTTCACTAATTATTATTAAAAACATATTATGATATTAATTCAACTATTTTTGATAATTTTCAACATGTCAAATATGTCAAAATTTGAATTTGTGATATTTGATATTTTTTGAAAAAAATTACCTACAATGGGTACTTGATAATGAAATTAACCTAAATGCTAAAGATTCTGATATCACTATTACTTAGAGTAATAAAGCATCATATCAAGACAAGGCAAAGGTTATGATTTTTCTTCATCATTATCCAGATGAAGGCATGAAGGTTGAATATTTGATAGTAAAAGATCCACTTGAATTGTGAATTGTTTTGAAAGAAAAAGGTATAATCACCTTAAGACATCAATACTGCTAAGGAATCGTTATGAATAGGTTCACTTATGATTACAAAATTTAAAATTGTATGTGATTATAACTTTATTGTATATAGAATTACTTTCCGATTAAAATTATATAGAGGAAGATATAAAAGATAAGAATATATTGAAAAAGACTCTTACTGATTTCATGCCTCAAAAATGATATTATAGTAACAATATTGTGGAAGGAGATTCACAAAGTATCCTAGTTTGATCTCATTCCTTCTTGTGACGGAGAAGCATAGTGCCTTTTATTAAAATCATGAAGACAACTTCACTAAAACGCTCCATTAGTGAAAGCAAATATTATAAAAGCAAATGACCAATCTGAAATAAGACACGATCCATGACCTTCAAGTCTTGTATGCTACCGTAGAATCGTTGGTAAAAAATCTAGATTGATGTCATTTTGTCGGGTATTAACGTAGTAATTTTTCTTATGAATTCATGGTTTGTATGTATTCACCCATAGGCATGCGCTTTACTTCGAACTTAGGTAGGAGCCTGCCTTCGATGTCGAATATGATTGTCTATGAGTCTATGGCCTTCGGATATATGTATTGAATTAGAGTATACACCTACATTATGATCGCCTTTGGGATAATGGTCCGAGGAAATGTAGGGATTGAAGTGGCACACCTGCTCAACATATGCATTACATTCATTATCATGTGTTTATTTTTGTATCTTTATGATATTAGTAGCTATTTATCAAGCCTTGTTCAGGGTCAGGTGGTCGTTAATTAATGATTGTTATGATTCGAGTCGAAAATAGATAAGTCGGGTACAAACTATGTTGGTAGAGTTGCCTTCAAATTATCTTTGACTCCTTTTAGATTATATTTAGTACAGTGTGATGTCCGTTTTTAGTATTAGTTTCAGTTATTTTATCGCCTTGTATGTTCGGTACATTATTTAGTAATTGATGCCCTATTGTTTGAGACACTACATTCATGCCTACAAGTTTTAGACAGGGAAGAAGATAGATGTCCTCGTTAGGTATTGTTGTATACAACATATGACTAGTATGCACCGTTCTTCTCAAACTGTTGAGTTGGAGTCTTATTTTGATTTGTATAGTGGATTGGTCGGTTGAGGCTCTATCCTAATTACGTGTTAATAGTTATGATCTTAGAGGCCTGTATACGTATGTTGTGAGTCCTACAAGTTAGGTGTGATCTTGTTGGCCTTGTCGAGCCCTTTGTAAGTGATCTGAGGCAAAAAAATATATTTTCTTATCATTAATTGCCTCATATTTATTATTTATATTTGTCCTTTTTTAGCATGGATTTTATGGATTGTACTAAATAGTGTATTTTATTTGTAGGATTAAATTGGTACAAAGTTGAAGAAATTTGGAGCTAAAATGAATTAATTATGAAAGATTGAAGAAGGAAAATCAAGCAGGCAGCTTAATGGATTAAATTGAATATTATATTAATATTTATATATATGGAAAGTTTGAGGCGGCACAGTTTCACGTAGGAATCCAATTCCGTTTTGGTTTTGGGTTCCTAATTTGTTTTAGACTCAGTTATTTTATTCAGGGTTTTCTACATCTATAAATAGTCCATAGAAATAATTATTTGGGGGAAAGAAAATACTTTTGAAGGAAGACACTTTGTAAGGAAAAATTGTCAATACTTTTTAGGGTTCTTTTCTTCTTCTTTTTCTTAGGTATTAGTAGCTAAAAACCCTTGTTCTGGGGCTACGGCCATGGGTAATTGTTGAACATCGATTGTTTTGAATTAATGTTGGTTATCGTTTAAATTACTTTTGTATTCTTGTTTTAGTATTTCATGCTTGATCACCATAGAAATAAATCTATTGTCTATTCTTGGACTCGAGAGATAAAGAGGTAGATAGACCAGAGAATGCAAAGAGCTTGTTCTAACTTTGTTTAGATTCGTGTTCAGGAGTGACGCCCGAACGAACACCTCACTTGGTTACGAAACAGGATGACATATAAATGCTCGCCAATTAGGACTGCATATCCCCGCTCAACGATGTAGTTAGACAGCTAGTTGGAGTAGGCGATTAGAGGTCGAGAGATCATGATCATAAAATCAACCTTGTAAATCAGTAATTTGATAACCTTAGTTAATTCATTACATGAGATGCGATACATGAAACCCTATGCATGTTGCAGCCCTGGAATTGTCCCAATCACTGTAAGTTAATCTTAGTATTTAATTTTTGCATTCTTTTATTTCTTTTGACACTCTTAAATAAATAAATAGACTAGTATAATTTAGTAAATAGTTAATTGACAAGTCTCTGTGGGTTCGATATTCCGATTCTTAAAGAGCCACTTATTACTTCTGCGACCACGTACACTTGCGTGTGCAATTGGAAGCAACAGTAAGCACTATCATTCACTTACTTTTTAGGCCGGTTGACTACTTGAAATCTTATCTCATAAAACTCAAAAATTTTCATTTGATTAGATGTTTGAGATGTTGGGTTAAAAAAATAAAATCTAAGAGTCATAGAATCTACTTGTTGGGTCAAATGCACTAAAGCGGAACGACTTTCGCGCTAGTTCGCTTCTTTCCTAATTCCATAGGTCATAACGTGATCTATCTGAGATGATCTAACTCCTTGGCTGTGAATTTGTTGTATTAGTTTGATTTACTCTCATTTGTTTCTTCAGAATGCCTTTATCAGCTGGCTATTGACTGAAATATTCAACGATTTGGTCCAACATATCTATAGCAGTTGTGGATCTTACTTTTGTTAGTGTTCTACCTGAGGTTGCATATATCACTATTCCTGATGATAATTTCAAGCCATTGCAGAAATAGTACAAAATTTCACTCTCTGAAAAATTAAGATACGAACAATTTCTCATCATAGATCTAAATCGAGGCTTGAAAACTAACTCCACCTCGTTCTGAAAAAAGTTTATGATGTCCTATTTCATTTTCTTATGAGCAAAAAATATTTATTAAAAACTTTTGAACCAAATCATCTTCATGAGGTGATGTTTCCACTTAGTAGACTATAAATCCATGTTTTAGCTTCTTGCTTGAGTGAAGATAGAAAATCTATCGTTTGATTGCCACTTCAGGGACTCCATTGTACTCTCTCATGGTTACTATATCTTCAAAATCGACTAAGTAATCATAAAAATCTTCATTGTGAATTGACATAATTGGTGTATTGTCTAGAGCAATTCATTTAAACATTAAAAATTATTTGCATTTGATGGAGGTTTCTTTATGCTTGATTGTGATAACATATTGTGGGCAAGCAAAGTCTTTTTGGATACTCCCTTCTAATAATCATACTCCCTTAGAATATACAATCAAAGAAAAGAACAAGAAATACAACACATGAAAATAGTTTTCAATGATTTCTTATATATCAATAAATATAGAGTTCTTTCGAATATCTATGTGACACTTCTCGAGTTAAATTTCTAATTCTTTCTCATGAGTAGAATTAATATATAATCGAACAACATCTAACAAGGAATTAAAATAGTGAAGAAATTCAATTATCTCTTGCAATTAAATAACTCAATAACTCCTCAAAAAATCAAGTGAACACATGAGAAAAAGGCAAAGTAATCACTAATCAAATCATAAGTTCTGTCTAAGCTCAACTACAAAAGAGTTACTTAATATGTGGAGAAAAATAAACCATGTTTATATTAAACATTGGCAAGTTCATGAATCAAGTGAAGATGAATCGGAATCAAGAAAAAACTCTTAAAAAATCTTCGAACTCTCATCAAAATCTTGAAATTTTGTGTTTTTTTTCTATTTTTTCATTCAAAAGTTGTGTTATCGTCACTAGACGTTTTCGCTTTCTCCAAAATCCTTTTTATATCCCTTAGTGCATCCCTAAAATAAAAAAGTTGAAATTATACAATGTAGTCATAGTGTCACAATAATCAAAACTTCATTATTACAGTGTGTCACGATCCTGATTCGCTGTGAGGGGCACACACACTAACCCTCCAAAGGAAGAACCAATTACCAACCCCGAACTTAAACTATTAGACCATTTAAAAAGCAAAGTCATGATATTAAACACTAAAAAAATTATTTTAAACAATTAAAAGACCGAGTTCTCATAAATCCGATCAATTAACAAAATAATTGCGGAATAAACTCTCTCAAACCTGAAAGTTGTTGTACCAAAACATCTGGCAAGTCTAGAGTAAGGGGATGCAATCCCAACAAGAAAACATAACCCAAAGTCTAAAATGTTTGCGTCTAGAAAGAGGGACATCGAGATAGAGAAGAATCTATGGTAGCCCAAAAGAAGTAGCTCACCCTTGAATTCAAATGTTGTGTGTCTCATAACTAGGGTCTCAAATCAACCGTCGAAATATGCCTTGTACTCAACAAAGAAAGAGCAAGTGCAGTATCAGTTTACAACTACAACGAACTAGTAGGATCATCAACTATTCTAGTAAATTAAATATGAACAAGCAACCACTATTCGGTATGCAGATAGTATACAATTACAAATACAAGTACCATATAGCTTGGACTCTCAGTCCTTAGCTTGAATAGATATGCATAAACACCATCAATCATCACGACACAACAAGCCAGTCTGGTTCTCTCATGAAACCCGCACATACAGACTGTTAGTGTACCGGCGTGATATATGTTCCTATTATATTAGTGTGGTACCTGTTCTAGATGTTAGTATACCACCGTGGTACCCACTCCAACAACAAAATGTACTGGTGTGGCACTCGATCTCAATCATAGAACACAACACAATCACAATGAATTACAATAACACATGTACAATCATGTAATACATTCAATGCATGCGATTGACAACCTATTTCATTTCACGTCATGTCTTTTCAATTTCCCTAATCATATACATGCATGCATTACTAACGAAGCAGTTAACAAGCACACATAGCATGAATGAAAAATCAACAACTATCACCTACCTCAAATCAAACCTTGGAACTCTAGGGGACTTGAGTTTTTCCCTTGTTATGAATGCCGACTTGTTCTTGGTTTAAATAATAATAAAAATACAATAATCAATTAATAATGGCCTATCGATGCCTGGATTACAACCAAAATCTAAATTCCGTGTCATTCCCATGATCATCCCACCCCACAAGGGTCTTTTCCATCATTAATTTAGGTTAAAATCCTTTCCTAAGATTAACAACCTAGATTCTAAGGATTAAAAATCAAAATACAAGTTGGGAAGTAATTCACTTACCTTTATTGAAGAGATTGGTAGAAAATTCAAAAGAAACTGCCCTAAATCACCATTTCCAGTTCCAAGAACAAAGTTGTAGAAAATAAGAGGTTTTTGAGAATTTTTTGTACAAAACCCCAACTAACCCTACTGTGGCGGGCCGACCTGCTATAGTGGCGTCGCCACAGTGGCCCACCTGCTATAGCAGAAATTAATTAATCTCGCTATAGCGGAGTGACTCCCGCTATAGCGGCTTACAAGGAAACAGAACCTCGTAAATCCTCCCTCGAGCTGCCATTTCGCAACACACCTTCGAATCTTGACATTCTAAACTAACCACTTTACACCAAATTCAATACCGGGAGTTCTACTCACTCGAATTCATTTGCGAAAGGCCCTATGAATTTCTTAATGTCTTAGCTACTAGAAAACGTGATCTAAGCTCAGACACATCACTCCATCCATTGTCGGATCTCCGTAGATCTCGACTCACTTAGATTTTGTATCTTAACCCACTGAAACTTTAAAATTTCTAACCTTATGGACCTCACATACAATTGGACAGGGGGTCCATATGAAAATTGTACGACCGTATGTCCACCGTATAATTCATCCCGAACTTGAAATTTTCAAATCTTTTCAACTCTAATTTTTTTGTACACCTAGTACATGTTGAGATATCAACTTCTAACAGATATGCGTATGTGATTTACCATAGCTCAAGTCGAATCACATAAAATTTTATGGTTCAAATGTATTTCGAATATTCAAAGTGTTACATTATCTCCCCTTTAAAAATATTTGTCCTCGAATATAGATCATAGCCTAAAAATTTGATTAACTCCAAAGATTTGCAACTTTTTCTAAATTTTCCTTTTTAATGAAGAAATGTCAGTATTTAAAGCTCAGAACAAACCAACAATTGATAGTATGGTCCTTATAAGGACTCCCGCATTCAAAATAAATAAGGGAAATCTCATACCTTTATCCAAAATTTACTAAACTCCTACCATCAAAGGTTCAACACATACCTAAAATTGGTAACAAGCTAAGTGAGGATATAGTTTCTTTATGTCCTCCTCCACTCTCCTAATTGCTTCCTTGAAATAATAATTACACCACAAGACTTTAATGAAACTACATCTTTTGTTCTTAACCTTCTAACTTGACGATCTAAGATTTCCACAGATTCTTCTTCATAAGACAATCTCTCTTTGATTTCATCTTTCTTATACGATATGATATGAAAAGGATGAGGCCTATAAACGTCACTGTAGACACATGAAAGACATGATGCACCATGAACACCTTTGATGGCAAATTCAACTCATTAGCCAATTTTCAACTATTCTCATAATTTTACGAGGGCCAATAAATTAAGGACTAAACTTGCTCTTCCTACTAAAATGTATCACACTTTTCATAAGTGAAATTTTTAAAAGCACTCAATTACCTATAATAAATCCAGCCCACGATACCTCAAGTTAATATAAAACTTTTGTTGACTTTAAGTTGTTTGAGTCGACTCGCAATAAGATTCACATTCTCGATAACTTTATGAACTGAGTCATGACCCAACAATTCCACATTCGTTGATTTGAACCAAACGATTGAAGATCTATAACATCATCCATAAATAGCTTTATAAGGTGCCATTTGAATATTCACATGATAACAAGAGACATTTATTCATCCCTATTACCTTCAAATCAATCACACAGGCTCTTATCAAATCCTCAAGTTTCAGAATAGTTCTTTCTACCAGTTTGTCCATTTGAGGGTGAAAAATAATGCTCAAATTGATCTATATATATATAATAGGAGAGGTGAAAACGTCTACGTGTCAACACCACAAAAAAACATAATTTATAAATTATTAAATTAATTAAAATTCTAAAAAAACAAAACTACAAACATTAAAAAAAAACTGAAAAAAGTACTGCCAATCTAATTTTTACTATTACTTTAACTTTTTTTTACCGTTTTTTAAAATTCAAATTTTAATAGTAGTTAACTACGTGTGTGATTCCTTTTATTGTGGGAAGTTATTTTATTTTTAATCTGAAATATTTTAATTATCTTTCCATGACTCTTCCTTATTTATAGCAAAACAAATAATAATCTATATATATATAATAGGAGAGGTGAAAATGCCTATGTGTCAGCACCACAAAAAAACAGAATTTATAAATTATTAAAATTAATTTAAATTCTAAAAAAAAAACTGCAAAAATTAAAAAAAAACTGAAAAAGTACTGTCAATCTAATTTTTACTATTACTTTAACTTTTTTTTTACCGTTTTTTAAAATTCAAATTTTAATAGTAGTTAACTACGTGTGTGATTTCTTTTATTGTGGGAAGTTATTTTATTTTTAATCTGAAATATTTTAATTATCTTTCCATGACTCTTCCTTATTTATAGCAAAACAAATAATAATAATAATAATAATAATAATAATAATAATAATAATAATAATAATAATAATCTACATATATATAATAGGAGAGGTGAAAACGCATACGTGTCAACACCACAAAAAAACAGAATTTATAAATTATTAAAATTAATTTAAATTCTAAAAAAAAAAAACTGCAAACATTAAAAAAAAACTGAAAAAAGTACTGTCAATCTAATTTTTACTATTACTTTAACTTTTTTTTACCGTTTTTTAAAATTCAAATAATCTATATATATATATATATATATAATAGGAGAGGTGAAAACGCCTACGTGTCAGCACCACAAAAAAACAGAATTTATAAATTATTAAAATTAATTTAAATTCTAAAAAAAAATAAAATGCAAACATTAAAAAAAAACTGAAAAAAGTACTGTCAATCTTATTTTTACTATTACTTTAACTTTTTTTTTACCGTTTTTTAAAATTCAAATTTTAATAGTAGTTAACTACGTGTGTGATTCCTTTTATTGTGGGAAGTTATTTTATTTTTAATCTCAAATATTTTAACTATCTTTCCATGACTCTTTCTTATTTATAGCAAAACAAATAATAATAATAATAATAATAATAATAATAATAATAATAATAATAATAATAATAATAATCTATATCTAAATATATAATAGGAGAGGTGAAAACGCCTACGTGTTAGCACCACAAAAAAAATAGAATTTATAAATTATTAAAATTAATTTAAATTCTAAAAAAAAAACTGCAAATATTAAAAAAAACTGAAAAAAGTATTGTCAATCTAATTTTTACTATTACTTTAACTTTTTTTTTTACCGTTTTTTAAAAATCAAATTTTAATAGTAGTTAACTACGTGTGTGATTCCTTTTATTGTGGGAAATTATTTTATTTTTAATCTGAAGTATTTTAATTATCTTTTCATGACTCTTCCTTATTTATAGCAAAACAAATAATAATAATAATAATCTATCTATATATAATAGGAGAAGAAAAACGCCACATGTCAGCGCCATAATTTTTTAGAATTTTAAATAATTTATAATTAAATATTATATAACTAATTAAATATTACAAATTCAAAATTTAAAACAAAAATAAACACATGTCATCAACTTACACAAATAATGACAAATGTCAATATTTTAAAAAAAAACTGTACTTGCAAAAAAATAGAAAAGGATAAAAATAGAAAAATAAACAAAAAAAATTAACTAATCAAAACCAACTTAAATTCCTCACCACGTAACATCTCCCTTCCCCATTTGTTTTTTGCATTTGACACTAACTAATTCAATATGGATTTAATTATTTTTTTTAAATCTTAAGAAATCCATATTATATTGAGAAACAATATAATAGATGAAAATTTTAAAGTTAATATGATTTAATATTCTCCAATTAATAGGTAAGACACTAAATACAAAGATTCAAATTAATAGTAAACAAATGCATATAAAAGGAAAAAAAATGCACACAAAATGATAATATGGATTGTGTAAGGATATTTATGATTTTTATTAATTTGTAAATAAATAAAGTAAATAATTTTATAATTATGGTTATAGTTTTTGTTAACAAATTTAGTCAAAAAAAAAATTAACTAATCAAAACCAACTTAAATTCCTCACCACGTAACATCTCCCTACCCCATTTGTTTTTTGGATTTGACACTAACTAATTCAATATGGATTTAATTTTTTTAAAATCTTAAGAAATCCATATTATATTGAGAAACAATATAATAGATGAAAATTTAAAAGTTAATATGATTTAATATTCTCCAATTAATAGGTAAGACACTAAATACAAAGATTCAAATTAATAGTAAACAAATGCATATAAAAGGAAAAAAAATGCACACAAAATGATAATATGGATTGTGTAAAGGATATTTATGATTTTTATTAATTTATAAATAAATAAAGTAAATAATTTTATAAAATGGTTATAGTTATTGTTAACAAATTTAGTCAATGAACTAAGTTTATATATTGATTTGTTTTTATATAGGCACAGTGTGAGGTGCTTATTTATTCGAAGAAGCATTTCAATTAGTTATTTATACAGTTTATCAAGATTACGATAAAGTCCGCGCAACGCGTGGACACTTATACTGGTATTATATAACTAGGTAAAATGATCAATTAATATAAGACGAAGAAAGTACCTAATATTCTCCTAAACTATCTATGTATAGAAAGAAAGACCAAAATCCTCAAGGATATTAGGTACGTAACATCAAATCCAAATACTTCAGTTAGTAGTTGTACGTGGATAAGACGAATATCACAATAATACTATATGACCTGAACTGTCTAACCGCAACATTGATTACTAGCTTTACCAATAACTAATTATCAATATTTTCTGCATATTAATTAGTGGCTGTTACATTAGGACAATCACAAGCAAGGGGAAAAATATATTGGCGGACTCACTTTTCTGACATAGCCAAACCACCAACTTCTTTAAGACAAAAAAAATTAAAGATTTAAAAATATATATATTTATAGATTGTTTTCTTTTGGGGAAGGTTAATTAATTAAAGAAAGCAATTATAAAAGGTTGTCCACTTTTGTTATAATCATGTAGGGTTTCTTCACTTCCCAATAAGACTTTAATTAATAAATTGCATAATTAACGTGGTTGACCTTTACAGGTTGGCAAATTGAGTTAGGCTTAAGCATCAATCAGCACAAATGACAATGCTTCAAGCTTCTCTTAAGTCTTATCACGAGCAACACCTTGTGTTTGGTGATCTGAGGCAAAAAAATATATTTTCTTATCATTAATTGCCTCATATTTATTATTTATATTTGTCCTTTTTTAGCATGGATTTTATGGATTGTACTAAATAGTGTATTTTATTTGTAGGATTAAATTGGTACAAAGTTGAAGAAATTTGGAGCTAAAATGAATTAATTATGAAAGATTGAAGAAGGAAAATCAAGCAGGCAGCTTAATGGATTAAATTGAATATTATATTAATATTTATATATATGGAAAGTTTGAGGCGGCACAGTTTCACGTAGGAATCCAATTCCGTTTTGGTTTTGGGTTCCTAATTTGTTTTAGACTCAGTTATTTTATTCAGGGTTTTCTACATCTATAAATAGTCCATAGAAATAATTATTTGGGGGAAAGAAAATACTTTTGAAGGAAGACACTTTGTAAGGAAAAATTGTCAATACTTTTTAGGGTTCTTTTCTTCTTCTTTTTCTTAGGTATTAGTAGCTAAAAACCCTTGTTCTGGGGCTACGGCCATGGGTAATTGTTGAACATCGATTGTTTTGAATTAATGTTGGTTATCGTTTAAATTACTTTTGTATTCTTGTTTTAGTATTTCATGCTTGATCACCATAGAAATAAATCTATTGTCTATTCTTGGACTCGAGAGATAAAGAGGTAGATAGACCAGAGAATGCAAAGAGCTTGTTCTAACTTTGTTTAGATTCGTGTTCAGGAGTGACGCCCGGACGAACACCTCGCTTGGTTACGAAACAGGATGACATATAAATGCTCGCCAATTAGGACTGCTATCCCCGCTCAACGATGTAGTTAGACAGCTAGTTGGAGTAGGCGATTAGAGGTCGAGAGATCATGATCATAAAATCAACCTTGTAAATCAGTAATTTGATAACCTTAGTTAATTCATTACATGAGATGCGATACATGAAACCCTATGCATGTTGCAGCCCTGGAATTGTCCCAATCACTGTAAGTTAATCTTAGTATTTAATTTTTGCATTCTTTTATTTCTTTTGACACTCTTAAATAAATAATTAGACTAGCATAATTTAGTAAATAGTTAATTGACAAGTCTCTGTGGGTTCGATATTCCGGTTCTTAAAGAGCCACTTATTACTTTTGAGACCACGTACACTTGCGTGTGCAATTGGAAGCAACAAGCTACTAGCTAGGCCTAGAGGCCTCAGGGAGTTTACCTAACCCTTGTTTTAAATTTTATTTGATGCTTTGGGGACATAGCATCTTTTTAAGTGTGGGGTAGAGGAATGAATTCCTAGTTTTTACTGTTTTATCGAGTCTTTTTGTATTTTTAGGTGGGTTCCTCGGCTTTTATTTTCGGTACTTTTCCTGAGGATAGTCCCTTTGAACCGATAGGGAGTAAATTTTTTATTTTTTATTTTATTTTTTTAGAGAAAAGAAAAGACCCTTTTGAATTGTGTGATACTTGCTATATAGGCCTAATTTTAAGTAGTACATTCTTGTGAATGCTTGATTGCTAATGAAATTGCAGACTCTTTGACACTTAGGCTCATGGTTGTGACTTTGTATATAACTTATTTTATTTTGTAGTTTGTTATGACCCTGTCTCTCTTAGAAGTAGAATTGATCCATCTTGATTCATATTTGTGCCATGTGTGGTGAGAATTTGTTTATTCCATGTTTTGCATCTTAGTCTAGAACTTGTCCTGCATGTTATTGAAGCGAAATAAAAAGTGTTGCTCAGTTTAGGAGATGATAATAGGCTTTCTTTGATTTGTCTTGTAAATTTTAGCCTTTTCAGATATTATATCACTAGTTCGCCCTTTTGAGCCTGTAGCCTTTTGTTGGTAGCCATATTTTGCCCTTAACTATTTTGTTGAATCCCTAGTTTTTGCACCTTGCTTCCTTGAGCACTGTAGCATAGACTGATTATAATTGTTATATCTGGAAAAAGAAAAGGGGTGGTTGAATGAAAAAGAAATCAATGATGGCTACAAAGTGGTGAAAAAAGCCCTCTTCGAAAGAATGTGACATGAAAAAAAAAAAAAATTCTTTGAGAAAAAAAAAATTATTATTGTGAAAGAAAAAAAAAATGATTGAAGCATTCTTGAGATGATGAGAATTACTTGTGAAATAATTGTTGAAGAAAGGGCTGAAAATAAAGAGAAGAAAATAATGGGTGATGAAGTCTAAAAATACAAAGTGCTTAGAGAAGTGTGAGTCACTATTATATAATTTTCCTACCTGTCCCTTAGCCTACATTACAACCCGTTAAAGTCCTATTTGATTCTATTCAAGCATGCTTAATTAGCGGAGATGTACATAATGGGCAAGCCTATGGTTCTTTGTGCATACATGTGAATTTTATTTGTGAGTGTGAGAGTTGTTCTTTGACGCTAAGTTCTTAATTTATATTCAATCTTTTGAATTGAGTATGTGGACTATTTCTTCTTGTGAGGGCACTTGTTTCATGATAGATAGGTGATGTTATTAACTTTCTTTGATGAGAGTAGGTGAGCAAGCTTAAATTTGATGAGTTCAGAGTCTTTCCTTGAGGTTAGGAGGTTAGAGGTTTGTTGTTTATTTGGATGTCTTGCATAATGAGCGGGAATTGTACTTGATGTTTTCAAATTTCAATATGGCCTAATTGTTTGTATCAACCAAAGTGATGGCTTCCTAGTATGATTTTTGAGATGAGCTTTAGTGTTTGCTCGAGGACGAGCAAAAGTTTAAGTGTGGGGTGTTGATCTGAGGCAAAAAATATATTTTCTTATCATTAATTGCCTCATATTTATTATTTATATTTGTCCTTTTTTAGCATGGATTTTATGGATTGTACTAAATAGTGTATTTTATTTGTAGGATTAAATTGGTACAAAGTTGAAGAAATTTGGAGCTAAAATGAATTAATTATGAAAGATTGAAGAAGGAAAATCAAGCAGGCAGCTTAATGGATTAAATTGAATATTATATTAATATTTATATATATGGATAGTTTGAGGCGGCACAGTTTCACGTAGGAATCCAATTCCGTTTTGGTTTTGGGTTCCTAATTTGTTTTAGACTCAGTTATTTTATTCAGGGTTTTCTACATCTATAAATAGTCCATAGAAATAATTATTTGGGGGAAAGAAAATACTTTTTAAGGAAGACACTTTGTAAGGAAAAATTGTCAATACTTTTTAGGGTTCTTTTCTTCTTCTTTTTCTTAGGTATTAGTAGCTAAAAACCCTTGTTCTGGGGCTACGGCCATGGGTAATTGTTGAACATCGATTGTTTTGAATTAATGTTGGTTATCGTTTAAATTACTTTTGTATTCTTGTTTTAGTATTTCATGCTTGATCACCATAGAAATAAATCTATTGTCTATTCTTGGACTCGAGAGATAAAGAGGTAGATAGACCAGAGAATGCAAAGAGCTTGTTCTAACTTTGTTTAGATTCGTGTTCAGGAGTGACGCCCGGACGAACACCTCACTTGGTTACGAAACAGGATGACATATAAATGCTCGCCAATTAGGACTGCCTATCCCCGCTCAACGATGTAGTTAGACAGCTAGTTGGAGTAGGCGATTAGAGGTCGAGAGATCATGATCATAAAATCAACCCTGTAAATCAGTAATTTGATAACCTTAGTTAATTCATTACATGAGATGCGATACATGAAACCCTATGCATGTTGCAGCCCTGGAATTGTCCCAATCACTGTAAGTTAATCTTAGTATTTAATTTTTGCATTCTTTTATTTCTTTTGACACTCTTAAATAAATAATTAGACTAGTATAATTTAGTAAATAGTTAATTGACAAGTCTCTGTGGGTTCGATATTCCGGTTCTTAAAGAGCCACTTATTACTTTTGAGACCACGTACACTTGCGTGTGCAATTGGAAGCAACATTTGGTATGAATGATAGAAATTATTTACTAAAAATTGATCCTAGCTCTAGCAAATCTTATAGTTATAGTGCTCTAATGATTATTTTTTTTTAGATTTAATAAGGATTGATAGATATAACAATGTTTTCGTGTTGGTCGGGGACGTAGTCGAAGTTAAGAGTCTAGATAATTGTGAAAAAAAATGACTTCTTCGAAAGTGAAGTAAATCACGTTTTCTTATTTGGTGAAAATACTTTTTGAAAATCAAACACTAAAAAATTAATTGTGTACAATTGTAAAGATAAATTTTATAATTAAATAATTTCAGTACAAGTTTTCACTGCAATTACTACTTCTTCCATGACCATAAATAGTTGGAATATAGCAAAACAATTCTAAGTGTATATACCAAATAATGATAGTATGAAATTTTTGTAACATTAAAGATGTAATGATTCTAAATTTACTCCATCATGATTCATGGTGAAGTACTTCACATGGTCAACCAATCAAAAAAGTAGAAGGAATCATCTTTTCACTTAGCAAGGTGTATTGGGGGATTTTTTAGTAATTTAAAATGAACTTTTATAGGGGGAGATCTAAAATCTTGCTTAGTTTCAACTTTTTTAAAAAAATAAACAAAGTTCAACAACTAATAAAAAATAGCAAGAACCTTATCATAAGAGAGAAACAAGATTGATTTAATTGAGTAGGATCATTCACACAAATCAGTTTCATTCATGTTCCTGCTTTTTTATGGCCAAAATTATTCCTTGTCTTTGATGGAAGATCTAACTTTGTCTTTTAAATATAATCTTAAGCACCATATGTTATTAAGTTTGTAAAACTAGAGCATATTTAGTCTTTATAACGTAATATATACACATTTGTTTGACAACGTTCTAACAAAGATTTAACACATAACCTGCACATGAGAATTGAAAAAAAGAAGAAGAAAACCCAACTATGTTTCTCCCCAAATCATCGATTTCCTTGTACCTTCAAGATTCCTCCTTCATATGAGTCATGAGAGAACGAGAAAACTCAAAAGACAAGAAGCTCATATACTGATACATTTTTTCCCCTTGCTTAATTTAGGAAGCTTTCAAAAATGACTATAGTTTAGGCTTAGTTAGAGATCTATATTTATAGTTTGCTTATTTACAAACTATAGCTACATGGAGGAGAGAGGCGAGCAAGACTAAGAGAGGGAGGAAAGAGGTGAGCGAGATCTGGGAGAGAGAGGAGAGAGGTGACAGAGGTTGAATACCAGTTGTATTCGTTGTATCGGATTATATCACGAATACAATTGATATAACTGATTTGTATCAAAATAAATACAATTGTAAGAAGAACTATTGTATTTAGCTATATATTAGGGAGAGAGGCGAGCGAGATCGAGAGAGGGAGAAGAGGGGATTAATACATGTTGTATTCGTTGTATCACGAATACAATTGATACATAATACAACTACAGTTGACAAAAACAAATATAGTTGTCTGAATACAATTGATATAATATACAAATCTCTCAGCTATATTTGATTGAATACAATTGATACATATTACATTTGATAGAGAGGATGAATGCATATTGTATCCGTTGTATCAAGTTTTATCACAAATACAATTGATTTGTGTCATATATTGAATATAATTGCATCAATTGTATTAACGAACGCAATTTGTATCGACGAATACAATTGACAAAATACAAATTGTCACGATACAATTGATACATAATACAATTACAGTTGAGAGAGAGGGGGGGGAGGGGGAGGGGGGAGGGGAGGAGACATGGAGAGAGAAATTTGCTATAAAACCCTACTTATAGCTACGAATTGTAACTACTTTAAACTATAGTGATTTATCGTAAATACATATTACATATTTGTCTTGTTGTGTAATTTCCTCTTTAATTTATTCACTTCCATGTAGGGGGTGTCAAAATGAGCCCAAATATAGGTAATCTGTCCAGAATTTTATGGATTGGACTCAAGATAATTTAAATTGGGTCAATTCCAACCCATTCAAGTCTTGATCCATTTTAAAAGAGGATAAACTATCTTATTAGACATGCATCACTACCATATATACTAACATTACCTTTACTTTCAAACAATTACATATATTACCACTTTTAATATTTTATACCATATATTGTTGAAGATACAATCAAATACCCCCATCCGTTAAAATTAGAATTGATTAATTATCTTTACATTTAAACTCCACAATTAATATTTTACTAACAATCAACTATCTTTCTCTCTTATCAACCTCCCCCAATCTCCAACGCCATCAGTATCTCTCCCCCACCCCCCATGTCCTGCCCCAATCTCTGACGATGAACTTGCTACCGATAACTCACCGCACTTATGACAGTCACCATTAGGATCTGTCGGCAAGAAGGACACGACGAATGCAAGCCTACCCAAGTATTGATGTATCCTATATGGAAGTTGTGGTGGCACTGAGGCAACACTCAAATTTCATCTCTGATGACTTGAGGGCCTTCTTCTTCAAACCTTTATTAGTCAGAGGGACGAAAAAATAGAATTTTCTGTGGCTCTAGCGGAGGTTCATCGGATCTAGGCACAACGAGTAACATCGACAAATCAAAAGGTGAATCAAACACCGTCGTGGTGAGATTCTCTGACCATCCACGAACATAATCAAAAAGTTTCAATAAGCAGATATTTACGCATGTATTTGACACATTATTGATGTATCTGATACATTATTGAGATTCGATTATATGTATCTAGTTTTTATTAGTGTATCTGATTAAGTGTGTACGTATCTAATAAATATATTGGAGATCTACTGTCACGATTCAAAAATGAATGTGATGGCACTTGTCTAATTCTACCAAGACAAGTCAGCTAAAATCCAAAATACTAAAGAAAATCATAAATAAATAGATAAAAGCATAAATGCGAAAACGTAGTCATTCTAAAATAACCTCAAAACCTGGTTGTCACATGTACAAGCCACTAGTATAATAATACAAAATTTGAAAGATAAAATACAAGTCTCAATGTATTTGTTTCTCAAATAGAACAAAACATAAAGTAAGAAACAAGAGGTCCGCTAGGATGACAAACAACTACCTCTCAATGTATCATCAAATAGCCTCGGAGAAAGATGAAGGAGAAATATCACACGGGTCCGGGCTCAAAACCTACATAAGTGTAGAAGCAAGGAGTGAGTACTAAACAACACGGTACTCAACAAGCAACCTACTAAATAAGGTAAAGATAAGCTAGAATAGGAATACTCTTTTCATCCCAATCGAACCGCCAATGTATCATCAGATAGCCTCGGAGAAAGATGAAGGAGAAATATCACACGGGTCCGGGCTCAAAACCTACATAAGTGTAGAAGCAAGGAGTGAGTACCAAATATCACGGTACTCAACAAGCAACCTACTAAATAAGGTAAAGCTAAGCTAGAATAGGGGTACTCTTTTCATCCCAATCAAACCGCCTCAACTGCAACCTGCATAGAAATCAGCCCAACCAAGCAGTCTACAAGCACAGTTCACAAGTTTTCATAATCACAGTTCAACAGTTATAGTTCATCAATCACAAGTATCAAGTCATCAATCACACGTATCAAGGTCATCAAGCACAACAATCAAGTATACCAAATACAAGTATCAAGATTATCATGCACAAATATCAAAGTACTCACCGATAATGACCTCGGCATCAATAACACTCGCCGACAATGACCTAGGCATCATCAACACTACCGACAAAGACCTTAGCATAATCACACTTACCGGCATTGACCTCGGCATTGATAACACTCACCGGCAAAGACCTCGGAATAAACACTCTCGCCGGTAATGACCTCGACATAATCAGACTCGTCGACAAAGACCTCGACATCAATATCACTAGCCGGAACCATTTCCCTTCAACTTTAACATCACATGTCTCATCACGGTGCATAGAAATCAATGCAAATAAGCAATTTCACACCATAAGGAAGAGACAATAAATTCAAGCAATTCAAGTTTACAATGAAGCCATCAAAGCATTTCATCAATCAACAAATTAGGGTCCACAACAAGGAAATTCACAAAGCACAACTATCAACACGTTGCTTTTTTCATTAATCTCCTTTTTATTCATTAGGATCAATCAAGTGGAACAATTGAACCCATCACCTCATTTCCATTACTCCCCAACATAAACAATGAAGGGAAATATAAGATTCTACAAGTTTTATGAGGTTTAGAAGTCACTTGGCTCAATTCAATCAAAAGTCAATCTTAGACTTGAGTCTTCCCTTTTTGAACAATATCCAAAGCCACACGATCTAATCCAATCAAGTAATCACAATAAGATTTTGAAAATAACAACACCCATATCATACATTTTGAAAAATGGATCAAAACAACTCAAAAATCCAATTCTAAAAATAAGGTTTGAATATGAAAATCTTTACTTGAAAACGTTACCCAAGGCATTTGGAACTCATTGATGAAAACCATTTAGAAAAGGAGTTAAAATCAGTTCACAATTACCATTTTACTTTAGAATTAAAGTTCTTGAAAAACCTTGCCATTTGCCAATCAAAATTCCAAGTTTTGATGTTAAAATCCACAAATGATTAATGGAATTGATTAGAGTTTCAAAGGCTTACCCAAATGTTTCACCATGAAAAATCTCTCAAAAATCGTCTCCAAGGATTTTTCAAAACTCAAAATGGGAAAATGGGTGTAAAATCCTGAAATTTCAGGTAAAAATCCCTCTTTGATCTCACAAAAACGACTTAGGTTCGCTAAAGCGATCACATGTTCACTTAAGCGAAGCCCTCAAAATGGCCAGTCTCGCTAAAGCAAAGCCTTCTTCGCTTTTGCGAAGGTCGCTTAAGCGAACTAGTCTTCGCAAAAGCGAGGCCTGCAGACACCAGAAAAAACACAGCCAAAACAAATCATTGAATAGACCTTCGGGATTCGTTCGGAACCTCGTACACACAAACCATATATGCAATTTAACTAAACTCGACATTCTGGACACAATTGAACCATCAAAACATAAATCCAAGGTCTCCTTGTCCTGAAATTCGTGCAAGTCACAAGAAACTAATCATAACTCCTAAAAAAGACCAAATCAAGCTTGAGACTTCTAAAAATTCAATCAAGACCTCCTATAGGCTTAAAATCATCTCCCCAATCCAATGGAACTGTCGAAAATCAAATCCGAACCCCGAATTTTGATCAAAGTCAACCCAAAGACTAAAATCTCAATAATTTCCAACTTAGAATCTCAAATCCTCAAAAGGATGCTGAATTTGAAACCGACAACTCTCTTAGACCAATTTCCACATTCCGGAGCTCATGGAATCGACAGAATTCCATTTCGTGACTCAAAACTCCAAAAGATACCAAAAATCACTTTTTAACAACTTTAGCCTTTTGAATTCAAAAACTTTCATAATTCATCACTTTTAACTCAAAACCTGAAACCAATTTCAAAATCCATTCAGAAATGACTCGGAGTCAATATCAGGAGGGGTAAAATGATAATTTTATAAAAATGTTAAAAATGACCAACCGGGTCATTACATAATTTGTTCTGTCATGTATCCAACACAATTTGTTCTGTCATGTATCCGAGTCTTGTCATATGTATCTGACCTTCTATCATGTATCTTAATATTATCATATGTATTTGTTATGTTATTACAATGTATCTGACTATTTTCGTATGTATTTGATATACATGTGTACATTGTGTTTAATTTAGATGCATTGTTAGTTATGTATATGTAGATACATAGAATAGATATTAGCTTTTATAATTATTCTTTCAACTTTTATTTGTCTCAGATATATTGTGTTTATTTTGAGATACATTTTTATTTAAATTTTGGTAGAAATATGAAATGTACATTGTTTTAGTCAGTTTCTCACAAAAGGAAGGAAAATATTTCGAGATTTTTTGAAATTTTTTAGGAACTTGTTATGCTACAGATTCTCAAAAACTGTTAAAGGAGTGATTTACTCTACCAATTGAGCAATTATGTTATGCTACATAAATAGAGACGCGTTTGTAATATATCTAGCTATTGACATATCTCGGATACATGTATCTGGAAGAGGAAGCTCGAAATTCAGAGAAGCAAATTTGAATTTTTGGAAAGAAAAGTTGTTCACTTTGTTGTTGCTCAAAAATAAATGGAAGAAATTAGAATTTTTTTAGAATTTTTTTAGAAGTAAGTTGTTAAAGGAGTGATTTCCTCCTTAAATTAAGCATTTTAGTTATAGTTTTTAATTAAACATGTATCCTGCTTTGTCAAATTCGTGGATACATGTATCCAACCAACTAAATGTGGTACAAATTAAAAGTAATATTTAAAACTAACGTAAATACAAGACTCGGACAAGTTAATATCTCAAAAGATCACTCAACATTAAGAATTTATCTAGCAAAGTCATTGAATTTTATTTTGTATCAAAAAAATCACTCAACTTAAACTTTTTTATCAATAAAATCACTTAACTTAGATCTTTATACGAATAAAATCCCTCTTAATACTAAGCATTAAGAGTGAATTTATAAATTTCATTCTTTCAAGTATAGTGTCAGATAACCCATTCAAATTTCAATGAAATCTCTGACTTGACAACTTTTACAATATAAATATTACTTCCTCCAGAATTGGAGCAATATTATAAATTTTCTTTAGTTAATCCCATGAATTTGTTGTTTACGTAAGTCTGTAGTCGTCTATTAAGTAATTAGCTTTCATCACCTTAATTATTGTATTTTGATTGAGACTTTACCACACTCTAGCAGCTCATTGAATTAATATTTTTTTGATTTGCTTATGATTAATTTAGTTATAAAGAGTTCTCTAAAAAGTAAGAAAATTAAGAGACCCCAAAAAGAAAAGAAAAGATGTTGTAAAGTTCAGCTAAAATGTGTTGGCATTAAAATTAAGAATAATAAATAAGAGCTTTATTTGGCTTGTCTTGGAGATGATATTTGTTGATGGAGTTGGGATCTCGTCATAGATTGTCAAATTATTAACTTGAATAGTCCTTAATTAGTATGAATTGAACAGTTTTGATTTTTATGTTTGTTAACAGTTAATACATTTAGTCAGTTCATTAGCTTTGACGAGAATTATGAGGGAAAAAGAAGAAGGAAGATGAAGGAAATTCACATTTAGAGGTATATTGTGGTAGACAAGTCAAAAGGCATTGAGTGTGATTTTATTGATACAAAAGTCTAAGTTAAGTGATTTTATTGTTATAAAAACAAACTTTAATGACTTTGCTAGATAAATTCTCAAAGTTAAGTGATCTTTTGAGATATTAACTCTAATTAGGACCTAAACTAATGAGATTTATGTTGTTTGCTCTTTCAAAGAATCTTCAATTGAACCCAATTTAATCTCCAATTTCAATATGTTTTAACACTCTTTATTTGCATTGGTGTAATGTATGTTATAATATTGAATGTATGAATTACCATCTATTTTATATCTTTTAGGATTTATTTATCCATTTTTAAATTTTTTTCATGAGTTGAAATTCAAATTCTGGCTATAAAATGTAAATAACAACATGTTAAACTTTTTGAGATTAAGCAGGTCATAACCCAACCGATTTTTATCCCATTTGAATCCAAAATAAATTTGCACTACACCAAAAATGATCTTTAGCGGCAATTAATTAATGGCAATAGCCTAATTGCCACTAAAAATGTATTTTTAGCGGCAATTAACACTCTTTGTAAATGTCCCTAAAGCCTTTAGCGACATTGAATCCAATGACAATTAACTAATGCCGGTAAAAGCTTTAGCCTTCTTTGTTATTGTGTATATTTATTGCCGCTAAAATGTGCTTTTGTTGTAGTGTTGAGTGGGCCATAACCCAATTCAATTTCTATTTCAACCTATTTTAATATCTCCAATTTCAACACAACCTGCCCGACACCCCTACTTCGATTACCTTTTCATAAATAACTAAAAAATTTACAAAAAGAGGAGATCAACTCCCACCTAGTTCCAATTTATAGAAAAAAGTAAGATTTTTAATAAGCTTATGAGAAAAGAGAGGGAAACTCCTCCTAGACATCCTATCCCCTCTCATGGTACATCAACAATATAGGTTATATACATGTTCCTGTTGCTATTCATTCAAAAAGTAATTGTTTATATTTTTAATCTAAATGAAAGAAAGTTCATTCTATCGATATTGAGTTCTCCTCTAACATCTTTAAGGATGGTGTTCATTTTGAAAAATTCAAGTAACTTCATTGCATCTCATACCCCAACTAGCCAAACCATCATCTACTCTCTGTTACCTTCCCTGAAGTAGTGGTTGATTTTTCATATATTTAAACTTAATGTCTACAACTATTTTGTGTCTCAACATTTTATAGAGAAGAAAAAGAGGTATTGAATAGTGACTTTCTGTGCCAAGTCATTTCGTTAACCAATGAGGTACTCTTGTCTCTTTTTGATAATTTTCTAAGCTGATTTGCACTTGAAATTTTCATTATTGTTGGTTGTCCAAATTGGTTGGTCTTCCAAGTGAGAAGAATCAGTACTCTCTTTGTCCCAATTTATATGACTTATTTTCCTTTTTAGTCAGTTTAAAAAAGAATGACACATTTCTAAATTAAGTAACAATTTAACTTTAAAATGTTTATTTTACTCCTAATGAAATGATTTATAGTTACACAAATTTCTATCATTCATTTTAGACCACAAGTTTTAAGAGTTTTCCTTTCTTTCTTAAACTTCGTGCCAAGTCAAAGTACCTCACATAAAATGGGACGGAGGGAGTAATAATTTCTTGAATAGTGTCTTCAATATTGTGAGAAAGACATTGTCTAATCTTGATCATGTTCCAACTCTGATTGTTAATATATTTTGAAACTTCAATTTTTACAGAGGAAGACACATTTCCAAATTAACTAAATTTCCTTATACTTGTCTTGTGAAGTTACAATATTCTTTATTGATCCTCCATAAGATGTTGTGATCATCCTTATCTCTAATCTTCATTAGCCTTCTCTAAAAGTGTGGCAATGTTTGTAGTTTTATTTTTTGAATACTGAATGAATTCTCTTGGAGTACTTAGCCTTCATAAATCGAGTATAGATATTATCTTTTGTCTTAAATTACTACCACAACTTAGCACCTAATTTTTCACAAGTATCATGAATAGATTTGATTTCAATTCGTCCTTCTTCTCTTAGATAACACAGTTTATGCCAGGCTACCCAACGATATTTCTGCTCTCCATTATTACTTCTCCACA
The DNA here is from genome assembly GCA_018342035.1 of Solanum appendiculatum. Lineage (NCBI taxonomy): Eukaryota > Viridiplantae > Streptophyta > Magnoliopsida > Solanales > Solanaceae > Solanum > Solanum appendiculatum. Next base: position 100,038 of record JAGDQO010001127.1, on the reverse strand, counting down.
AGAAATTAGCAAACATTTCTTTCATTGTTCCAGAATTATTTTGAGAGGTTGAAAAATGAATAACAGGTGCATTGGAATATCTAGAACATGCTTCACCAGAATGATCTTTCCTCATGTTTATCACTGTCATCCAACTTTAGACACATATTTTGCCTGTTATGTTTATTGTTTCATATCTCTATTTTTATCTTACTACGTGAAACGCCTACAAGATTTATATTTATTGCACTTAAATTTCATCCTAATTTAATTATTAGATTGGATCCCAACATTATACCCATCCATTTAACCCATAAGACCCAATTCCTAATACTTATTTCATTATCACTTTCCAACCACAATTGTTTGACAAAGAAAGAACTAGGCTGCTAAACAGGATATATTATATTACACTTCTTTAGTACAATTTAGACCCAGCATTATTCCAAACTAAATTTATGTATTCAACCAAATAAACCACTAATACCGTGTGCTGATACAGAAAAACACATGAACCGTAAAACATGACAACGTATACCCAGAAGAACAAGGCACATATATTTGATTGATATCAACTAGACTTTTGAGGCCGTAAGAGTACATGCTTTATTGATATCAAATTCTGAACCCGTAGTTCGATCTACAGAGAATCGATGGCCATAATGGTGCTTAAATTCATAGGTGACATGTACTTGTTAGAACCACTAAAAATAGTTTTAACAATGATCTTGTTCGCCTTTTCTGTTGGATGGAAAGCATCCCAAAACGCATATTCATCTCTGTTGGTGCATAGATTTGATGCAGTTGTGCATAGTCCAAGTCCGTTGTAAGGTCCTTGTCCACAACATGCTATCTTTGATGTAACAAAACCTGTAACATAATTTGTCAATTAGTCAATTTGTTTTGATTTCACATGAAGGATAATTATTAAGATAAACAATATAAAAGCATAGTGTACCAAATTCTTTGGGTTTGGCAAAGAAATCATTCTGCATTTCCATTGCATTGACGGCAACAAAGATATCAGAGGAAAGTTGTTGATTGAGACGCGTAGTCATTTGGACAAGAAGTGGGTTGAAAATTTTTGTAGCTTGTTGAAGTTCCTTAGCACATTCACCATTTGAGCTCCACAGTGCTAGCTCTGCTGGGACACAACCAAGTGGTCCAGTTCCTGTAACTAGCACTCTTCTTGCTCCAAGATCATGTAGTCTCTGTATAGCTTTACATACTTAGCATATTTCAAATAATTTTTACTACCAATGATTACTTCAGTTGTCAAGTCAATACTGAACAAGTAAAAATAAAATGGAGAGAATACTAAAGTCATTACCGTCAAAATCTTGCTATACTCGGTAATAACGACACGAGAGTATTCCTCGAGGTTGTACTGAAGTTGTCTAACGGAAATTGGTGTTAGGAAGTAGTTGTTGACATAGTCATTGCCACCCAGAGTAATGAGGACAAGCGCATCATTCACTAGCCGCGTAGTTTGTTCAGCTCCTATTAGAGCACTCACACGCTGCTGATATTGTTGGAACAAGTCTAGTTGATCATGGATTCTTAATATATTCACCTACATATACCCCGTCTCCGTTTTAGTTTGTTTGTCTGATTTTGATTTGACACGGAATTTAAAAAAGTGAAGAAGACTTTTGAATCTGATAGTCTTATATTCAAGGTAGGTTAGAATGTACCAACTGTGGTCCACTAATTTTAAACCTGCCAAGTAGGATGTCAAAAAAAAAAGAGACATTTTTTTTCGAAATTGACTAAAAAGATAGTAAGACAAACAAACCGAAGGAAGTAAAAAACAATTCACTAATAGCTACAAAAGAAGTAAATAGTATTGACAAGAGAGATTTGCTTGGATGGTAAGCACCCCTCACTTTCAACTCGAAAGTTGTAAGTTCAAGTCACCAAGGGAGCAAAAAGATGAGAGCTCTGACGGATGAGTAAAATAAAAAGAGAAGTAATTAGTTTTGTTTTCTTTTTCTTCTTTTTGTAGCATACGTGAGAGTCTAGACAACCTTTTTTTTTCTTTTTCTTGTGGCTATCAATAAAAAAAAGTGTCATCTAATGCATGAGACATTTACTAAAAATTCTTAGTTAATTCAATGGTTGGGAAGATTAAACCTCATAAAAAATGTGCCAACCATACTAATTAAAGAAGTTACTACTTACATTAACGGTGCTAACCATTTATTGATCCTAGGGCCTTCCCTTTGACTTATGTTAGAGGATTAATTTTGCTACTCCCTCCGTCCACTTTTAATTGTCATGTTACGCTTTTCAAAAGTCAATTTGATTAATTTTCAAAGTTAAATTAGATTACGTTAGTTCGATGTTTTAAATAAAAAATTTAGATATTCAAAAACTATACTAAAAGTACTATAAATTGCAATTTTTTGCATATCAATATGATGAAAAATACACCTTAAAATGTTAGTCAAAGTTCTTATCGTTTGACTCTAAAAAAGAAAACTATGACAATTAAAAGTGGACGGAGGGAGTACTCCATATACTCCCCCAGTTTCTATTTATATGTCATCATTTTAGATTTTACATTCATTAAAAAACTTTGTAAGTTTACCATTATACCCTTATTTAATATTCTTTTGAAGTCAAATTTTCAATAAATAAATATAAATGAACTTATTTTGATTAATTAAATTGATCAATGAACATGAATTAATCATTTAATTTTCCTATGTTAGTAAAATTCATACTTTCAAGGCTAATAACTCTCAAGGATAAAATAGGAAGAATAATGTCATTTATGCATTGATTTTGTAAAATGACAAATATTAAGGACCATCTATTTTCAGTAAAGATAACATATAAATAGAAAGAAATATAAGTTTCCCTCAAAACAAAGAAAAATATTTTGACTTACAAATTGTATCCCAGTATCGTTAAGTATTCCAATTCCAGCAGAAGCAAAATTTGCTCCCACTAGCAACTTGTCTCCTTTAAGCGCAGGGTCCAAATACGGCAATGTTGGATCAGCCCCAAGTTGTTTGCCTGTTCATGCACATTTTCATAATAAATAAATCGAAAGGGTCAAAAATATTTTCTACGTATTGAAAATGACTTAAATTTGTCATTCTTCTAGTACTTATTGGATCTCAATTGTCCTTAACTTAATTTTCGCGGTACAATGTCCCCTTTTAACAAAATTATGAGATGAAACATAAAAACTTAAATTCAAAAGATAATAATGTCACACGAAAGACAATTTTCACTCTTACTTATAAGATCAGGAATGTTTAAACCATTGGAGAAACGGCCAGTAGGACGATGAGTTGGATAATCAACGCCATAAGGCGGAGAATCAGCTCGTGCAGGAGTTGCCAAGAAGTTGTTGTTGCCATTGTCAACAAGTGAGTCCCCAAACACAAAAAAAGCACGAGGTGCACCCTCAGAGTATGTTACAAAAGTTGCAATGACCATCGCTAGGCAAATAGCTAAGATGATAGCAAAACCTGGATTAGCCATTGGGAAAAGAATTAAACTACAATTTCAGGAACTCTTTATTGTGTGTTTGTGATATGTAAATGAGTATAGTAATGAGACATTTACTTATATAGGAGGAGTATTGGATTTGTTTTTGTTGTTAGTTGAAGCATAATAAATAGGTTGCTTTCCAAAAGCATGATAATGAGTAAAATCTGGGGCTAACTGAGCAAAAGAACAAGAATTTTGACAATTGAGTTTAATTTTACACCTTTGGAATAATTTCATGTCTATACTAGAAAGATCTAAGGATTTAAAGTCCATATGCAGGTGACTGATCAATCTCCACCGCCTCTTGAAATTTGTTTTGTCATTTGTGCATTAAAGCTACAACTATAAGTTTTATGCATGAATATTGTAAAAGATGGATCCGGATCTTCATTCTCATTGTCTCTATTTTTGAAGTTCTTACTTGGATCTAGGGGTATCAAATGGACGGATTTGGATGAAATTAGACAAGCTAAAACAAATTGAGTTAATAAATAGGTTGGGTTAAAATCAACTTAAAAGTTACTTGGATTAAAATGAATTGGACTGAAATGACTAAAAAGAGGCTAGCTCATGACCCGCCCAACTTGTCTCAATTTTTGAATAGTCCACCTTCCCCCATCCCATCCGGCCATGTCGGGTTAAAAAATGATTTCAACTTTAAGGAAAAATTCTAACTACAAGTGTTACCCACGAATATCGTAAAAGATGGATCCGACTCTTCATTCTCATTGTCTCTATTTTTGAAGTTCTTACTTGGATTTAGGAGTGTCAAATATGTGGGTTGGGATGAAATTAGACAAGTTAAAATGAAGGGCTAATTTCAAATATATACAATAAAGTAGTAATTAGTTTACAACATATATATATAGCCATGTTTTATTTATATAAAAAATAGTCAAAAGTCATATAAAGTATACACTGACTGTACAATAGAGCTTACATATACTTGAGTTATGCACTTACTATACATTATGATACATTCAAAAAGCTAAATATTTATTGACTATACATAAAGTATACACTGACTATTCAATCTCGATCAACTCAAAATCACCTCTAAACAATCCCAAATTTTAGATATGAAATCATTTCGATGTTTCGAGTCTTTTGATATATAATTCGCTCAAAACGATTCACGTTTGCGGTATGTAGATTTTTTAAAAAAGTAAAAGAAGAAGAAGATGACGAAGCAGAAGAAGATGACGATGATGAAGAAGAAGAATACAAGGAAGAAGGAAGAAGGAAGAAGGAAGAGAAGCCATTAATGGCTAAAGTGAAAGGAAGAAGTAGAAGCTATGGCCGAATGGAAATCTGGCCATTTTTCTTGTAAGTAAATTAGTCGAGCGGCCCTTTTGCTTAATTAATCCTAAAATGAATTGAGTTAATAAATGGGTTGGGCTAAAATCAGCTTAAGAATTACTTGGATTGAAATGAATTGAGCTGAAATGACTAAAAAGAGGCCAGGTCATGATCCACCCAACTTGTCTACCTTTCCCCCATCCCATCCCACCCCTCCCTTATCCATCAAGGCTCGACCCTTCAGATCTGACCCCACCCAATCCAACCTCAGCTCCACTCAAACCTGAAATCCAACCATAATTCAAGACTCGACCTAAGACATAACCCCAACCCAACCTTGACTTGAGATCTAAGCCCAAACCCTCAACCTGGTGCTCAAGACACGATACCTTGGACCCGACCCTAACTTAGGATTAGAAATCCAACCTAACTCCAGACTCGGAACCTGTCCCTAACTCGAGACTTGACCTTGATCCGAGACCTAAGGCCTAAGATTGGCCCATGATTCTGTCCTACCTATGACCTAAGACTCATCCCCAACCTAAAACCCGATCTTGACCCTAACCCTGAGTAAGAACCCGAGACCCGACCTTGATTTAGGACCTAAGATCCTACCCTAAGGCCTAATCCTAACCTGGAACCTAATACATGAGACTGACTTAAGATTTTGACCCGAAACCCAATCTTGACTCAAGATCTGAGACCCGACCCCGATTCAAGGTTTGAGACCCAAGACCCACCTTGACTCAAGATCTGAGACACGACAGACATGGGAATCGAGATATGAACTTGACTTGAAACCCAATACCTGGCCTTGACAAGAGACCCGAGCACCAACCTAAAAAAAAATAAATCAAAGGAAATCTCAAGTAGTAAATCCAAATGAAATTAAACCTTAAAATGGGCTAGTATCAGGCTGAATTGGAGATCACTCTAACAATGAGTTAATGTTGGGTTGGGCTAACATCAGGCCAATATAAAATTATCTTATTTTCAACACATAATTTTGGGTGAGTTAGGTGAGCCATCAATTTTTAGGCCATATATGACACCCTACTTGGACCCATGTGAGACACATGTCATAGTTTAAAGGAGAAACTACCTAATTACACAAACATTCCTTTCATGTTTACTAATTCTCCCTATAGTTTGAATTAATTACATTTTATCTCACTGTTCAATATTTTTACATTAAATTTTAAGACAGATACACCTAGATACATGTTTTTTGCTACTAGATACACTGAAATAGGGAGAGACGTGAGCGAGATTTGTCTATGTATCTCAGATACATGCGATTCACAAGTATCTGGGATACCAAATACATGAGTGAGATATGAGAGTGGCGAGCGAGATGGGAGGGAGGCGAACGAGATTTGGCTATGTATCCCAGATACATGAGAATCCGCTTGTATATAATGTATCTAAAGCAAATTGCACCTAATTTTTACCCTATGTATCCCAAGATACGTGTATCTGGACGTATTTGGACCCCAAAAAAACTGGTAAGATTCGTAATATTGCAAATTATAGTATATCTAAGTAATTAACTCCTAAACTAGTGAGGTTTTTGTAAGTTATCCTTTAAAAATTGATAGTTGAGATTCAATTAATTAAAGCAAGGAATTACACTGTGGTTTGAAATATATTTCATATATTTGCTTCTAAAAAAATCTCTCTTTCTACTTTTTTTTCCTGCGCCATTTTGTCTTTTCGTATTTTCTCATGAATTTTGGGATTTTGTTGGGAATAGGGTTTGATCTCATGACCTTTGGATTAGATTGGTGTTAAGATAATTAATGTCTTTTAATAATTAGCAAACACGATATACTCCATGAAGGAAGCATACTAAGATCTAGGTTTTTACTACTTGCATCTTATGAGCTGAAATGGGAATCACCGTGTACTGTAATATATATATATATGGGGACTAGGATTCGGGTTGTCTTACAAGATGGTGCGACATTACGAGTCCTTTTTTAGTATCAAGGAGAGAGCGACACTCTGAATCTTAAGGATGTCAAATTATATAAATCAAGATTGGAGAAATTCTTCATTGATGCACGAAATAACTTGGATGCATCTTCTCTACCTATTATTCAGGTAATTGGAACGTCTTCTTTATATTGTTAATTTTTGTATATATTTACGTCGCTAACGAGGTGCTTATTCGGATCTTTCCTTATGTTTTGGGCTTTTTTTGTGGATTCACAATTGGGCCTCTTAAGAAGGAAATAAGATAGGCCCAATTGGGAATTCACCTTCATAATGTGAAAACAGTTAATGCTAATGGGCTCGAAGTAGGCCCAGATTATGTACATCTCAGTACGCAAGCAGAGGTCCAGCTTGGACAGATGTTGGCCCATGCATTTTTGGACTTTGGTTCAGACACTTTATTTTGGCTCCTATAACTATTTTGGCTTCATTATGTTAGAAATAACATAGCAACATTCATCAATTTGCTCAATATGTGGTATATATTTTGAAAATGAGCCTTCCCACTGATGTATCAATCCCACACATTTAGACTAGTCCTAGCAGACAAGGACAGGAAAAGAGCCGAGTCAATTAAGTTTGACAGTCGGGAAATTACAAAACAAAATCTGAATTTGACCCAAAAAGAATCTAAGGAGCTTGCTATGGAGATAAGTTTCCCGTTTTCTGCTAAAGGCAGCCTAAAAAACACCTATATTGTAATACGTAAGAGGTTGCTTGGAAGGAAGGTCTCAGATGGTACCTTCGACCTGTATGAAATTTTCTTTCCTCTATCTATGTCATACTTCGAGATTCACTAACAACCAATTCCAAGTAGGTTCAACATAATCTGATCAAATTTCATGTCCAAATAGAATTTGAAGATAAAATTTCAAAAAGTACTCCTCAAATATATGGCCAAACGCTAGTTAAATATTTTTTCTGCCAAAGTTTTGCTCTCGATATATACACTAATTGCAAAAAGAGGAGGGGGCATTCCGAGAATCGAACTCGGGACCTCTCGGAATCATACGACTAGACCAAATGCCCTCATACATTCAATAATAATCCATCTTATATAATATTTCTACTATATATTAAAATTTCACAAATGTAGCAATCCACCAAATTCTTACGTTGGATCATTTTTAAATTAACTAGACATACGTCATTGCATAAGAGTGTAATTTAAGGACATGCAAATTATAATGTTCAAACTATAGGATTGTAAATGTTAAATTGCTTGTTAAGTGTGATTAAGGTGACAAATGAAGTAATGAACATTAAAATAATTGACGAGATTATATTAAAGTAACAAATATTATTTTCATTTTGTGTGTGACTATGTAACTGTTGAAAAGGATCACAAATTTCGGGGAAATAGTTGCACTTTTAGACTTATCTTAACCAGCCACCAGGATGTCCCCCAATCTTATAGCTAGCTTCAGAACCGAATTATCTCAGGTGCTAAGATGTGTATCACACCTTTGTTGAGTCACGTCTGATCTATCTTCGAACTCTATATATCACCTTCTGGTATATCCCACCACGCTTCCGACTTTTCACCAAAGGTTGCTAGCATCCGGTTGGATATGCTTTAATTTGCAGCTGAACCTTGCAAGGAAAATGAACAATGGGTGAGGGAGTTTTATGCCAACCTCATGGAGACTGACATGACATCCAAGTTGATCACTATCCAGGGCAAGGTTGTTGATTATGGGTCGGAAGCAATCAATCGGGTATATGGGGTACTCAACCATGAAATCTAGGCCTTCAAAGATAAAGACTCTGAGTCGGGTGCTTGTTTGGCTTTGAAGCTTTGTCAAGGAAGAGATGTTCCATGGGTCGTCACAAAGGCCAGAATTCTATGCTCAGATTTGACAGCAAAAGCTAGGACATGGATGTCTATTCTATGCAGTCGTATTTCCCCAAGTGGGAACATTAGCAACATTTAGGTGTTGCGAGCTCAGACAGTGGCTTGTGTACTTGATGATGTCTTACTGAACATTGGCCATTTTATTGTGAATGAGTTATGGGAGTTCAAAATGCATGATAGCCTGTCTCTTGTTGTTCCCTCTCTGATCACAAAGCTATGTAAACGGGCTGAGGTGGAGGTACTTTTGGGTGATGTTTGGATGGAACAAAAAATTCCTACCTTCCCACTTAGGATGCGTGGTGAGGGCACAGTGGTGAAAAACAAGAAGAGGAAGGTCGACTCCGGCAAGTCCATGCATGTGGATATTTTGAGTAGTCATCAATGAAAGTCACGAAATACTCATATCCACCTCTCGCTTGAATGCTCATCGGGCCACACAAATCGGAATGAATTAACTCTAATTTATCATTGGCTCTATTTCCTTTTGAGGGGAAAGGTCTCTTAGTCATTTTTCCCTCTAAGCAAGATTCACATCCACATGTTGGTAGTGCCTCCACTTTTAATGAACCTAAAGGTCCATCTCGAACCAACCTTGAAATCCTATCTAGATTTATATGACATAGACGCAAGTACCACATCAAATTCGTATTTTAACCCATATAACAATACTTACTTATAGCGGAACTACTAAATGATTTGTAATGATTTCAAATTCAAAATTTATACTGTAATAAGTCAACTTTATTTTACAAGGGATATCATAATATAAATGTTTCTAAATAAATAAATTCAAGACATGCATGAGGTCCAGTAAAAAACATAATTGAAAAAAACACATGCGCAAATTATGTATTTCCACAGGTGATGTCTGAGAAGGATAGTATATGTGTAGATCTTATTCTTATTTTAAAAAAAATAGAAATATCATTTTTGATAAGCCTCGACTCTCTCGTATAACTTCATTTATGTGAAAAAAACATGAAAGGAACAATTATATGAAGATGTCACTTTCAATTCGATCAACTCCATAATTGCCCAACTTAGCCTCCTTCTCACCAAAAAAAAAAAGAGAAAAAAAAAATACACGTAAAGCAACATAAGCTAACAAATAAATATGATAATATATACTTATATTATATCATCATCATGGTTTTTTTACAGAAAATAAATATTAAAGGAAACATATTACCTCTAGGCTCTATTGCTTATGCCTCAACAGAGAAGTAAAGTTCTACTCTCCTCTTTTTCTCTTACGTATCTAGTTCTATAGCTTAATTCTTATTTTTACAATGTAAGGGCAGAACGTAATAGTAATAAAGGAAAAACAAAATGTGGCGATAAGTCTAAACTTTTTGGTCTAGTCCATATTCCGGTCCCGAAAGAAGCTTATTTTTCTCGCTATAAGGCATAAGTAGTGAAAGAAGTAGACCTATAAAGCATCCTATACTTATTCCCTAATTGAGTCCTTCCCTTTCTCAAGTAAGAACTACATGGAAATCCTCTCTAGACAAAACAAAAACGATATCGAGGTTAGTTATGACAATTTTTTTCACTTATTATAGCATGTTACTTATAATCGATTGCTTTAGGTTATCATTCAAACCTTATTAAATAGAACTATCAATCAATCAATCTTATACTATTATGTAACGAAAAATTACACTGTTATTACATATATAAAAATTAACCTATCAACGTCTATTGTGCATAGATTACTGATAACGTTGATATAGGAAAAAAAAGGGTGTAATATGAATAAATGGTATAAAATTATTTTACACAATCATATGATATTAAGTAAATCTCCATAATAAAGATTAATTTGTCACCCGATAAACATAGCAACATGCTATAATAGTTTAATTTAAAAGAATTTAATAGTTTAATTTAAAAGAAAGGGGCAGAAATATCTCGGTCAGAACCTGCCGGTTAATGAACTACTCTAAATGGTATTTAGATCTAGACATGCCCTTTGCTCGGGTAAAAGAGGTTTAGCCTCAAACTATACAGTCATCATGATTAGACAAAAATTTATTTTATATTTCGATTGTCCCTTGCACGGATATTTCAATCGCTTGATCTAAAGTTGTTATGGCAACATGCTATAATAATTTAATTTAAAAGAATTTAATTATGTGACATTAGTGTATCTTTGCATAAATTTTCCTTCTAATATGAGGTACAAAACCCCGAAGAACCACCTTAAATAAAACGAGCAATCAAAAAAGAGAAAAATAGTACGTAATAAATATTATGAGCTAAATTCTAATAGTGTCATGCATAAATTGAAATTATCACTATATATAAATGAAGTGAAAATTTTATAATTGACATCTATAGGACTAATAATTATAAGTTATGACATTATTCTTTATCTTTCAAGTTATAACAATAAATAATTATAGGTTATAACATTTTACTAAATTAAAGAAGGATTTAAAAACATAGTAAAAATCAATTAGTTTAAAAAATAAATAAATAAAAAACAAAATTTTAAGTAACAAATAATTTGAAAATATTAATGATAATTAATAGGAGGCATAAAAATAGGAGAGCCATAACAAAAAGAATATTTGTTTTCCTTGTTTAGCTCAAGACAGTTATTGACATTTTCTCTCACTTGTTAATTTTGTTCAAATAGATTTCTTTTCAATTTTTTTCGTTAGTTTCTCTCTCTTATCAATATTCTCTCTTGTTAGTCGCCACTCTCGTCTAATTCAAATTTGTTTTTATTCAATAATCGTCATTTTCTTGTAATGGACGATTTCTTATCAGTATTAATAAAACATGGTGGTAGATGAGATCCTCCAGGTTAGTGTTTTTTCTGAATTTTTTTTTTGTATTGGCTATATAAATAATACTGTGTAAATGTTTTCTACGCAGTGAAAATGCAATGAATAGTGTCTAATTGTATACCAACAAAACGTAAAAAAAATTGATATGAAACAGTGATACTTGAAAAAAATAAATATAATTTTAGATTTTTTTTTATGTATACTCATGAGTACATATAGATTTTGTATAATAGTTTTAATTATGACGTTTTTTTTTATGTATACTGTTAATTTTTGGTATGAACATTAAATTTGTTCATTCTTTTTATGAATCATTTTTCATTTTTTGGTATGTTTCTGGTTTAAAAAATTATATAAAATTTGTTTGAAATTGGTATACTAGTTATATGAGACGTGTATGGAAATTGATAATGTTTTTGGTACAATTCTAGTATGATTGAACTTTTTTTTTTGGCATTATATTGGTATGGATTTGGGCAAAATAATGAAAGAATTTGGTATAGTGTTTATTTAATAAATGACAATTACTAGTTAGAAATGGTATAATTTTGGTATTCTTGGGCACGAATCTGGTATGAATTAGTGATGACTTTTGGCACGAAATAAGTATAGAAAGTGTGCATAAAAATGATAAGAAATTTGTATACTGATATAACATATGTATTTGTACTTTTGTATCCTGTAATATCGACACAATGATTTATGATGAAACAGGCAAATATGTTGATTTTCATATGGAGGGAATTATTTATGATTCTTCCAGCCTATATAGTGGTCTAGTTAATGTGATAACTTCACAACTCAGAATAGAGGCTAAAGTTCCGTGCAATATATGTCGTCGGGAGGGACACAACAAGAAGACATGTTCAAATTACCCTGCACCAAAAAAGTCATAATTTATTTTTATTTTTATTTGGTTGTTTAATTGTGACAAACTCATGTTTTGATTTATTTTGTCTTTTAAGCTAATGAATTATAATTTCAGAACATTTATTATGTGTACTACTTAATCCTTTGTGTATTCATTGTTTTTCAAATATATAGTGAAAAATTCATTAAGTAATGCTGATACGCAATTGATATCGACTGAAAAAATCAAGTCAAATTTAAATATGAAAATGGTATCCATTTGGTGTGCAGCTGAAGCCCCACTGATTTAAAAAGCATGTAATTGATATTTGAATTGGTCAACCTAAAACTAGTTAATGTTGTATTCAATTGGTATATACTTGGAATCGAAGTGATATCCTACTGGAAATTTTTTTAAAAAAACATGTAATTGAGATTTCAACCGAATTAGCCAACCTAAAACTAGTTAATGTAATTTCCAATTGGTATTCATTTGGTATCCAACCGGTGTCCCACTGGAAAAATAGAAAAAATAACATGTAATTGAGATTTCAACAAAATTAGCCAACCTAAAACTAGTTAATATTGTATCCAATTGATATCCATTGGAAAAACTTAAGTGTAACAATGTAAACAATTGTTTTATACTATGTTTATGAGGTATATTTGTTTTTGCTACATTTCTTATAATAATATATAATTGACACTATTTTACATTGTCAGATTTATTCTTCCCAGATTTATACCACATGGATAACAACTTCATACATTTTTTATTTTTAATCTTTGTATTAAATTTTTAAGTTGGATACCAATTTAGTGTCTGTCTTAATTTTCAATTTGGAGATCAATTGGATTCAAAGTAAAGCAACCTAAAACTATTTAATATAATTTCCAATTGGTGTCCATTTGGTTTCCAACTGATATCCCATTGGAAAAATAGAAACAACAAGATGTAATTGATATTTGCACCAAATTAGCCAACCTAAAACTAGTTATTGTTGTATCCAATTGGTATGCATTTGGTATCCAACTGGTATCCTGCTAGAAAAATAGAAAAAACAAGATCTATTTGAGATTTCAACAAAATTAGCCAGCCTAAAACTAGTTAATGTTGTATCCAATTGATATCCATTTAGAAAACTTAAGTGTAACAATGTATACAATTGTTGTATACTACGTTTATGAGGTGTTTTTCAAAACTAAAAATACAATATAAATCTGGCTAATACTAATATCCAATTTGTATACACTTGGTATCCAACTTGAAAATTTAAGACAAATATTAGAAATAAAAATGAATGAAGTTGGTATCCAACTGGTATAAATCTGGGGAGAATAAATCTGGCAATGTAAAACAGTGAATATTTTATTGTTGTCAAAAACTGTAGCAAAAACAAGTATACATCATCCAAAAATTAAAAAATATGCAATAATTAAAAGTCTAAGCTGCAATCAACTATTTCAAATTTGATTTCCGTGGTCTTGGTGTAGTATAATTGGTAGTATCCGGAGCATGTTCTTTTGCTATACATGGTCCACCAAATTTTCTAGCAACAGTTCCAGTTACTTCACTCTCACTAATTACGCCATCATCGTTCTTGCTTCTTCCATACTGCCATAGGATTGTGACGTACCTTTGACGATGGTACTTTGCATCGATATCAATGGGACCCATATTAAAAACTCCATTGCTAATATATTTAGCAAATAGACATGTGTACATACCACAATCATTAAAATAATATTGAAGAAAAAATATCAACTTCATGCCAATGCATATAGATATTGATGCAAAAAATCATACCAATTTCATGCCAAAATTATAATTATTCAGATAATTGGATACCAATTTAATACATACCACGAACTATATAATGCAAATTTCATATAAATTTTATCCACATTTCATCAACTTCAATCGGGAAATAGTTTAAAGTACAATTGTGAAAAAGTCATATCAGATTTATACAAATTTCATGTCAATGCATAAATATATTGATATAATATCATACCAACTACATAGTATATCAATTTCATGCCCAAAAATATACTCAATCTGATAATTGGATATAAATTTAATACAATTTCATAAGTTATATCATACAAATTTCATGCAAATTTTATACCATTAAACAAATACAAGTTAATAATAAAACTCAGTTTGTTCAAAATCAAAAGACACCACGCCAACCATACCATATATCAAATTCGAACAAAAAATCATGATAATTTCATATAAATAATTAAAAAAATGAATAACTTAAAAATTGAATAATTGAGAAAATAATTTAAATAAAAAATTTACCCTCGCAAACTTTTTGCCCTTGTTTGACTTGGGAATTTCTGAATCATCTTTCAATGTTGCTCTTCTTTTGGTGGGTTTTGAAGATTGACCCATGTCCACATTTGTTGATTTTTTTAATTTTTTAAGTTCTTTTTCACCTACAAAATCTGAATCAGATTTCGAATATTCCGATGAAGGGGGTTCCACCATTTTTCCTTTTCTCTTTTGTCCCTTTCGATTTGGAGGAGTTGCAATTTTCTTTGCTTCTCCTTTACTGGGCTCTGTTTCTTATTGGGAGGGGTAACACTCTTGTTCGTCGGATTTGCATTCTTGTTGGTCGGCGGAGTTTGAGTTAAGATGTTAAACGATGGAGCCTCAATTTCAACATTAGAAATCACTTCTACGAATCTGGCTGTTTCTAGGTATATGCTGATGTTTTTGATTCTTCGACATGTTTTTTTGTCAACCTAAAATCTAGTTTCTTAGTATTGTGAAGAAGATTTGAGATTCTTTTGAGTGTACAAAGAAGAAAACTGAATATGGTGAAAGAGAGATTTATGGTTTGAATGTAGAAAGAAGAAGAATGAAGATGGTGAGAGAGAAATTCTTACCGTTTGAACGTGGGGGTGGGGGGTACTGCTTTGGCGTATGAGAAAGAGAGAAACGTGGTGATGGGGGTGAGTAGTTGATGTGTGACGGTAAAAAAGTACCTAGAAAGGTGTGTGTGAAAAGTAAAAACTTTCTAAAAAGGTGTAGCAGATAATTATCATTGATTCTCTATTATTAATTTTATTTATATCACCTATTAATTACAATATAATTATAAAAAGACTAATTATTTAATAAAGTGAAAATAATTAATTTATAAATAAAAAATGATATGTTATAATTTGCAATTAAAATGTTATAAGTAGTAATATTTAAAAAGTAGATCTAAAACTTGTAATATTGCCCCTTAAATAGATGTGTGGGGTGATTTTTTCACAAATGTATAATTAAAAAGACTCAATACATCATTGACAATCTCTTAAAATTTTCAATAAATTTTTTTTAGATATTCGAACTATGATTTGATAAATTAAGTTTAGAATATATAGTTGATCAATTATGATAAAATAATAAAAGCACATATCAAAGTAAATTTTTTATATTCATTAATTTGATGTGAATACACTTAAATCTTTTTCCACTAAAGATAATTATCAGTTATACTATAATTAATGCAGTTAAAATAGTTAGTTTGAATGTTATTTAGTTTTTTTTCCCTAAAATAACTATTAGTCAAACTTCACATTACTTTGATCCTATCCACTATAACCAAACCCACCAAACACCAGTTAAAGGAAAAAACTAATTAATTCCTGAGATGTTAGCAAAGTGATAATAACTGTCTATTAACTCGATCACCCCTATCCCTTCTACCCCCACCCCACTATATATTACCCCATTCTCTCCACAAGTCTTCACCAAGTAAACTCGAGGCCTTAATCTCCATTTCTGATATCTCATATACTCTATTGATTTTGTTCAGTGGAAACAATGAACAAAGCTGGTCAAATTAGGCGTCTATGGAATCCTGAAGAGGATAAGCTATTGCAGAAGTTGGTAGAGGAACATGGGGTAAGCCAGTGGCTGCTTATCAGCCAATCGATTCCGAATCGATCCGGAAAATCGTGTAGGCTCCGATGGTATAATCAACTTTCTCCTCAAGTGGAGCATCGACCTTTTACTCCTGAAGAAGATGATAAGATCATCAGAATCCAAGCAAGTATCGGTAACAAATGGGCTACAATAGCCCGTTCGTTACCAGGTCGAACCGATAACGCGATAAAAAATCATTGGAATGCCACCCTTAAACGGAAGCGCTCTTTCATGTCAGAAGATTTGACATTCAAAAATCCTCAACCACCATTGAAGAGATCATTAGGTATTGGGGTGGGTAAAAATTCAGGTAATCCATATGGATTTGATTTGAGCAATTTGGATTTTTCTAGGTTCTCTCAGTTTTGTGTTTATCCGTCCATTGGCCCTCCAGGTGAAATCTTATCTATTTCAGCAGTTTCACCAGTAATTCCCGATCCATCAACATCTCTGAGTCTCTCTTTACCTGGATTCAGATCCAGCGAGAATTCAAATTGGGTGAACCAAATCCAACAAGTAGCTGAACGGGCACCTACATCGACACGAGAAGCCGCCCTACCAATTTTTATGCCTGAAATTTCAGTAATTGAGAATTGCAGTTTTGAACCTTCAAATATGGAGAAACATTTATCTTGCCCAGAATTTTTGATAATTTTACAAGATATGATACGCAAAGAAGTTAAAAGTTATATGCCAAAATTTGAGGATGAAAGGGTTTCAATGCACACAGAAGCAATAAAGAATGCTATTGTTAACAATATTGGTATTAGCAAAGATTGAGTAAATGTTGAATATGAAGGAGGAAAAATAGAGAGATCATAATAATTATTTTCTTTAAGCTTTTGTTGATGTTTTTTTAGTATCCCATTAGACTTTCGTGGGAATGTAGGAAAAAGAAAGAGCAAAAATTATCTATATATTCATAAGAAAATGTAGAAAAAGCAATCCAACCAATTGCCCTCACCCCGCCCCACCCGATTTTCTAGAAAGAAAGTAGAATTAATTTTGAATTATCTTTTGGTGAAATCGTTCATTTTTATATTTGTTGGGGAAATGTTATAAAATATAGTTTTCACTTTGATTCCTTTTATTTATGTCTAAAGTAACTATTGAGATAATCATTTGAGTTATTTCTGAGTCAGTAATTCAACTAGTATACATCATATCCAAACTCTTGATTAACTCCATACTCTCTCGACTTAGCCTCTTGCTCACAAAACGCAAAAAAATAAAAACAATAAAAATATCGAGCAACATAAGATAAAAATCAAAACGATATTTATTATATCATCAATTGATCACCATCATAATTTATAAATATTAAAAAAAACATATGTATCTCTGCAAGCATCCTGTGTTGTTCCTTAATTGAGTCCTTTCCTTGATCAAGTAAGGACTACATGGAAATTCTCTATAGACAAACAAAAGTGATATCGATCTTCGTTATAACAATCTTTTAATGCTTATTTTATCCATCTAATTTTTGTGATAGATGTTCATGTCACGACCTAAAAATAGACGTGATGGCACTCGTCTTATTCCACCAAGATGAGTTAGCCTAAAGCTCAACCATTACGATAAAGTGCGGAAATAAACTATAAATAAAAGTCTTATACTTTAATATAATGTGAAAATTCATAATCGACTTAAATATACCCTAAAACCTAGTTGTCACGTGCACAAGCCTCTAATGTATTACAATGGGTTTGAAAGAAAAACACAAGTCTCAAATAATGTTGTCACTAAAGTAGAACAAGATCATAAATAGGAGTTAGTAGGTCCGCTGAGATGACAAATAGCTACCTCACAAATCTCCACAGGAAGCCTCGAAAAAGTAGAGAATAGAAAGTATCACGAAGATCCGGGCTCGTAACCTACAAACAAAAATGTAGGATCAAGGGGTGAGTACCAAACCGCACGGTACTCAGCAAGCAAACTTCTAAACACAAGCTAAGGGGATAGAATACGGGTACTTCTGAAACCCCAACCGAACCTCCACAACTACAACCTGCATAAAAATCAGTCCAACCTAATAGTTCAACCACATCACTTCAATAATTATGGATCAGCAACACACAAGATTAAATTCACCATTCACAAGTTCCACAGAAAAGTACTCATAAGTTCACAAATGATAAAGATGCACAATGCAGTGTCAAGTATAGTGATGCATGTCTCACCTAACGATACACATCCGCTGTCTCTCAGTCCGGGACCCATGGGGGACATATCTGTCCATGCATCTATCACGGCGTGCAACACGACCCTCGATAATACAATCCATTGCGGCATGCGGCACGTCCCTCGATAATAGAATCCGTCGCGGCATGCGACATGTCCCTCATATCATAATATCAGTCGCGGCGCGCGACATGTCCCTCGAAATGGTACATCCTCTTTAATTTCTTATTCTTCCTCAATTCACATAACACTTGTCACAACCATGTCTCAGAACCAATGCAAATAATATGTTCACTCAAATAATGAGGAGATGACCATTTCCATAACAATGCACACTTCACAACAACACAATCGTGATACAACATCAACAATGAATTAATAAGTCTTTCAAACTATTCTCAACACATCACACATCAATAATTAATCATGTTGCCTTTTATTATCCCTTTTTCGTCATTATAATTATTCAATATGGACAAGTCAACCCATCACCAAGTCCCATTACTCCCCAACACATACTACAAGACAATACACGATTCTATACACTTGACAAGGGTTGAGAAATCCACTTGCCTCAAACAATCGAACAATTACTCCGGGACTTGTGCCTTCCCCTTTCGTTGGGCTTCCAAATCTATGCAATCTATTCAAATAAATCACCACAATAAGATTTCGAGACTAACAACACTTACATTATTATATGTCTAGCCTAGACCCAAAAATTCACCCAAATTTGTAATCCAGTTCCTAATCTTGATGCCAATTAACATGTCAACTCTCATATTTTCTAAATTTCAAACCTAGGGTTAAGTTCCAATTTCTCCAATATCATAAATCTAATGGTATTCATATAATATAATACACCTAATATTTAATTACCTATTTTAATAAACCAAAATTTAAATCATAATTACAGTGAGAGAATTCATGTCAAACAATACAATTTTGAATAGCCAAACTAATGGCTTTACCCCAAAATCGCAACTAGTTTTAATATTATAACTTTAATATGTTAATTCCATCAACATTGCTACAGATGACCTGCTTAATAATCACTGCCAAATAATGGCGATTATTTTCTCATATATATATATGGCATATTATAATCATTACTAATGACCCTAACAATAATTGAATGGAATAATAAAATTTAACAATTACCTGAGGGTTTTCTTTCTTCTTCGTGAGTTTGTAACAGCTGCGGACTAGTACCGTCTCTCAGTTATAATCTAAAACTTTTAAACCCCTTTAACTTATTTCAACATATGAGCCGAGTGGTATAGGGTATTAAATAAATTATGGAATTGGCCCATTAATTATTAACTAATAAAATTTAATTATTTAATAAATACTTGTCAACTAAATAACCGTAGCTACCAAATAGTTCAAAATTTACACTTATAATTTTACGAGAAGAGTCTTTTATTAGAAATAGAGAACTAGTACTCAAAATAGCCTAATGAGTCATTATATTATCCACCACTAAAAACCATGTTCGTCCTCGAACATAAAGAAAGAGGAAGGAAGAATAACCAACGTTACCAAAAATCTGAGGTATGATCTTCCAGAGTCGGTATTCATCTCTCTAAGTGAGCTCTTCATTAAGACCATTCTATTAAGGTCAACTACAAGAACTGAACTTTCAAATCAAAATTTGGGGGATATACAAATCAGGAGTCATTACCAAGCCACATATTAACCTATGAACACAATTTGAACCGAAACCCTTTGGACCATAACACAACCACCAAAACAAATATTTTCTCACATAACCACAAAAAAATTCTGAATCAGTACCGGCTACAACCAGAAGTGAACTTGAACCAACCAACACTACTCGTAATACACAAATTATCACAGGTCTTATCAAGATTTCTTTCTCGCAACTTAATCTTTTTATGAGCTTAAGTTATAAAAATTTGATCTTTAGACATCGGGTACTCATCACGGGAGAATCAAATTGATCTAACCCAGAGAAGGAAATGATCGAATAAGCACCTAGTGAGCGATACCCGCAGAATATAGAACCTCTAACAACCCTGTCTGACAACTAAAACTCACTCTTCACGGTAGCTCTTCTATAAGTTCTCATAAGTAAGGTTGTACATGTAAAACCACTTGAATACTTCAACTGCTTCAAAACAACACCAAATATGTCATATCTAAAATAACCAAGTCTGCCCAGGCATCCTACCCTACCAAGAGAACATCGCATGATCGGTACACCCGATCCACCACTAGGGATCCACCCACAGAAGTGAAAATACGCTTGGGCATAGATAGTGAATCATACTCCAAATCATATCCAGAACAAAATAGGTGGTCATATAAGAGTGTATGGAACCAAGATCGAATAACACAAGATACTCCTTCCATAATTACCATATAAAACATTTCCATTCATCTGAATCCATCTCTTTATTTTTTTAGCTACTCACAATCAACCAGTCTGGTCCCCATTACAATCGTACTCATACTCGATTTATCAAACCCCACATACTCCTCACAGTATTCAACTGAAGCCAATACTCTTAATACTAACAGAACATTATATCCACACCGGTCATTTACCTTGCTCTCAAACCGTCATAGTATCAAAGTCTTCTTAACAATCAAATTGTCGCCTTCAAAAATTCCAAACTATGGCTCCCTCTCTTTCCATGCAAGCATTCTATGACAGATACGGGTCCCACCCAAGGCTGATAGCACTAATTCCAAGTATGATAATACTTTCTCATCGATATAAAGCTATTGAATCACACCCAATGTCAACTCCACATAATCTTTCACATACAAAGTTTCAACTATTATTCAAACCATAACATAACTCATACCAACACTTAGAGAAATTCTTGGTCACCCCAATAATTCTATATACTATGAGCACATAACCTCTATTTACTATCAAGTGTCTATGTAACGCATCACATCAGTATGTGTAGTCCCATTTAAAAGAGTAGTTTCAATCACCTCGAAATCCTCAATAACTATGTATAAATGTAGGTTCGTAATGTTGCGCATCCATAAGTCACCTATCATAATCTGAACAATTTAGTCCCACATAACAACACATAATCTTACACACATCACTGTTTTTCACCTAAATCAAAACTCAATCTTCATAAAAGTTGTTGATAAATCCCTAGTAAGTCTGTGTCGAACCATTTCACATCTCATAGTCATATCTAAATTCAAAGACAAAAATTCATACGACCTTCAACTCCAAACCAAAAGTCTATACGAGAGGTCTTATTCCTTCACCTTTCTTAAATTCTTTCCATAACACAATTTCAAATTCCTTGAACTCTTTAATATACTAGACTCTTGTTCCTTTCATTGACTCGCTTACCAATCTTATCCTTTGACCAACAACCCATAACATTTTATCTTATACTTTAAGCCTACATCTTTAAATGAAACCCTTCCTTAGGTCCTTTAACAATTAAAAGTAATAAACTTTACGACCCAAACCATGTACAAGTCCTTCATTGAAATGCTCAATACACAATACGATCGATCATTTTCTACCTTATCAGTTTATACCTTGACAAAATATACTACTACAAACATAGACTTACAATGAAGGACTTGAATTCAAATTCCAGCTGTACCAGTTACCAAACTCGAAACCACAAAAGAACTTACCACTATACTCGAGCCGAACGTTTGTATGTTTTTTTTTCCAAATCTTATCCAATAATATTTAACCCATATGAATGACACGTAACACTATCCCCAAAATCAGAGTAATAGAGATGAAACCACATGCCTCTGAACTCAATTCTCCACTCTCTGAAGATACATCTTGGCCCTTGCACTCAGAGTAAATATCTTTGTTCTCGATCGCCTCTTTTCGAAGACTAAACTATATCCCACTAATTCTTTTCATTTGTGACTCTAGTTCATTTCAATTCTATTAGAGCGATGTCCCACCACATCCTACAACATTTCATACGATCATGCTACTTGCCAAATGGTAGCAAACCACAACTTTAAATACCACAAGTTGTTATTACCTACCGAATCCATTTAATCGAAAATCCTTATCATATGGTCGCATCCTTGTCATAATCCATAATGAATTCTTATACCATTATGCTTAGTAGCCATTTCCATCATCTTGAAGTCAACCTTATCATCGACATGACACCTTAAACACAGTTATACCAACCAAATCCAAAGGACTAACTCAATTTTATATGCACTTTCTTACTAAAATTCTCAATTGCCTTCACACAAATATTCTCGTTGGGACTTCCTTTACCCATAAGCTTGTCATTTCGATATCGATCCACTCCCTTGGAGCTCACGATGATATCACTAGTCCTTATTTAGAATACTCGAGGTACACTTCACAACCTAAACACATTAATATCGTACCAAAGATCCACCACTAAAATCTTTCTTATAAACAATGCTTAACCCAAACATCCGTAGTGACAAGTTAGTTGGTTTCTCAAATGTGAAAGCAACATCGAATCTCATTATATGAGCATATGATACAATTGATAAATCCTTAAGTAGTTAGTATTTGCACTTGACCATCGATGTATCCGTTTCCATATAACACTACTACCACATCGTGAAAGTATGTTTGATTCATCACTAGAACACATCATACCTACCGAGAAGATCGTACCCAAATAGCCCGCACATTTTTGCCCATTGAGTAGCTGCAAAACATTACCAAATCCATTTTGTCTCTAGCCCAAGCAATATATATTCTTTCGTAGATTATGTCGATACCAGAAGTAACACACTCCATAACTCTAACAAAATAAGCATCGATACCGTTGTAATAGTCGTATCATGACCTCTTTGATATACACTCAATCTATGAAATCGTAGTAGAGATTCTGACCTCAATTGGTGCAACATCATTCTCATCAAATGTGATGACACTTTACTAACTGCAGTTTTTAAAGTTACAGTGTTCATTATCTAGTCGTTCCTTTAATCATTCCACTTCCTACCGCACGAGTATTGTTCCCTCTGTTGGGTACTAACCTTTCTTAACCCCTTCGAATTGATGAACCTTCGGCATCTGACCAGACATCCTTTCCATAAGTCTATCACTTCCACGTTAAATAACAGATCTAACATTAAACCCACACGACACCAATTACTAGCATGAAAAACCACGTACGAGTCATCACTATAAGTGGGAGAGTGGAATGAAACGATAGGAAATCAGATCGGACCAAGGACGCATGATAAAGATTCAAAAAGTGAAGATTTTTCCTAAAAGTCACCATAGCCTCTCGAAGATAAGTAACAGACGTTTCCGCGCCGATCCTCGAGACTCTACTAGACTTGGCTTGTATGCACGTGAGACCTATGAACCTGGGATCTGATACCATTTTGTCACGATCCAAAAATAGACGTGATGACACTTGTCTTATCCCACCAAGACAAGTCATCCTAAAACTCAACCATTATGATAAAGTGCGGAAATAAACTATAAATAAAAGTCTTATACTTTAATATAATGTGAAAATTCATAATCGATTTAAATATAACCCAAAACCTGGTTGTCACGTGCACAAGCCTCTAATGTATTACAATGGGTTTGAAAGAAAAACACAAGTCTCAAATAATGTTGTCACTAAAGTAGAACAAGATCATAAATAGGAGTTAGTAGGTCCGCTGAGATGACAAATAGCTACCTCACAAATCTCCACAGGAAGACTCGAAAAAGAAGAGAATAGAAAGTATCACGAAGATCCGGGCTCGTAACCTACAAATAAAAATGTAGGAGCAAGGGGTGAGTACCAAACCGCACGGTACTCAGCAAGCAAACTTCTAAACACAAGCTAAGGGGATAGAATACGGGTACTTCTGAAACCCCAACCGAACCTCCACAACTACAACTTGCAAAAAAATCAATCCAACCTAATAGTTCAACCACATCACTTCAACAATTACGGATCAGCAACACACAAGATTAAGTTCACCAATCACAAGTTCCACAGAAAAGTACTCATAAGTTCACAAATGATAAAGATGCACAACGCAATGTCAAGTATAGTGATGCATGTCTCACCTAACGATACACATCAGCTGTCTCTCAGTCCGGGACCAATGGGGGACATTTCTGTCCATGCATCCGCCACGGCGTGCGGCAAGACCCTCGATAATACAATCTGTTGTGGCATACGATACGTCCCTCGATAATAGAATCCATCGCGACGTGCAACATGTCCCTAGAATCATAATATCCGTCGCGGCGCGCTTCACGTCCCTCAAAATGGTACATCCTCTTTAAATTTTTATTCTTCCTCAATTCATGTAACACTTGTCACAACCATGTCTCAGAACCAATGCAAATAATATGTTCACTCAAATAATGAGGAGATGACCATTTCCATAACAATGCACACTTCACAACAACACAATCGTGATACACATCAACAATGAATTAATAAGTCTTTCAAACTATTCTCAACACATCACACATCAATAATTAATCATGTTGCCTTTTATTATCCCTTTTTCATCATTATAATTATTCAATATGGACAAGTCAACCCATCACCAAGTCCCATTACTCCCCAACACATACTACAAGACAATACACGATTCTATACACTTAACAAGGGTTGAGAAATCCACTTGCCTCAAACAATCGAACAATTACTCCGGGACTTGTGCCTTCCCCTTTCGTTGGGCTTCCAAATCTATGCAATCTATTCAAATAAATCACCACAATAAGATTTCGAGACTAACAACACTCAAATTATTATATGTTTAGCCTAGACCCAAAAATTCACCCAAATCTATAATCCAGTTCCTAATCTTGATGACAATTAACATGTCAACTCTCATATTTTCTAAATTTCAAACCTAGGGTTAAGTTCCAATTTCTCCAATATCATAAATCTAATGGTATTCATATAATACAATACATTAATATTTAATTACCTATTTTAATAAACCAAAATTTAAGTCATAATTACAGTGAGAGAATTCATGTCAAACAATACAACTTTGAATAGCCAAATTAATGGCTTTACCC
Source organism: Solanum appendiculatum (assembly GCA_018342035.1). Taxonomy (NCBI): domain Eukaryota; kingdom Viridiplantae; phylum Streptophyta; class Magnoliopsida; order Solanales; family Solanaceae; genus Solanum; species Solanum appendiculatum. The sequence goes on along the minus strand of JAGDQO010001127.1, from coordinate 74,638 downwards.
CAAAATCTCAACTAGTTTTAATATTATAACTTTAATATGTTAATTCCATCAACATTGCTACGGATGACCTGCTTAATAATCACTGCCAAATAATGGCGACTATTCTCTCATATATATATATATGGCATATTACAATCATTACTAATGACCCTAACAATAATTGAATGGAATAATAAAATTTAACAATTACCTGAGAGTTTTATTTCTTCTTCGTGAGTTTGTAATAACTGCGGACTAGTACCGTCTCTCAATTATAATCTAAAACTTTTAAACCCCTTTAACTTATTTCTAACATATGAGCCAAGTGGTATTGGGTATTAAATAAATTATGGATGTGACCCATTAACTATTAACTAATAAAATTTAATTATTTAATAAATAATCGTCAACTAAATAACCGTAGCTACCAAATAGTTCAAAATTTACACTTATAATTTTACGGGAAGAGTCTTTTATTAGAAAGAGAGGACTAATATTCAAAATAGCCTAACGGGTCATTACAGTTCATTCCTTCTAATTTAGTAACATTCACAATGTAGTCCTAGGGGCTTTTAGAGTTTTGTGTATGGGGAGAATGTGTGGTACACAAGTGTTATTATAACACTTATGTGAACCTCTTTGTATTCCGAGTGAATTGTGTGAGGTTATTCCTCTCGATATTGCGTACTCTCATATTTATATAGTTAATTGCTCATTTCCTCTTGTGGATGTAGATTTATTGACTGAACCACTTTAAATGTTTGTGTCTTTAGGTATATTTCTTCTTGTCTTCTTAGTAATGGTCTTTCAAGGTTTCCTTTGCTAACTTTCGCATGACACCTAATTTTTTCGATCCTAACAATCGGCATGTAAAAACTTCCTATTAAGTTTTTGATAGTTTCTGGGATCTCAAATGATATACAACATAGTTACAAAGATCCCTATTATAAAGTATGTTTTTTTACTAACAATTCTCTCATCGTCTTACTATTAGGAAGCCATTTGTCATGCCAAAGGGATATTTTTGATCAGTCCCCTAAAATTCATTCTAGTCCTTCAGAGCATTACCATACATAAGATGAATATGTATGAGGATATTGAGTCCCCTTGTCTTATTCCCCTTGATAGTTTGAAATACTCCGTTCTATCACCATTTATAAGTATTGCAAAACTACTTGTGGAGATGCAGTACATGATTAAGTTGATCATGTTTCAGGGAAATCTATGATCTTGTATGTATGTATGTTAAGTGACTTGTATGAGGCCTTTCGAGGTTTCGTACGCCATGTCACGTCTAGGGGGTACTCTAGGTCGTGACAATCTTGGTATAAATGATAGCCTTTCTTATGAAGAAGTTCCGATTAAGATTTTAGACTAGCAAGTTCGAAGGTTGAGGAATAAAAAAATTGTTTCCGTGAAAGTTCTTTGGAAGAATCAATTAGTTGAGGTGCTACTTGGGAGGCCGAGGCCGATATGATGTCCCGATATCCTCATCTCTTTCCCTCCACTCCTACTCTAGCTGGAGGTATTTAGTTCCCATGGTTTCCTCTTTTGGTCTCATGTGTCTTAGATATTCCCATGATTCCTCATTTATGCATGTTCATGAAAAGATTAAATTTTGAGAAAATGAGTTAACTTGATTGATTTCTCCATGATTATGTGCATATAAGTATGAGCTGCATATAGACTTTATGAAATGATGCTTTGAACATGCTTTAGCTTGGAGTTGATGTTTCCTCCTCGGATATGTGCATTTATGTGATTGCATTCTTGTTGGGTTGATAGATTTTGTTTCTGCCCTCCTTAAGATGTCTTGATTCCCATTCGAGGACAAATGTTCCCAAGGGGGAGATAATGTAACACCTCAAATTTGAAGGGAAAGAAGAGGTTTCAAGCTTTTAAATCTGGTGCCAGCTCCTACGGAGCCACCGACAGTCCTTGGCTTGACTTACGGTCCGTAGGTGAAACCGTGGTTGGCAAGGTACAAGTTTCCAAAAGATTTCTAGTTTCTGTACTTTTGTACGGTTCAGCAGGACGGGTCGTCATCTAAGGTACGGACCATAGGAGTGTCTCGTAGATGGGCCCCAGACTTGGAGATATTTTAGGGTCGAATGTTGGGACCTACGGCCGTGGTGTACGGTCCGTAGAAGGGCCCACGATCCGTAGGTAGGGTCCCGTCGTTGGGGGTCTGAAGTTGGATGTCACGACCCAAGGTACCCCCTAGACGTGACATGGCGTACAAGACCCCGAAAGGCCTCATACAAGCCACTTAACATACATACATACAAGATCATAGAGATCAAGAGTTCAAAAGACAATGTCATAACAAATCTTTTAGGAAAATAGCGGAAGTGTACATCTCATGTCTCAAAGCCAATCTAACATAAGAAAGAGAAATAAAGTTTGGGACGTAACCCAATACATTGACAAAATGAACATGAAAGTAATAACAACTAGGCTATGTCCTCGAATGGATGAGGACTCACCAAGTTTTCACACTTCTTCTACTAAGCTCTAGCCACGAGTGGATGGAGAATTGCCATGCCCTATATTAACAAGTCAATGTAGGCAAGAGTATGCGTTAGTACAATCAAGTACCAAGTATGATAGCAATGCACATAAACATTTAAAGCATGCTAAAAGGGATATTTTCATGAGATGCAATGACCAAGCCAAACAAAATAAGGCATAGAAAGCATAAAGCATAAACCAAGGTCAAAGCAAGCTAAGCATCTTTACTTTACTTGAGAAACATCATAACAACACTTTTAGTTAATTGTTGGTGGGAAGTAGCCTTAACCGACATATAAGACCATGTGAGCTATCAACATGGAATCCGGTGTCTAACCCCACACCGATAGGGCCATCCTACTTGCCAAGGTAGGACCCTTTACTTATCATATAGCTTACGTGAATCCACTAGCTAGTGTCTATCATAGACCATCATCCTATGGTGGCACATAGTTTATGGGACATGGGTAATCGACACTTGTCCACTCGGTGCTAAGCATAATTCCCACGGATTAGACATAATTCAATTATCATAAGTAGACATGGGTAGTCGCCTCTTGTCTACATTAGGGAACATGGGTGATCGCCTCTTGTCCCTTCTTTAGAATAGCTCCTTAATCATCAATTCAAGGTTAGTTGAGCAATCCTTTCAACAAGTTATAAATTATTACATGTGAGAAAACCTTTCACATTCATAGGTTGAGTAATATATGAGAATTCATTTCACAACTCAACAACAACATCAACTTATCATAAACTTTAGTGGTTCAATCTCAAAGCACCCTTACTTCATCATTAGCTTCATAAGAGACATGCATGATTTCATAAACTTCATCTTTACATAGTTCGTCATGCTCATAACTTACGAATCATAGAGTTTACATGGGTTCATGAAAATTTCTCTTAAATCATGCAATTCAATGCAAACTCATGCTTAGAAAACCATAAACAAGGAAATTTGATCAATATTGAAGGAATCCACATAATAAAGGAAAATCATAGTTTTTGATTGAACATGCTTACTTTCATAAAACCATCATTAGGTCATTCATAATCTCATCATGAAAAGTCTTGGGTTAGAAATTGTCACGACCCAAGGTACCCCCTAGATGTGACATGGCGTACAAGACCTCGAGAGGCCTCATACAAGCCACTTAGCATACATACATACAAGATAATAAAGATTAAGAGTTCAAAGGAGAAGTTCATATCAAAGCTTTTAAAAGAAACAACGGAAGTCTATATCTCATGTCTCAAAGCCAACCTACCATAGAAAATAAAGTTTGGGACGTAACCCAATACAACATCCAAAATGAAATAACATGAAAATAAGAACAACTAGGCTATGTCCTCGAATGGATGAGGACTCACCAAGTCTTGTACCAAATCTTCTATAAAGCTCTAGCCACGAGTGGATGGTGAATCGCCAAATCCTACATCAAAGAAGTTAATGTAGGCAAGAGTATGCGTTAGTACAATCTAGTACCAAGTATGATAGAAATGCACATAAAACACATAAAACATGCTAGAATGAGACGTAATCATGACATGCAATGGCCAAGCTAAAACATGATAAAGCATAAGAAGCGTGAAGCATAAACCATGGCCAAAGCAAGCTAAATCATCTTACTTTACTTTAGATTATCATAACAACACTTGCTCATTAGTTGTGGGGAATAGCCTTAACCAATATATAAGACCATGTGAGCTATCAACATGGAATCCGGTGCCTACCCTACACCGAAAGAGGCCGCCCTACTTGCCAAGGTAGGACCCTTTTCTTAACTTGTAGCTTACGTGGATCCACTAGCTAGTGTCTATCATAGACCATCACCCTATGGTGGCACATAGGTTATGAGACATGGATAATCGCCACTTGTCCGCTCGGTACTAAGCATACTTCCCACGGATTAATCATAGTTCATTTATCATAGGTTGACATGGGTAATCGCCTCTTGTTCCTCATTAGAATAGCTCCTTAAGAACATGGGTAATCGCCTCTAGTTCTTTTAATTCTTAGTGTGAGCATTACGTGAGAAAACCTTTCACAACTCAACCATAACATCATCATATCATAACTTTTGGTACTTCACTCTCAAAGTACCCTTAATTCATCATTTACTTGATATGAGACATGCATAAGTTCATAAGCTTCATCTTTACATAGTTCATCGTGCTCATAATTCATAGATCATAGAGTTCATATGGGTACATGCTAGTTCAACTCAAATTATGCAATTCAATACAAGCTTATGCTTAGAAATCCATAATTAAGACAATTTACCCATACTTGAAGGAACTCACATAATAGGGGAAAAATCATGCTTTTGACTTGAACATACTCAATTTCATAAAATCATCCTCAATTCATTCATAATTTTAAGCATAACTTCATAGAGATTTCATAAACTTTATGAATTCATAGTTCAACCCAACAATCAAAGTATAGATTAGAAAATTGGGGAGAAATAACATGGGTTCATGGGGATTCATGTAATCTTTACATCAAATCATGTAATTAATGCTAATTTATGCAATAAATTACTTTATCACGCTAGATCGTGCACTAGGAATCATAAAATCATAATTGAAGAACCCATAAGAATTGATCAAAAACCCTAAATTCAATTTGGAGAGATTGAACCTTGAGAACCTTGAAGAAAGTGAGGACCCATTGGAGGAAAGACTCCAAATGGTGAATACTATCATACCTCAACAAAGCCCACAAGAAATTAATGGTCTTCAATGGAGGATCTTAGCTTTATTCTTCCTTGAGAGTTGAGAGAATTTTCTTAGAGAGAGAAATATTTGAGAGAGAAGAAATTTGGGAATGAGTTAGAATGAGTGAAATTAGGCTTAGAAAATATATATAGGGTCTGGGTTAAGGGTATACCTAACTTAGATTAATAGTTAAACATTTAGGAAAAGGACCAAAAAGCCCTTAAATAAAAACCGTCGGGGGCAGTCAACGGGCAGGACCTACGGTTCGTAGGTCAATCGACGGACCGTCATGTCCTTTAGTCAATTGATTCAGAGATTTCAGTTGGGGCTTAAAATTTGGCTAAGTCTGGAAGGGATCTACGGAACTCATCTACGGACCGTCAACTGGACGACGATCTATCTTGTTGCTCCGTAGGTCGAGGTTTAGAAACTTGGAAATCCTGAAATACACAGTGCCATCGACGGTTCCCCACCTACGGCCCGTCATTCCACGTACGGCCCATAGGTGGCCTCCGTAGGTCACTGTCATCTGTTTGAAAACTGTAATTTCCATTCTTTGAAAACTTGGGGTGTCACAGAAACCCTAATTCATGCATGGATTCATAGAGATTTCATATAATTCATCACTTTGTAATTCAACCCACCAACAAGCATAGATTTTTGAAATTGGGGGAAAAGGCATGGGTTCATGGGGATTCATCTCAAATCATGAAATTTAACTCAATATATGCTCCATAGTTCATAAAACAATCAATTAAATCAATATTGATAAGAACCCATGACATAGAAGAAAACCCTTACTTCAATTGAGAATTTCTAACTTGAAAATTGGAGATTTTAGGGATTCCATGGAGGAAAGGGCTCCATGGATGAACACTATCATACCTTAGGGTCTCAATTCCTTAAGCAATTTGATGAAGAAAGCTTGATTTCTTGAACCCTATCTTGCCTTCTCCTTCTTCTTCTTTTTCTTCTATCTTCTAGAGAGAGAAATATTTGAGAGATGAGGGTTTTGGGGAATTTTGTAAAGTGGTTGGAAATGATAGATTTTAGGATTGAGTAGTCTTATATAGTGTTAGGAATGAGGGGAACCGACTTAAGTTAGTAAATAAGTCATTGGGTGAAAAGACCAAAAGACCCCTTTAAAATAACTGTCAGGCCCCTACCTACGGTTGGACCTACGGTCCGTAGGTCGACCTACGACCCGTCCTGTCCTTCCGTAGGTAGATTCAGAGAGTTTTCCAATTTGGACCCTGCAACGACGTGTCCCATGTACGGCTCGTGGGTCAATTGACGGTCCTTACATGGCAACCGTAGGTCTGAACTTAAGGCTTAAGAATTTTACCAATTCTGAAGGAGACCTACGAGACCCTTCTACGATTCGTACACTGAACGACGGGCCGTCCTGGCAGGCCGTCATTGGGGTTCTGAAACTTGTCATTTTGAAAACTTGGGCTTGCCACCTACGGTTCTCAGTTCATCTACGGTCCCGTAGGTGGCCTCCTTCACTGGCACCAGAACCTGAAAAGTCCAAAAATTTTCCACCCTTGAATTTGGGGTATTACATTATCTCCCCATTGGGAACATTCATCCTCGAATGAGAATTAAGACATCATAAGGAGGGTAAGAAACAAGAACTAACAACCCTACTTGGAATGCAATCACGTAAATGCACATATCCGAGGAGGAAAACATCAACTCCAAGCTAAAGTATGTCCAACACATCATTTCATGAAGACTTTATGCAACTCATATTCAATGCACATAATCATGGAGAAATCAATCAAGTTAGCTCATTTTCTCAAAATTTAGACTCTTCATGAACATGCATAAATGAGGAATCATGCGAATATCTAAGACACAGGAGACCAAAAGAATGAACCATGAGAAACTAGATACCTCAAGCTAGAGTAGGATCGGAGGGAAAGAGATGAGGATATCGGGACATCATATCGGCCTCGACCTCCCAAGTAGAACCCTCAGCTAATTGATTCCTCCAAAGAACTTTCACAGAAGCAACTTCTTTATTTCTTAACTTTCGGACTCGCGGTCTAAAATCTCAACCGGAACTTCTTCATAGGAAAGACTATCCTTCATGCCAAGATTCTCCAATGGCACTATAGACGTTAGATCACCAACACATTTCTTCAACAATGAGACATGGAAAATCGGATGCACCGATGCCAACTCATTAGGCAAGTCAAGTTCATAAGCAACCTTGCCAATGTGTCTCAAAATCTTATACGGGCCTACATACCGGGGACTAAGCTTCCCTTGCTTGCCAAATCTCATGACACCCTTCATGGGCGAAATTTTCAAATAGACCCAGTCATCAGCCTCAAACTCAAGATCCCTTCTTCTAACATCAGCATAGGACTTTTGTCGACTTTGATCCATTTTCAACCTTTCTCTTATAATTCGAACTTTCTCCACAGCCTCAAGTACCTCCTCGGGACCTATCAAAGCAACTTTCCCAACTTTAAACCAACCTATAGGAGATCTACACCTCCTTCCATTGAGATCCTCAAACGGAGCCATGCCAATACTGAAATGGTAGCTATTATTATAAGTAAATTCAATCAAAGGCAAATGATCATCCCAATTACCCTTGAAGTCAATTACACAAGCTCTCAAGATATCTTTCAAAGTTTTGATAGTACGCTCTGCTTGCCTATCGGTTTGGGGATGAAAGTTCGTACTAAGCTTGACATGAGTACCAAGACCTTTTTGGAAGAATTTCCAAAATTGAGAGGTAAACTGTGCACCATGATTGGAGATAATGGATAAGGGCACTCTATGCAACCTACCTATTTCCCTCAAGTACAACTTAGCATAATCCTCCGCCGGATAGGAAGCCTTGATGGGAAGGAAATGGGCTGATTTAGTCATACAATCCACAATAACCCAAATCGAATCATATTGTCGCCGGGTGTGTGGTAAACCAACAATAAAGACCATATTCACATCTTCCTACTTCCAAGTAGGAATACTAATATCTTGGGTCAAACCTCCCGGCTTTTGATGCTCAACTTTCACTTGTTGACAGTTAGGAAACTTAGCCACAAATTCCGCAATATCCTTCTTCGTCCCATTCCATTAATAGACCTCCCAAAAATCACGGTACATCTTGGTAGCTCCTGGGTGAATGGAATATCGAGAACTATAGGCTTCCGATAAAATTTGTCCTCTTAATCCATCTACATCGGGGACACACAAACGACCTTGATATCGAAGTGCACCATCTCCCCCTAAGGAGAAAGCCTCAACGAACTTTTTGAGCACCGCTTCCTTCAACTCAACCAAATTAGGATCAAGATCTTGTTTAGCCTTCACATTATACACAAATGACGATTCGAAACCATTGTGAACCATAACACCACCTTTAGTGGAATCAATCAACCGAACACCAAATCGGGCCAGTCTATGAACATCACGAACCAACTCTTTCTTACCATTTTCAACATGAGCAACACTACCCATTGACAACCGACTAAGAGCATCCGCCACCACATTAGCCTTACTGGGGTGATAGAGGACACTCATGTCATAGTGTTTTAACAATTCAAGCCACCTCCTTTGGCAAAGATTCAGATCTTTTTGCTTAAACACATATTGCAAACTCTTATGGTCGGTAAGGATGTCAACATGCACACCATACAAGTAATGCCTCCAAATCTTTAAGGCAAACACAACCACCGCTAATTCTAAGTCATGAGTAGGGTAGTTCTTTTCATGCACCTTGAGTTGCCTCGAAGCATAAGCAATAACTTTTCCGTTTTGCACAAGAACACATCCTAGTCCAATTCTTGAGGCATCATAATAAACCATAAAACCATCGGACCATTCCAGCAAAGTCAATATCGGGGCCGAAGTAAGTCTATCTTTTATCTCTTGGAAACTCTTCTCACACACGTCGGACCAATAACCTTCTTTTGAGTCAAAGCCGTCAAAGGAGAAGCAATCAAAGAAAACCCTTCAATAATTCTCCTATAATAATCGGCCAAACCCAAGAAACTACGAATATCTGAAGGTGATAGAGGTCTAGGCCAATTCTTAATCGCATCCGTCTTCTTAGAATCTACCTCAATACCCTTACCGGAGACAATGTGACCAAGAAAAGCCACAGACCTTAGCCAAAACTCACATTTACTAAACTTCGCGAAGAGTTCTTGGTCCTTGAGGATTTGTAACACAATCCTCAGATGATCGGCATGCTCACCTTCATTCCTTGAGTAAATCAAAATATCATCTATGAACACGATCACAAACATGTTTAGCTATTGTCTAAACACCCTATTCATCAAATCCATAAACGCATCTGGAGCGTTTGTTAACCCAAACGATATCACTAGGAATTCAAAATGGCCATATCTAGTCCAAAAATCCGTGTTCAGAATATCATCTTCCTTCATTCTTAATTGGTGATAACCCAAACGAAGGTCGATTTAAGAGAAGTAACTAGCCCCTTGAAGTTGAACAAACAAGTCATTTATCCTTGGAAGAGGATACTTATTCTTAATGGTAACCTTGTTCAACTGGCAGTAGTCTATGCACATACGAAGTGAACCGTCCTTTTTCCTTACAAACAAGACCGAAGCACCCCATGGAGAAATACTTGGTCGGATGAAGCTCTTATCCAACAATTATTTCAATTGCTCTTTTAGTTCCTTAAGTTCCACCGGAGCCATTCTATAAGGAGGAATACAGATAGGTTGCATATCCAGAAGATGGTCAATACCGAAATCTATTTCCCTTTCGGGAGGAATACCGGGTAAATCATCGGGAAACACTTTCGAAAACTCATCGACAATGGGGACCGACTCAAGAGTAGGGGTTTCGGAGTCCACATCCCTCACCCTAACAAGATGGTATATGAAACCCTTAGAAATCATCTTTTTAGCTTTAAGACATGGCACAAAATGACCTCTAGGCATAGTATTTCCCCATTCCATTCTAGGACAAGCTCATTCGGGAATTGAAATTTGACCATTCAGGTCCTACAATCAATAGAAGCATAACAGGAATGCAACCAATCCATCCCCAAAATAACATCAAAATCTAACATATCAATCTCTATAAGATCAACATGAGTGACTCTATGGAATAAGGAGACGAGGCAATTTCTATAGATTCTCCTAGCCACAATGGATTCACCAATTGGGGTAGAGATATGAAAATGATCTAGCAACATATCCGGAACATCATCAAACCTCATAGCCATATATGGCGTCACAAAAGATAAGGTAGCACCGGGATCAAGCTATGCATAAACATCAAAGTAAAAGACTTTCAACATACCGGTAACCACATCGGGAGAACCCTCTTGCTCCTGGCGAACTTGAAGTGCATAGAATCGGTTTTGCTTTTGACTTCTACTAGAACCCGATGAATTATGAGGTTGAGGTCGTCGATGGTTATCCCTTTCATTTTAGCCACTAAGGGACAATCCCTTATCTTGTGATCCATCTTGTCACAACCAAAGCATGCATTACAACCGGCTAAACATTTACCCTCATGCTTTTTCCCACACTTAGCACAAGTAGTCGATGCATAACCACCACCATTTCCTCCTTGAGGTTTAGGGTTGGACACCCTATCCTTGTTAGGCTTAGGAGGGGCATTCGAAGAACCTTGACCGGAAGACCTTTGTTGAAATCTAGAACGACCATGTCCATCGGCCCTTGAGTGTGAGAAGTTACCATCACCGGTCCGATCCCTCTTAGCCTCTCTAGACCTTTCCTTGAGTTTCTCCTCTTCTATTTATTGGGCGTACACCATGAGATGAGAAATATCCACGTCATTGACAAGCATGGCGGTACGACACTCTTTAACCACCATTTCGGACACTCCCGAAACAAACTTACTCATTCTTACCCTAGGATTGGCAACATATCGAGACAATTGTGTGAACTTCAAAGCATACTCATTCACACTCAAGTTTCCTTGATGAAGGTTGATAAACTCAAGCACCCTTGCCTCCCTCATCTCAAGGGGAAAGAACTTATTAAGGAAAGCAACCTTGAATTTCTTCCAATCAAGAGGACCCGCATCATCCGTCCTCTCACTCTTCCATTGGTTGAACCAAACTTGAGCAACACCCTTTAGTTGATATGGCCCTAAATCCACCTTTTCTTTCGGTGTCACCCCCATGATCATTAGCACCTAGTACACTTCATCAATAAACTCTTGCGGATCTTCCTCCACCTTAGAACCATGGAATTTCAGAGGGTTCATTCTTGTGAAATCCCTCACCCTAGATGCCGCCGTACCCACATTTGGGTTCACGTGAGCCACAACCTCTCTATTGTCTTGAGCCATCATGGCTTGAGCCAACACTTAAAAAGCAGCCCTAAACTCCTTGATAGTCACTTGTTTGGCCAAAGGGTCGATCGAAACTTGAGGAGCTTGAGGAGGAGCTTGTTTGAAACGACCCCAAAAATGCCCGAAAATGTGCTTCGGAAACACCTATAATTGTAATTTCCATATATCTCAAAATCCGTGCATGATTTCGGAAATTCGACTTTATATTCTTACTTGTGGGGTCAAATTGAGTGGGGAATGGGTCTAACCCGAATTTTAGAGCAACCGTATCAAAATTCAAAAATCGCAAAAATTGCGATTTGGAGGGTCAACTTTAAAGGGGCATATCTCTTAGCACACAAGGAACTGGAAGGGCTGCAAACTATTAAATTAAAGCTCTTTGAGTTAGCTTTCCAACGCACTTGGTTTCACCTCATTCCGAGTTAGGATGAGGGAGTTATGACCATTTTCGTAAAACCTGTCTGTGCAGATTTGCAATTTCCAGTGAGCTATTTTTTTAGGCGGGTTGGAGACGTTTTTTTTTATAAAAAGGGGATATGTCCCATACTTAGTCATTTTTCTTAACTCCAAAAACACTCTCTAAGCCCTCTCCAAAAATTCCACCAAGATCTTCAACCAAATTCAAACATCTCAAGCTCTAATTCCGGATTCAAGACTCAATCTCAAGCTTCGATTCTCCATTCCAATCTTCATCAAGGATTCTCCAAAGTTGAGGTATGTGGGTTTGATTGTGGAAACCTTCCTTTCCACAAGTCCAACCATTTATCCTCTATTTCTACTTCAAGTTTATGGGTCCTTATGATTATTTATGAACTCTTGAATTATGGAATTACTACTACACACCCTATTATGGTCCATTTTGCATATTATCATGAAATGGAATTATTATGTGATGTTTATGGTTTACATGCTTCCATGATCAAATTATGAAGGTTGATATATATATGTATGTTGTTGGTGGGCTGATTTATATGGATTTTGGAATTGGTTGGACTTAGTATTCTTGAAATACATGATTTCATTTACATGAACAATTGCCCACCTTGTGTTTGATAAAATGCCCATTTATAGAATTCTTAGGAAAGGGAAGGTCCAAGGTACGTCCTATGAGTCGGATGGTTATGTAATTACTGAAATGATGATGAAATGGACACATGTATATGATTTTCTCTATATAAGTGTTGTGAGTCGACCAAGCCTAGTACGGGGGGTAGTAGGCCCGTATAACCGTATCGAGGGGTTGGTACCTTGGTTGCCTAGTACGGGGGGTAGTAGGCCCGTATAACCGTATCGAGGGGTTGGTACCTTGGTTGCCTAGTACGGGGGGTAGTAGGCCCGTATAACCGTATCGAGGGGTTTGTACCTTGGTCCCTAGCTCGGGGGGTGGTAGGCCCGTGTAACCATATTGAGGGGTTTGTACCTCTTTCGCCTCTCCAAGGGGGTGGTAGGCCTTGGAAATACTATATTGATGGTCACTCGCCACACATGTACTACGTCCCACTAAATATGATTTTTATGTAAGCATCATTATACATATCATTTCATTAATATGCTATCTATTGGGTATGATTACGCATTTTTCCTATGATGTCCATCTAATGTAGCATTGCATTGCATCCCATATACTTAGTACATTCAAATGTACTAACGCATACTCTATGCCTACATGATGTCACCATGTAGGGACCGGAGCACCGCTTGACCATCCTCCTCCGCGTGGCTAGTACGATTTTCTATAGTGGTTATTGGTGAGTCCTCCATTTCGGGGACGTTGCTCATGATCTTTTGCTATGTATAAAACTTTTCCTTTCTAGTTATGTTTTGACTATGAGGGTGAGCCCCGTAGTTTGTCTTGGCCCCCGCTAAGTACTCATGTTTAGAGGTGGTGTTGGACAAGTTGTGTATTATGCTTGAGCTTGACTCATCTATGGTATTTATGTATCATTACTTTTTTTTTTCTTGCTCCCTTAGTCCCGATTTCCCCCTTGATTATGCTTATCGCTTATGGTCATTTAATTGCTTCCGCGACCAAGGATGTGTAATGATACGCTATGAGGCTTGTTTGGGGTTCCTTCGGGTTCCCCATTCGCCGGTCACATCTAGGCCCTAGGCTTGGGTCGTGACATTGTTGATCCATATTCTCTCCCTCATTCCTTCTAGCATAAGCTCTTCGAGTCGCCATATCTTGAAACGCATAGGATAGGGATTAGGAGAGAGACATATAGAGTTGAACTGTATGACACGACTTAGGAGTAATGAAAGAAGTGAAGTTTCTTAAACGTCTTATAGCCTCTCATTCATAAATGTGACGCGCTTCACACTCATGAACAAGACTCTACACGACGCGGTTTATGAGACATCCTAGGATCTTTCTAAAACCTTGTGCTCTAAATATCAAGTTTGTCACAACCCAAGGTACCCCCTAGACGTGACATGGCGTACAAGACCCCTAAAGGCCTCATACAAGCCACTTAGCATACATACATACAAGATCATAAAGATTAAAAGTTAAAAAGACAATGTCATAACAAATCTTTTAGGAAAATAGCGAAAGTCTACATCTCATGTTTCAAAGCCAATCTAACATAAGAAAGAGAAATAAAGTTTGGGATGTAACCCAATACATTGACAAAATGAACAAAACATGAAAGTAATAACAACTAGGCTATGTCCTCGAATGGATGAGGACTCACCAAGTTTTCACACTTCTTCTACTAAGCTCTAGCCACAAGTGGATGGAGAATCGTCATGCCCTATATTAACAAGTCAATGTAGGCAAGAGTATGCGTTAGTACAATCAAGTACCAAGTATGATAGCAATGCACATAAACATTTAAAGCATGCTAAAAGGGATATTTTCGTGAGATGCAATGACCAAGCTAAACATAATAAGACATAGAAAGCATAAAGCATAAACCAAGGTCAAAGCAAGCTAAGCATCTTTACTTTACTTGAGAAACATCATAACAACACTTTTAGTTAATTGTTGGTGGGAAGTAGCCTTAACCGACATATAAGACCATGTGAGCTATCAACATGGAATCCGGTGTCTAACCCCACATCGATAGGGCCATCCTACTTGCCAAGGTAGGACCCTTTACTTATCATATAGCTTACGTGAATCCACTAGCTAGTGTCTATCATAGACCATCATCCTATGGTGGCACATAGTTTATGGGACATGGGTAATCGACAGTTGTCCACTCGGTGCTAAGCATAATTCCCACGGATTAGACATAATTCAATTATCATAAGTAGACATGGGTAGTTGCCTCTTGTCTACATTAGGGAACATGGGTGATCGCCTCTTGTCCCTTCTTTAGAATAGCTCCTTAATCATCAATTCAAGGTTAGTTGAGCAATCCTTTCAACAAGTTATGAATTATTACATGTGAGAAAACCTTTCACATTCATAGGTTGAGTAATATATGAGAATTCATTTCACAACTCAACAACAACATCAACTTATGATAAACTTTAGTGGTTCAATCTCAAAGCACCCTTACTTCATCATTAGCTTCATAAGAGACATGCATGATTTCATAAACTTCATCTTTACATAGTTCGTCAAGCTCATAACTTACGAATCATAGAGTTTACATGGGTTCATGAAAATTTCTCTTAAATCATGCAATTCAATGCAAACTCATGCTTAGAAAACCATAAACAAGGCAATTTGATCAATATTGAAGGAATCCACATAATAGAGGAAAATCATAGTTTTTGATTGAACATTCTTACTTTCATAAAACCATCATTAGTTCATTCATAATCTCATCATGAGAAGTCTTGGATTAGAAACCCTAATTCATGCATGGATTCATAGAGATTTCGTATAATTCATCACTTTATAATTCAACCCACTAACAAGCATAGATTTTTGAAATTGGGAAAAAAGGCATGGGTTCGTGGGGATTCATCTCAAATCATGAAATTCAACTCAATTTATGCTTCATATTTAATAAAACAATCAATTAAATCAACATTGATAAAAACCCATGACATAGAAGAAATCCCTTACTTCAATTGGGAATTTCTAACTTGAAAATTGGAGATTTTAAGGACTCCATAGAGGAAAGGGCTCCATGAATTAACACTATCATACCTTAGGGTCTCAATTTCTTAAGCAATTTGATGAAGAAAGCTTGATTTCTTGAACCCTAGCTTGCTTTCTCCTTCTTTTATTTTCTGGAGAGAGAAATATTTGAGAGAAGAGGGTTTTGGGGAATTTTTTAAAGTGGTTGGAAAGGGTAGATTTTAGGATTGAATAGTCTTATATAGTGTTAGGAAATGAGGGGAACCGACTTAAGTTAGTAAATAAGCCATTGGGTGAAAAGACCAAAAGACCCCTTTAAAATAACTGTCAGGCCCCTACCTACGATCGGACCTACGACCCGTCCTGTCCTTCCGTAGGTAGATTCAGAGAGTATTCCAACTTTTACCCTGCAACGATGTGTCCCATGTACGGCTTGTGGGTCAATTGACAGCCCGTACATGGCAACCGTAGGTCTGAACTTAAGGCTTAAGAATTTTACCAAGTCTGAAGGAGACCTACGAGTCCCTTCTACGATTCATACACTAAACGACGGGCCGTCCTGGCAGGCCGTCATTGGGGTTCTGGAGCTTGTCATTTTGAAAACTTGGGGTTGCCTATAGTTCCCACCTACGGTTCGTAGGTGGCCTCCGTCACTGGCATCAGAACGCAGAAAGTCCAAAAATTTTCCATCCTTGAATCTGGGGTATTACATTGGAGGTCTCTTAACCAAACGACGGTCGACTAGTATGGTCCATGGAAGGACCTACAGACCATAGGACGGGCCATCGGTAAGGGTTGAACAACTATTTTTAATAAGGGCTTTTTGGTTTTTTTTTTCCTAAATGTTTAATGTCTAATTTAAGTCGGTTACCCTTTGATTCTAAGCACTATATAAAACTTCTAAGCCTAATTTCTACTCTTCTTAATCACTTTTCAACTATTCCCAAAATCTCTCCAATCCCCCCCCCCCCCCCCAATATTTCTCTCTCTAGAAGTGAAGAAGAAGAAAGCTAGGGTTTGAAGGATAAGTCCCCTAATCGTCCATTGATTTCAAACTTTTGGCATTGAGGTATGATAGCTTTCACCTATGGAGTCCTTTCCTCCATAGGGTTCCCAAATTCCTCAATTTTCAAAGTAAGAATTCTCAATTGAATTTAGGGTTTTCTTCTATCATGTGGGTTCTTATCAATTATGATCAAATTGCGTTAATTATGACTTCTTATGCATGAAATTGAATTGAATTGCATGTTTTAAGTTGAATTCCCATGAACCCATATGAATTTCATGATTTCTAGACTATGATCATAATATGAGGTTTTGAACTATGAAAGATGAATTGGGGAAATTGAATGATTTTGAGATAAAGATATATGAGCCCGTGCATGATTTATGTCTTCTAAACTATGAATTTCATGATGAAGTTATGAACGATCAAAAGATGGGTTTTATGAAAATATGCATGTTCAATTATGATGATTTGAGATTTTGCTTTGAGATTGAAGCATAAATGATGTTGTTGTTGAGTTGTGAAAGGGTTTCTCACATATTACTCAAACCATGAATGTGAGAGGATTTTTATCACATAAAGGATTCATAAAGGGTTGAAAGGTTTTCTCAACTAAACTTGAATCAAAGTTAAGGAGCTATTCTAATGAAAGGGACAAGAGGCGATTACCCGTGTTCCCGAATAATAGACAAGAGGCGATTACCCATGTCTACTAAAGATAAGATGAATTATGATTTATGACTATTCTGTGGGAATTATGCCTAGCACCAAATGGACAAGAAGCGATTACCCATGTCCCATAAACTATGTGCCACCATAGGTTGTCTAGATAGACATTAGCTAGTGGATCCACGTAAGCTAGAAGTTCATGATCTTACCTTGGCAAGTAGGACACCTCTTTTCGGTATGGGGTAGACACTGGATTCCATGTTAATAGCTCACATGGTCTAAAATGTCTGTTAAAGGTAATTTCCCACAATAATGAACTAAGTGACTTTCAAAGTATCTCATAAGTGTTTTAAGCATGTTTCCTTTCATTTTCAAGAAATTAGTCATGGCGATTTTACCACAATTGCATTATCCGTGGCTTGTCTAGGTTTTAGAAAGCTCGATCGCCAAGGACCAATTATATTATTCATTATAGGCTTTAATCTACTTGAAATGATTTTGACGATCATTTTTTAGGTGGTGTTGTATATGCTTATTGGCCTATAATTTTTATAAGTGTACGTATTGGCCACCTAATAGATTTTTGTTGGGAGATTCCCTTATTTGATATGATGTTTCCTGAATGCCTCCAAAGATGTCTGGAACAATGTGTTAAAGTATTTATGAGTTAGTTCTTTTAGGCTTGGGTAGATCATATATCCAATTGCCCTCCTCATTTGTAGGGCAATTATTCTAGTTCTCCTCCTTCTATTCAGAGTAGTTGTGTGAAAAAATTTAGTATTAGAATCACCCTCATTTAATCAGTAAATTTTAGATTTCAATACGAAAGATACTTTTATGTGTAAAAAATTATTGAAGTGAAAGAAATAGTATATTAGGACTCATAATATTAAAATACATAGTATGTCGAGAGTGTGTAGCATGTGGCTGTTAGGATGGGGTAAGGTCTTATAGCCTAGCCTCGTAAGAAATTTTTTGTCGAGTAGCATCTCATCACCATCCAACTAAGCCAATACTCGGTACCTGCTTTGAGTCGAGTAATCCTCATTTGAATAAAAAATATTCACTATGGGCCATAAAAAGTGCTCCCTAAAATTCATTGATAGGACTCAAATCTTTGAAAGTTCTTGTTATTCCATCACAATTTTTGGTGGTCCCTAACCTCTTATTGGCATAACTTTTAGTGGCGAAGTCAAAATTTTTGTTAAAGGTGTTCAAAATTTAATATATACACTAAAAAACTAATTTTTTTTACCTATATACTTCCTATAATGTTCGATATACATAATATATACTTCCTATAATTTTCGTTATACATAATATAATTTCTTGACAAAGGATGTTCATTTGGCCATCCTTCATTATTTTTGGCTACTCCATTGCATAACTAGATTACTAATAATGTGAATCTAAAAATAGAGTATTTACTATTTGTTATTCAATTTACATGATATAGTTTATTTTAGTTTGTTTTGTATTTAAAAATAGTTAAGTTTGAATTGTGTCAAGTTGTCTTTAATCAAATGGCCGTGACTTATAATAGATAACAAGCTTAAAACGTCTTCAATTCTTTCTTAAATTTCATATTTTAGTCAAACATCATGGCCACATAAAATGAAACAAAGTAATTATTAAATCACATATTTAACTATGCAATATGTGAATTATACGTAAACTAAATTATCATATATTCATTATTTTGATGTAAATTTTAGTGGTGGATACTTCTTTTTCTTTCCCCTTTCTCTTCTCAAGTCACATCTAAAAATGAATATTTAACTTGTAAATGCAATTAGAATGGGTCATGTTGAAATGATTGGGATCCTTCCATTCTTAATGAGAGATCTCAAATTCTAATTTTGAATATGAAAAAAAAATTGTTGGAAGCATTGCTGTCATGAATGACCCTTATAATACACAAATTTAAATTAATCAATATTCAACGAGAGTATAAAAACCGAACACAAACAATAAACAAAATAAATTGTAAAATACACATGAAAGCCATTACGAATATATTAACTTTCAACTTTCCACATACTTTATGTTCTCCAGCCAGAACAGCTAGTCAAAATTCCATCCTATATTTTCTTCCTTAACGATATATTTCACTTCCTTTGTCATATTTCTATAAACTTCTTAAACGGTTGATGATTTGAGAATTTGGCATAAATCATTTGTCATATTAAATAATTAATTAAGTTTATAATATAGCTGATCAATTATAATTAAATAATAAAAGCACATATCAAAGTAAATCTCTTATATTCATTAGTTTGATGTGAATACACTTAAGTTTTTTTTTCTAAAAATATTTGTCAGTCAAACTATAATTGTAGTTAAAATGGTTAGTTTGAATATTATTTAGTTTTTTTTCCTAAAATAACTGCTAGTCAAACTTCAATATTGCTCCGATCCTATCCCCTCTAGTCCAATCCACCAAGCCCACCAAACACTGGTTAAAGAAAAATACTATTTAATTTATGAGATTTTAGCAATTTGATACATTATAATTAATTATTGCCTATTAACTCAGTGACTCCTATCCCCTCTATCTCCACCCCCACTATATATATCCCACTCTCCCCACAAGTCTTTATAAAGTAAACACAAGGCCCCATTCTCCATTTATGATACCTTATATACTATATAGGTTTTATTCCGTGGAAACAATGAAAAAATTGGGTCTGATCAAGCGTCGATGGAATCCTAAAGAGGGTGAGCTATTGCAAAAGCTAGTAGAGGAACATGGAGCAAAGAACTGGTCACTTATCAGTCAATCGATTCCTAGTCGATCTGGAAACTCATGTAGGCACCATTGGTGTAATCAGCTTAATCCTCAAGTGAAGCATCAACCTTTTACTCCAGAAGAAGATGATACTATTTTTAAAGCTCATGCCAAATTCTGTAACCAATGGGATATGATAGCTTGTTTGTTATCAGGTCAAACCAATGATGCGATAAAAAATCATTGAAATTCCACCCTTAAATGGAAGCGCTCGTCCATGCCAGAAGATTTGACATTCGAAAAACCTCAACTGTTGTTGAAGAGATGGTTCAATATCAGGGCAGGTATAAATTCAAGTAGTCCATATGAATCTAATTTGAGTAATTTGGATTTTTCTAGGTTCGCTCACTTGTGTCTTTATCCGCCCATTTCCCCACCGGGTCGAATTTTGCCTCTTTCAACATTTTCACCAGTAATGCCCGATCCATTAGCATCTCTGAGTTTATATAGATTCGATTTGAGCAATTTGAGTTTATCTAGGTTCCCTCGGTTGAGCCTTTATATGCCCATTGCCTCACTAGGTGAAATTTTGCCTCTTTCATCAGTTTCACCAATAATACCTAATCCATTAACAATTATGAGTCCATATGGATCTGATCTAAGCAATTTGAATTTATCTAAGTTACCTCAGTTAAGTCTTTAACCACCTATTGCCCCATTAGATGAAATTATGCCTCTTTTATCAGTTTCACCTATATTGTCTGGGTCATCAACATCTCCGAGTCTCTCTTTACCTAGATTCAGATCTAGCAAGAATTCAATCTAGTAAATCGAGCTGAGCAAGTAGCTGAACTGGAACCTATATTAGCATCTGAACCCACTCCATCAAATTTGATGCCCCAAATTTCAATAACTCAGAATGGTAATTTTGATCTTACAGATATAGAGAAGCAGCTGTTGAGCCCATAATTTTTGATAGTTTTGCAAGATATGATACGAAAAGCAGTTAAACATTATGTGTCAGAGTTTGAGAATGAAAGGGCTTCAATGAACACAAAATCAACAAGGGATGCAATTGTTAACACCATTGGTGTTAGCAAAGATTGAGGAAATATTGAATAAGGAGGAGGAAAAATGGAGAGATCATAGTTATTATTTTCTTTAAACTTTAGTTTATGTTTTTATAGTATCTCATTACATTTTTTTTAGGAATATAGGATAAAAAGAAAGCAAAAATATTTATATTCATAAAAAGTGTATGGAAGATCCAATCACCCCTACCCCGCCCACCCACCCACCCCAAAAATGTTGGAAAAAAATAAAATAAAATATGAATTGTTAATTATCTTTTTTTTGGTGAAATCGATCATTTTTATATTATTTGAGGTGTTATTATTAATATAGTTTTACGTTTGGTACTTTTATATTTAATTTAACCATTAAGATAATCATTTATGGTATTTGATTAACTAATTGTTATTTAAGATGATATCAAAAAGAAAATTAATCGGTGCTATGTTAAATTAATAGGTGGTATGTTTTTTTAATTTTCTAGAGTGATAACTATTTTAAAATTGATGATTTTTAATTTAAAATAAATTTAATATATCAGATGACTTATTTTTATAAATAATTTAAAAGAAATAAATATTAATTATAACATAAAAGGAAGTAAAGTTAGTAGCTAACTAAAACTAACGGTGGAAAGGCTTATTTTAGTAAAAATGATTAAAAAATACTATTAATTCTTTGTCTTGCTTGTGACTTAATTTTCAAGTTCTATCTCATTTATATATCAATTGATGAAATCAAAGATGCAAACAGGGCATTATCAAAGCAATGACTCAATAATAGACAAAAGAATGAAACTTATTTTATTGGAATGTTCAACTTGATTCTGAAGGGCATATAGTTAATTTTTTATGAAGAGATGGTTGATCCAGAATTGACTACACTTTTTTTGGCGATGTCGTGTATTTTGATATCATATATCAAACAAACTAGTATCATATGATTTATGCATTATTTATTGAAATAAATCATTAATGACAGAATATAATTTTTATTGTGCTTTTTTATTTGAATTTTTTAGATGGTTATTCTTGATATTTTTAAAGTCAATGAAAAGTATTACCCCACATATTATAACTAACGAAGCTCGAGCAATGAAAATTTTCATTAGAGAAATAATGTCAAGCATTAGACATAGATTGTGTTAATGACACATAACTTAGAATACCCCATCTCATTTGAGCTCACTTGAAAATGATTAAGGTTCTCTAAAAATTTTAACAAATGTCTGTCTGAATGTAATTCTATTATAAAATTTGAAGAAACATGAAAGATGATGCTTACAATGTGCAATATAAAAGAACATGATTGCTTGAATAATTTTTATAATGTTCGACACATGTGATCAACAACTTTTAATTATCATGTGTTTAGTGCTAGATGAAAAGTGACATCTCGTAGTACTCAAGCACTTAATGACATATTTGTATGATTGATTATGAGAAAAATGTATTTACTAAGTAGCGGTTGAATGAAGAACAAAAAGACTTCAAATGTAAACAAGGTAAGCCTATTCTTGTTGTTAAATATTGTAACAACTCAGACTTTGAAAAGGACTAAAGATGGGCAACGGGCAAGTCCATGAACCCAAAAATGGATCATAAATCCTTCACGACACCCTAGACGGCCCGTTTGGGGGTCCACAACCCATTTACGGCATGGTGGATGACCGTCCAAGGCTGCCAAGGTGGGGGTCACCTAGACGGGACCCTAGACGGCCCGTGGTGACTTGTACGGTCCGTTTAGGGGTCCGTACAAGTCACCCATCAATTTTTAAATTGTGTGTCAACTTCAAACGATCATATATCTCAGCACATAATGAATAAGGTGGCCCATGACCTATCAAATTAAAGGTCTTTGAGTTCTTTTTCCAATTCCACCAAGCTTGCCTCAATACAAGTTCGGAGTAAGAAGTTATGCCCGTCTTAGTGAAGCCCTATTGGGCATGTGAAGGTTCACGGCCGGCTATACGGCCCTTGAAGTGTTTCACGGGCCGTGAAGCCTTAGACTGTCCATGAAACCCCCTTTTTAAAGCACCTTGTCAGTTTTAAAAGCTGGGGTTGTTTTGGTCTTTCCCCTATGCATTTGGTACTTAAACTATGTCTTATTAACCCCTATTCTAAGCCTAAACCACGATGTTTTACACCTTATTAAGGGCTTAGAAAGTTTTAATCAATTTTTTTACGTTCATGAACACTTCAAGCCATTAGAGCAAGGTTCCAAGAGGAGAAAAGCTAGGGTTCAAGCGTTCTTCAAGTTTCTTCAATTTCGCCAATGAACTTCATTCTTCCTGTAAGGCTATCATAGTGTTGGACTAGTTCGTCCTTACACCTTACATTTACTTTCAAATGAGTAGAAGAGTAATCCAGGGTTCTATCCTTAGATTTGAGTATTCACGAGACAAGTTGATATTGAGTTGCTGATTAGAAAATTCCTATTTCTAATTATTAAACTATCGTACATTGTGTATTGCGATTATTGAGTTGATTGTTCATGTCTATTTTTCTGCATGAACCCTATTCTTTAGTATTAATTGAATTCTTATTAAGAATCTTTTACACAAAATATTATTGTTTAAAGTGAGTTTTGAGGAAGTAAAGAGCAGTTTGAGAAAGAGTATAAGGGAAGTAAGTATTTTCCAAATGTTTTAGTTTTACATGAAGAAAAATAGTAGACTTTTTTTTGAGAAAAGTTAAAAGAGTTTTCAGAAAGATTAAGTACAGAGCAGTTACCTCTTAAAGAGGCCCCTTCAGAGTAATTATCTCAACCCAGAATGTATTTTTACATTGAGCACAGAGAAACTTTGTTTTCTAAATTAGCAATGAGTTTCAGAGATATTTCAGAGCAGTTACCTCTTTTAAGAGGTTAGTTTGAGCAATTACCTCAAACCAGAGAAATAGTATGTTTTTATACATTTGAGCAAGAGTATATATTATTGAGAGTAGTATTGAGCATCAATATGGGGGAGAGTTCAGACAACTTACATCCCCTATAAACCATGTCTTGCCAACATGGGTACATGATCATACTTTTTAGATGAATCCTTAGTGCCTTCAGACAGAGCTTAGTGGATCCACTTAGTTGAGAGGTTCTATATCCTACCACGATATATGATAGTTCTGGCAGCGTGGACAAGACGCTGTATCATCACTTAGGTCATACTGATGGTTGTTGATTAGAGAATCTCCCAATAGAGTTAAAGTATATTTTTCACATTACACTTATTATGTTGAGTTCAGAGATGAGAAAGTATTTTTGTAAAGTTAAATGATTTCATTCCTTTAATTCTTTACATTATGTTGAGTTCATGCTATATCTATTGTAGTCTTTTCATTCAGTTATTTTACCTCGACTATATTACATACTCGTGCATTTAATGTACTGATCTCATTTGACCTGCACCTTTTATGATGCAGATACAGGTGTTCAGGATCATCAATATGCATTTTGTTGAGATCACTTTGCGCTTTAGATAGTTTTGGTGAGCCTCCTTGCTTTCCAGAGGAGTTCACATTTATTTTCCTATTATTGTTAAGTTGTTGTGGGTCTTGTCCCGACATCTATCCTAGTATTAGAGGCTTCATAGATAGTTAGAGTTGAGGAGTCTCTCAGTATTTCCCTTTTATGTTGAGATGTATTGAGATGTTTTGCAAACTATCTTATTTATAACATTGAGTACTGTCAGACATCCTTATTGAGATTTTCTTTGAGATTGATTTATGTTCTAACATTGATTTATGTTCTAACATTGATTTATGTTCTAACCCTATTATTGCTTGAGTCATTCTTTCGATAAGTAGTCAGCCAGGTCAAGGGTTCACTTGGGAATTAGAAATGGTCTAGAGTGCCGACCACATCCAGGGTGTAGGCTCGGGGCGTTGCAAACTTGGTATCAGAGCACAGAGTTCAAGAGTTCTAGGGTGTCTATGAAGCCGTATCTAGTAGTGTCCTTCTTATCGGAGTGAAGCGCGCCACATATATAATTTGGAGGCTACAATATTTATGAACATTTCACTTTCTTCTTACTCTTGTTCATGCGATAGAGTTTAACGCTATAAAAGTTTCTTCTAACTCATGTTTACGCGTGTCTTTTCAGATCATGCCTCCACAAAGAGCTGTTCGAGGACGTCCTTCTAGGAGGAATGCTAATCCTCAAGTCTAAGAAGCTCCCAATGCACTAGAAGTGCTACCCCCTTAGGGAGATGTCACCAATGTTGAGTTCAGGAATGCTATTCATATGCTAACTCAGGTTGTGGCAAACCAAGCCGGTCAATCAGGAGCGGGTCATCAGGATATAGATGATACATCTAGAATTCATGAATTTTTAAGAATGACTCCCTCGGAGTTCATTGGGTCGAAGGTCACTGATCCAGAAAACTTCGTGGAGGAGCTTTAGAAAGTGTTTGAGGTCATGCCTTTTGCTGATGAAGAGCGTGTGGAGTTAGCCTCATATTAGTTGAAATGTATTGCTAGGATATGGTATGATCAGTGGAAGAAGAACATGGCATAGGGGGCATCACTTTTGAGTTGGGCTGTGTTTAAAGATGATTTCTTGGGGCGCTTCTTTCCCCGAGAGCTAAGGAAAGTTAAGGTGAGAGAGTTTCTTAATCTAAAATAGGAAGCGATGAGTGTGCAGGAGTAAAATCTCAAGTTTACTCAGCTATCCCACAATGCACCGAAGATGGTGGCAGATATGAGGAGCAGGATGGGTTTGTTCTTATTCGGGCTATCCCGCCTATTCAACAAGGAAAGTAAGGAAACTACGTTGATAGGGGACATGAACATAGCTAGACTCATGATTCACATGCATCAGGTTGAGGAGGATAAGTTAAAGGATAGAGAAGAGTTTCGCAACAAGAGGGCCAAGACAACAAGTAATGAGATTGGCAGGCAATAGATCAGGAATGGGCATCGTTCATCTCTTCATCAGAGGTCATTTGGACCTGCTCCATCTTCAGCTAGTGCACCTGCACTAAGAAACTGGAATGATCGCAGGAATCAGAGTTCTCAGAATTTTAGAGCTATGGGTACTCAGTATCCGAGTAGAGTGGCACAAAGGTTTTGGAGCCCATCTTGTGCTAAGTGTGGTAGGACCCATCCAAGAGAATGTTGTGATGGCGCCAATGGCTGATTTAAGTGTGGTCAGATGGGTCATTTTATGAGAGAGTGCCCTAAGAACAGGCAGGGTAATGGGGGCAATAGAGCCCAATCTTCTTCAGCAGCTCCAGCAGATAGAAATACCAAAGATGAGCTACTTCAGGAACAAGCAGAGGTACGAACCATTTGTATGCTATAGCTAGTAAACAAGATCAGGAGAACTTACCAGATGTTGTCACTGGTATGCTTAAAGTTTTTACTTTGGATGTTTATGCCATACTTGATCCAGGTGCGAATTTGTCTTTTGTGACTCCTTATGTAGCCATGAGTTTGAACATTTCTCTCGAATAACTTCTTGAGCCCTTCAGTGTTTCCACACCTGTTGGTGAGTTTATTATAGTAGAAAGAGTCTATCGTGATTGTACCATCTCTGTCTATGACAAGGACACAACAATTGACTTAGTTGAGCTAGACATGGTGGACTTTGATGTTATTCTAGGTATGGACTGGCTTCATGCTTGTTATGCCTCAGTTTATTGTAGAACTCGAGTAGTCAAGTTTCAGTTTCCTAATGAGCCAGTTTTAGAGTGGATGAGTAGTTCAACAGTGCCTAATGGTCATTTTGTTTCATACCTTAAGGAAGAAAGTTAGTTTCTAAGGGGTGCATCTATCACTTAGTCCGAGTTAACGACTCTAATGTTGAGACACCGCTATTCAGTTAATTTAAGTTGTGAGTGAGTTTCTAGAGGTCTTTCCAGATGATCTTCTCGAAGTCTCTCCTGAGAGAGAAATAGACTTTGAAATAGATATTCTTTCTGATACTCAACCCATTTCTATTCCGCCATATAGAATGGCTCCAGCCGAGTTAAAAAAGTTAAAAGAGCAGTTGAGAGATCTTCTTGATAAGGGTTTCATCCGACCAAGTGTTTCACCTTGGGGAGCTCCAGTCTTATTCGTGAGAAAGAAAGATGGTTCCCCTAGAATGTGTATCGACTACTATCAGTTGAACAAGGTCACCATAAAAAATAAGTATCCCTTTTCGAGAATTGATGACCTTTTTGACCAACTTCAGAGTGCCACTTATTTCTCTAAGATAGACCTTAGATCTGGCTATCATCAGTTGAAAGTAAAAGAAAGTGACATTTCGAAGACAACATTCAGGACCTGTTATGGTCATTATGAGTTCCTTGTTATGTCATTTGGTTTGACGAATGCTCCTGCAACATTCATGGATCTTATGAATAGAGTATTTAAGCAGTATCTTGACATGCTTGTTATCGTATTTATTGATGACATATTAATATATTCGAGGACTGAGGAGGACCATGCTAGTCATCTCATAATAGTCCTCCAAACTCTCAAGGATCAGGAGTTGTATGACAAGTTTTCTAAGTGTGAGTTTTAACTTGAGTCTATAACATTCTTAGGCCATATAATGTCTGGTGATGGAATTAGAGTTGACACTTAGAAGATTAAAGCAATGCAGTCTGGTGATGGAATCGGAGTTGATACTTAGAAGATTAAAGCAGTGCAGAATTGGCCCAGACCCACATCTCCAACTGATATAATGAGTTTCTTGGGATTGGCTGGTTACTATAGAAGGTTCGTCGAGGGGTTTTCATCTTTTTCATTCCCGTTGACTAAGTTGACTTAGGAGACAACTAAGTTTCAATGGTCTGAAGCTTGTGAGAAAAGCTTTTAGGAATTGAAAACTCGGTTAACCACTACTCTAGTGTTGACCCTACCAAAGGGTATAGAGGGTTTTGTTGTTTATTGCGATGCGTCTAGAGTTGGACTTGGTTGTGTATTGATGTAGATTGGTAAGGTTATAACCTATGCCTCCAGGCAGCTTAAGATTAATGAAAAGAACTACCCGACCCATAATCTTGAGTTTGCAGTAGTGTTTTTTGCTCTCAAGATATAGCGTCACTATCTCTATGGTGTTTACATGGATGTGTTCACCGACCACAAGAGTCTTCAGTATGTTTTCAGTCAGAAGGAGCTAATTCTTTGACAAAGAAGATGGCTAGAACTACTCAAGGATTATGATATGAGTATTCTATACCATCCAAGTAAGGCTAATGTTGTTGCTGATGCCTTGAGTAGGTTGTCCATGGGGAATGGTCATGTCGAGGAAGGCAAGAAAGAATTGGCTAAGGAAGTTCACAGACTTGCACGTTTGGGAGTCCGTTTGTTAGATTCCAGTGAAGGTGGAGTGGTCGTGATGAATGAGGCTAAATCATCATTCGTTTCAGAAGTGAAGGAGAAACAAGACAAGGATCCTATTTTACTTGAGTTGAAGGCAAATGTGCATAAGTAAAAAGTGATAGTCTTTGCACAAGGGGGAGATGGTGTGTTGAGGTATCAAGGTAAGCTGTGTGTTCCAAATGTAGACGAACTAATAGAGAGAATCATGGAAGAAGCCCATAGTTCTCGATATTCAATTCATCTAGGTGCCACCAAGATGTACCATGACTTAAGAGGAGTCTATTAGTGGAGTGGCATGAAGAGGTGCATTGCCGAGTTTGTTGCTAAATGCCTAAATTGCCAACAAGTCAAGGCTGAGCATCAAAGGACATGTGGTGGAGCTCAGAATATACTCTTTTTGGAATGGAAGTGGGAGATGATTAATATGGATTTCATTACTAGTTTATCGCGATCTCACAGACAGCATGATTCCATTTGAGTGATTATGGATTGGATGACCAAATCAACCCATTTCTTACCAGTAAAGACTATCCATACAGCAGAAGAGTATGCAAACCTGTACATTCGTGAGATAGTTTGACTGCATGGAGTTTCCTTGTCCATCAGTTCAGATAGAGGTGCTCAGTTTACTGCATAGTTTTGGAAGTCATTTCAGAAAGGTTTGGGTTCGAAGGTGAACCTTAGTACTTTTCATCCTCAGACCGATGGTCAAGCAGAGCACACAATTCAGACCTTAGAGGACATGTTGAAAGCTTGTGTTTTGGATTTCAAAGGTAATTCGGATGACCACTTGCCTCTTATTGAGTTTGCCTACAATAATAGTTACCATTCCAACATTTAAATGGCTCTGTATGAGGCTCTATATGGGTGAAGGTGTAGATCTCCTATTGGCTGGTTTGGGGTTGGCAAAGTTGAGTTGATAGGACCAGATTTGGTTTATCAAGCCATGGAGAAGGTGATGATAATTCAGGAGAGGTTGAAAACAACGCAGAGTTGTCAGAAATCCTATACTGATGTTAGAAGAAGAGATTTGGAGTTTGAGGTTGATGATTGGGTATATCTGAAAGTTTCACCCATGAAGGGTGTTATGAGGTTTGGTAAGAAAGGGAAGCTCAGTCCCCGATACATTGGTCCATACCGAATATCCAAGAGAGTTAGTAATGTAGCTTATGAGTTGGAGCTACCACTAGAGTTAGCAGCAGTTCATCCAGTGTTTCATATTTCTATGCTAAAGGAGTGTTTGGGTGATCCTACACTTATTGTGCCTACTGAGAGTATTGGAGTAAATGACAGTCTCTCCCATGAGGAGATTCCAGTTCATATCCTTGATCGTCAGATTCACAAGTTGAGAACTAAAGAGGTTGCATCAGTCAATGTCTTGTGGAGGAACCAATTAGTTAAGGAAGCTACTTGGGAAGTCGAGAAGGATATGAAGAAGAGATACCCTCATCTCTTTTCCTCTGAAACAATTCCAGACCAATGTACTAAATCTCTGTAAAGTACTATTTAAGTCGATATGTTGAGTTTATGCTATTTGCATGTTTTATGCTTTGTGATAGGTTGATAAACACTTTCCCACCCCTTTTATGCTTAATTTGATCTTATTCGAGGACAAATGTTCCCAAGGGGGAGATATTGTAAGAAATCAGACTTCGAAAAGGACTAAAGAGGGGTAACGGGCAAGTCCATGAACCCAAAAATGGACCATAGACCCTTCACAGCACCTTAGACGGACTGTTTGAGGGTCTACAACCCGTTTAAGGAATGGTGGATGACCGTCCAAGGCTTCCAATGTGGGGGTCACCTATATGGGACCCTAGAGGCCTGTGGTGACTTGTGCGATCCATTTAGGGGTCCGTACAAGTCACCCATCAGTTTTTAAGTTGTGTTTCAACTTCACATGATCATATCTCTTAGCACATAATGAATTAGGTGGCCCATACCTATCAAATTAAAGATTTTTGAATCCTCTTTCCAACACAGCCAAGTTTGTCTTAATACGGGTTCGAAGTAAAAAGTTATGCTCATTTTAGTGAAGCCCTGTTAGGCAGGTGAAGCTTCACGACCGGCTATATGGACCTTGAAGTGTTTCACAGGCCGTGAAGCCTTAGACTGTCCATGAAACCCCCTTTTAAGGCACCTTGTCAATTTTAAAAGTTGGGGTCGTTTTGGTCTTTCCCCTATACATTTGGTACTTAAACTACGTCATTTTAACCCTTATTCTAAGCCTAAACCACGATGTTTTACATCTAATTAAGGGCTTAGAAAGTGTTAATCAGTTCTTTTACGTTCACTAACACTTCAAGCCATTAGAGTAAGGTTCCAACCGGAGAAAAATTAGTGTTCAAGCGTTCTTCAAGTTTCTTCGATTTTGCCAAAGAACTTCGTTCTTCCAGGTACGTAAGGCTATCATAGTGTTGGACTAGTTCGTCCTCACGCCTTACATCTACTTTCAAATCAGTAAAAGAGTAATCTAGGATTCTATCCTTAGATTTGAGTATTCATGAGATAAGTTGATATTGAGTTCTAAGTTCTTGAGTTGCTGATTATTAAATTCCTATTTCTAATAATTGAAATGTCGTACATTGTGTATTGCGATTATTGAGTTGATTGTTCATGTCTATTTTTCAGCATCAATCCTATTCTTGAGTATTCATTGAATTCTTATAGAGAAAGTTTTAAACAAAATATTATTGTTTAAACTGAATTTTAAGAAAGTAAAGAGCAGCTTGAGAAAGAGTATAAGGGAACTAAGTATTTCCCAAATGTTTCATTTTTACATGAAGAAAAAGAGTAGACTTTTTTTGAGAAAAATTAAAAGACTTTCCAGAAAGATTAAGTACAGAGCAGTTACCTCTTCAAGAGGCCCCTTTTGAGTAATTATCTCAACCCAAAATGTATTTTTACATTGAGCACAGAGAAACCTTGTTTTCTAAATTAGCAATGAGATTGAGAGATATTTCAGAGTGTGGATCGGGCGTACCAATCCTGCGATGTCCTCTTGGTTGGGTAGGATGTTTGGGTAGACTTGGTTATCTCAGATGACATATTTGGTGTTATCTTGGATATATTGAAGTATTCCAGTGGTTCTACATGTACCACATTGCTTATGAGAATTTATTGAAGAGCTACCATGGGTATTTAAAGTTGTCCGACAATCTTAATATTTATCTAGTCGTCGAGATCATGTTCCGATTATGCGTGGTTGAATGTGGGGACCATTGGTTCTAGTTCTACCTTTTTAAGGGTTATTTACAATCACAATTACTAATCTTGCATTTCGACAGTGTTGTTAGAGGTTCTACATACTTGGGTGTATCGCTCGATGGGTGATTATTTGATCATTTCCTTCTTTGAGTTAGATAAGTTTGATTCTCCCTTGATGAGTCCTAATGTCTAAAGATCAAATTTTTATAACTTAAGCTCGTGGAAAGTTAATGTTGTGAGAAGGAAATATTGATAAAATCTATGATGGTTTGTACATTATGAGTGTGTGGTGGTTGGTTCAGGTTCACTTCTGATTATAGCCAGTATTGATTCAGGATTTTATCATGGTTATGTGAGAAAAGCGTTATCCTGATGGTTTTGTCAAGGTCCTTGAGAACATGTTGCAGACGTGTGTATGATTAACTTTGGTGGTTATTGGGAATAGTTTTTATTGTTAGTGGAGTTTACATACAACAATAGTTATCACTCGAGTATTGATATTGTCCTATTTGAGGCACTGTATGGGAGGAGATGTAGGTTTCTCATTGGTTGGTTTGATGCTTTTGAGGTGAGACCTTAAGGTACTGATCTTGTGAGTGAATCATTTGAGAAGGTGAAATTCATTAAGGAGATGCTTCTAGCAGCTCAGAGCAGGTAGAAAGAGTATGCAGATCGCAAGGTTAGGGACTTGGAGTTTATGGAGGGAGAGCAAGTGTTGCTGAAGGTTGCACCCATTAAGGGTGTAATGAGCTTTGGTAAGTGAGGTAAGCTTAGTCTGAGGTATATTGGGCTATTTGAAGTTCTTAAGCGTGTGAGAGAGGTGGCATATGAATTGCCTTTGCCTCAAGGGTTGTTCGAAGTACACCCATTATTTCATGTCTCTATGCTGAAGAAATATCATAGTGATGGGAACTACATTATTTGTTGGGATTCAGTCCTACTTGGTGAGAATCTGCTTTATGAGGAGGAGTATGTATTTATTCTAGATAGGGAGGTCTGCAGGTTGAGGTCAAAGGAGATTGCTTCTATAAATTGAGAAAATCATTTAATTCATGTAAATTGGCACTTAAATTCCCAAAATGGACTCTAAAAATTGTGAGATTGTACGTACTTCTCTCCCAACTCCTAATGGAGAGTTCCATAAAGGTTTCACTAAAAATTATTCAAAATCCATTTAACCAAAATATTCACGGGCTAATACACTCAAAAAACTGAGAAAATCGCCCCAGTTCCTGTAATTTTACCCCTAAATGCCCAACATAGACTCTAAAATTAAGAGACTATACGTACTGCTCCCCCCAACTCCCTAAAGAGGGTTTCGTGAAGGTTTCACAAAGAAATCATCCAGAAGTCATATCACGAAGAAATTCATGGGCTAACACACACGAAAAACTTAGAAAATCACCTAATTTCTGTAATTTGGCCCCTAAATGCCCAAAATAGACTCTAATAATTATGATATTGTATGCACTGCTCCCCCAACTCCGTACAGATGGTTCCGTAAAGGTTTCACACAAAAATTATCCAGAAGACATAATTAGAATATATTAATGGGCTTAACACACACAAAATTTTTAGAAAATCGTCTAATTCCTGTAAATTGGCCCTTAAATGCGTAAAATGGACTCTAAAAATTGTGAGACTGTACATACTGCTCCCCCAACTCCCCGTGGAGGGTTACGTAAATGTTTCACAAAGAAATCATCTAGAAGCTATATCACCAAAAAATTCATAGTCTAACACACGAAAAACTGAGAAAATCGCATAACTCCAGTAAATTGGTCCCTAAATGTCCAAAATGAACTCTAAAAATTATGAGACTGTACGAACTACTCCCCCAACTCCTTACAGAGAGTTCCATAAAGGTTTTGCGAAGAAATCGTTCTGAAGCCATATCACCAAAATATTCAAGGGCTAACACTCACGAAAAATTGAGAAAATCGTCAAATTCCCGCAAATTGGCCCTTAAATGCGCAAAATTGACTCTAAAAATTGTGAGACTTTACATACTGCTCCCCCAACTCCTTACGGAGGGTTCCGTAATGGTTTTTCAAAGAAATCGTATGAAAGTCATATCACCAAAATATTCATGGGCTAACACACATGAAAAATTGAGAAAAATTGTCTAATTCCTATAAGTTTGACCCTAAATGCTTAAAATGAACTCTAAAAAATATGAGACTGTATATACTGATCCCCCAATTCCCTATGAAGGCTTCTGTAAAGATTTTGTAAAGAAATCATCTGGAAGCTATATCACCAAAATATTCATAGGCTAATACACACGAAAAGGTGAGTAAATCGCCGAATTCCTGTAAATTGGCCCTTAATGCCCAAAATGGACTTTAAAAATTATGAGATTGTACGTACTGCTCCCCCAACTCCCTGCGGAAGGTTCCGTAAATGTTTTACAAAGAAATCATATGGAAACTATATCACCAAAATATCATAGGCTAACACAAACGAAAAACTTAGAAATCGCCTAATTCCTCTAAATTGGTCTATAAATATCCAAAATGGATTCTAAAAATTATGAGATTGTACTTACTGTTCTCCCAAATCCATACAGAGGATTTTGTAAAGGTTTCACAAAGAAATCGTCCAGAAGCCATATTACCAAAATATTCATGGCCTAACACACACGAAAAACTAAGAAAGCCACCTAATTCTTGTAAATTGGCCCTAAATGCCCAAAATGGACTGTAAAAATTTTGAGACTATATGTACTTCTCTCCCAACTTCCTATGGAGAGTTCTGTAAAGGTTTCGTAACGAAATCGTCCAGAAACTATATCAACAAAATATTTATGGCTAACACACACGAAAAATTGAGAAAATAGCCTAAAAGTCTTGTGAATTGGCCCCTAAATGCCCAAAATGGACTATGAAAATTTGGAGACTGAACGTACTGCTCCAGCAACTCTCTACTGAGGGTTCCGTAAGGGTTTCACAAAGAAATTTTTTGAAAGCCATATCACCAAAATTTCATGGTATAATACACACGAAAAACTGAGAAAATTGCCAAGTTCTTGTAAATTAGCCCATAAATGCTCAAAATGGCCTCTAAAAATTATCAAACTATACGTTCTTCTCCCCCAACTCCTTACAGAGGGTTCGTAAAGGTTTCAAAAAGAAATCGTTCAGAGGCCATATCGCCAAAATATTCATGGGCTAGCACACACGAAAAATTATAAAAATCTCCTAATTCCTCTTAATTGTCCCCTAAATGCTCGATATGAACTCTAAAACTTGTGAGATTGTACGTACTGCTCCACCAACTCCTTACAGAAGGTTCCATAAAGGTCTTGGAAAGAAATCATTTGAAATTCATATCATCAAAATATTTATGGGCTAACACACAAGAAAATTTGGGAAAATCGTCTAATTCTTGTAAATTGGCTCCTAAATGCCAAAAATGGACTCCAAAAATTGTGTGATTGTGCGTATAGCTCCTTGAACTCCCCACGGAGGGTTCCGTAAAGGTTTTGCAAAGAAATCATTCGGAATTCATATCACTTAGTATTATGGATTAACACACACAAAAAATTGAAAAAATCACCTAATTCTTTTAAATTGACCCCTAAATGCCCAAAATGGACTCTAAAAATTGTGAGATTGTACGTACTGCTCCCCCAAATCGCTACGGAGGGTTACATAAAGGTTTTGAAAAGAAATTATGCAGAAGTCATATCACCAAAGTATTCAAGGGCTAACACACATGAAGAACTAAGAAAATCACCTAATTTCTATAAATTGACCTCTAAATGCCAAAATATGCTCTAAAAATTGTGAGAATTTACGTATTGCTCCCCAAAATCCCTGTGGAGGATTCCGTAAAGATTTCGCAAAAAAATCATCAGAAGCATCATATTTTAAATATTGTTAAAATTATTCAGCCAACCATGCTCTTTTAAATTGTACATTATAAGCATTATCTTTCATGTTTCTTCAAATTCAATAATAGAATTACATTCAAACATGCACTTGTCAAGTTTTAAAGAACGTTTATAATTTTTAAGTGAACCCAAATGAGATGGAGCATTATGAGCTATGTGACATGGACACAATCTATGTCCGATGCTCGACGTCATTTCTCTAATGGCAATTGTCGTTACTCAAGCTTAGTTAATTATAATATGTGGGATAATACTTTTCCTTGACTTTAAAAATGTCAAAAATAACCATCTGAAAGATTCAAATAGAAAAACACAATAAAAAATTATATTTTGTCAATGATGATTTATTACAATAAATGATTCATAAATCATACAATACCCGTTTGTTCAATATATGATATCAAAAGACACGACCAAAAAGTTGTAGTCAATCCGGAGTCGACCATCTTTCCATGAAAAGTTAGCTATATGCCCTTCAGAATCAAGTTGAAAATCCCAATAAAAGAAAGTCTCACTCGCTTGTCTATTTTTAAATTTGTTAAAAACTCTTAAGAATGCCCATCTTGCATCTTTGATTTCATCAATTGATCTATAAATGAGATAGAACTTGAAAATTAAGTCACATGCAAGAAGAAGAAGTTGATCGCAACCCTAATAAGTCTTTCCACCGTAAGTTTACGTTAGCAACTAACTTTACTTCCTTTTAGATTATAATTAATATTTATTTTTAGTTATTTATTAAAATAAGTCTTCTAATATATTTTAATTTATCTTACATTGTTAATTAAACTTAATTGGGTATTAATATCGGTGTATGACTATAGATCATCTTTTAATGGTAAGATAATAATAATTTTAAAATTAAATTATTTCAAATTATATAACATCATCATTTTGAAAATGGTTATCACTCTAGAAAACAAAAAGACATACCACCTATGAATTTTATTTTAGACTCTACCTCAAATAACAATTAGTTAATCAAATACCTTAAATGATTATCTTAATAGTTAATTTGAATATAAAAAGGACCAAAGAAAAAATTATATTAATAACAACACCTCAAAAAATATATAAATGATCGATTTCATCAAAAAATATAGTTGAAAATTCATATTCAATTTTATTTTCTTTCTAAATTTTTTTGGGTGGGGTGAGGGTGATCGATTGGATTGCTTTCCCTACATTTCTTATGGATATAAATATTTTTGCTCTCTTTTTCTAATACATTCATCCAAAAGTTTAATGAGATACTATAAAAACATCAACTAAAGTTCAAAGAAAATAATAATTATGATCTCTCCATTGTTCCTCCTGCTTATTTAGTATTTGCTCAATCTTTTCTAACACCAATGTTGTTAACAATGGCATCCCTTATTGCTTTTGTGCTCATTGACCCCCTTTCACTCTCAAACTCTGACTTATAATTTTTAACTTCTTTTCGTACCATATCTTGCAAAACTATCAAACATTCTAGGCTCAATAATTATTTCTCCATACTTGTAAGATCAAAACTGCAATTTTTGAGTTATTGAAATTTGGGGCATAAAAATTGATAGAGTACGTTCAAATGCCGATACATGTGCCAATTCAACTACTTGCTCAATTCGGTTTATTGATTCAAATTCTCACTAGATCTGAATCTAGGTAAAGAGAGACTAAGAGATGCATTGCATTCAGATGACGATACAGGTGCCAATTCAACTACCTGCTCAATTCGGTTCACCCGATTCAAATTCTTGCTAGATCTGAATCCGGATAAAGAGAGACTCAGAGATGTTAATGGATCTGGCATTACAGGTGAAATTGCTGAAAGAGGCAAAATTCCACCTAATAGGGTAATGGACGGATAAAGACACAACTGAGGGAACCTAGAAAATCCCAAATTGCTCAAATCAGATCCAAATGGACTCAGAGATGTTGATGGATCAGACATTACTGGTGAAACTTTTGAAAGAGGCAAAATTCCACCTGGCGGGGCAATGGAAGGATAAAGACACAACTGAGGGAACTTAGAAAAATCCAAATTGCTCAAATTAGGTCCATATGGACTACCTGGATTTGTACTCGCCCTGATACTGAACGATCTCTTCAACAACGGTTGAGGATTTTTGAATGTCAAATCTTTCGACATAGAAGGGTGTTTTCGTTTAAGGGTGAAGTTCCAATGAATTTTTATCGCGTTATTGGTTCAACCCGATAACAAATGGACTATCATAGCCCATTGATACCGAATTTGGCATGAGCTTTGATAATAGTATCATCTTCTTCAAGAGTATAAGTTGATGATCCACTTGAGGAGAAAGTCGATCACACCACCGGAGCCTACAAGATTTTCCAGATCGATTTGGAATCAATTGACCGATAAGAGACCAGTTTTTTGTTCCATGTTCCTCTACTAGCTTCTGCAATAACTCATCCTCTTCAAGATTCCAATATCGACGCTTGATCTGACCCTTTTTCTTCATTGTTTCCACTAAATAAAATTAGTCGAGTATATGAGATAGAAGGAATGAAGGATAGTTGCGATAAAAAGTACAAAGTATATATGTACAGTGGGGTGGTACGGGGAGGTAGGGCCTAGCATTTACTTGGTAAAGACTCGTGAGGAGAGTGGGGAATATATAGTGGGGGTGGAGGTAGAGGGGAAATGGGTGACCGGATTCACAAGTAGTTATTAATTATACAACGGAAGTGTATCACATTGCTAAAATCTCATAAATTAATTAGTTTTTTCCTTTAATTAGTGTTTGGTGGATTGAATAAAAGGGGATAGGATCGGAGTAATATTGAAGTTTGACTAGCTATTATATTAGGTAAAAAAACAAAATAACATTCAAACTAACCATTTTAACTACAAAATAAAAGTTTGACAGATAATTGTTTTTAGGGGTAAAAACTTAATTGTGTATTCACATCAAATCAATGAATATAAGAGATTTACTTTGATAGGCACTTTTATTATATAAGTAGTTTTGACGCACGTGCATTGCACGTAAATGCCACTCTATGTAGTGCACCAAAAATTTAACCTCTTTATGGCCTCCAATTACATTTATCTTCATCTTCTTCTTCTTTTTGACTTTTTTTCTCATTTTAAAATTAGCTTTGATATGTAAAGATACAAAAGTCACTCTTAAAGTCTCTTAATTATACCTCTTAAATATACATTCTCCTCCCTCCCCTATAGTTCATTGCTTAGTTATTGTTGTATTGTTGGAGTTCCTACTTTTAATATAATATAAATAAATATAAATATAAATATAGACGATATATTAAATTGAGTGTTTTTAGTTGGGGGTATTGTAGTAATTGAATATTTAAGTTAGGAGTGTTCAAATTTTACTGTAATTGAATATTTAAGTTAGGAGTGTTCAAATTTTACTGAACTTTAAAACTCACTCAACGGCTGTAAATCACACTTGAGTTTTTTAAGAAGAGAAGAATAGAAAACTTAGAAATTTGTAGTTTAAAAATATGAGGAAACCCCTCCATTTATAGCCAACAAAGCGCGGTATGAACATGTGCTTATTGTGCCTTATCAGTAAACAACCCTTCGAAAAAATCATAACTCATTGAAAAAGTTACAACTTTATGAAAAAGTCACAACTCTTTGAAAAGTCACAACCCTTCAATGTGAAAAGATGTCTGAGAAATATAAAATATAAAAGATATACTAAATTGGGTGTTTAAAAATGTGAGGAAACCTCTATTTCTAGCCAACAAAGGATAGTATGAACAAATGTTTATTGTGCCTAATCAGAAAAGTCGCAACCTTTCAAAAAGTCACAATCCTTTGGAAAGGTCACAACTCATTGGAAAAGTAACAACTCTTTGGAAAAGTCACAATCCTTCAATATGAAAAGATATCTACTTTTAATATAATATAATATATATAAAAGATATACTAAATTGGTGTTTTAAGTTAGGAGACATTATAGTAATTTAACATTCAAGTTAAGGAATTCATTTTTTTAAGGTAGTATCGTATAGGAGATAATAATTGATCAACTATACTCTAAACTTAATCTATCAATTTAATATGAAAAATTGAGTGATTTATGTGAAATTTTCAAATCATCAACCCTTCAAGAAGTTTGTATAAATTTGAGAAAGGAAGTGAAATATATACATTGTAAGGAAGAGGATATAGGGTGGACTTTTGACTAGCTGGCCTGGCTGCAGAGTATAAAGTACGCGGGAAGCTGGAAGTTAATATATACATAATGTCTTTCGTGTGTATTTATAAAAAACAATTGTTTATTGTTCGTGTTCGTTTTCTATACTCTTATTGAATATTGATTAATTTAAATTCGCACGTTAAAAGGGTCATTTATGACTGCAACACCCCCAACAAAAATTAATTTCCATATCCGAAATTCGAATTTGAGATCTCTAATAAGGAATGGAAGGATCCAATCATTTCAACATAACCTATTTTAATTGTGTTTACAAGTTAAATATTCATTTTTAGATATGACTTGAAGAAGAGAAAGTGGAAAAGAGAAAAAGTATCCACCACTAAAATTTACATCAAAGTAATAAATATATAACAATTTAGTTTACGTATAATTTGCATGTTGCATAGTCAATTACATGATTATAATAAGTTTACCTGATTTAATAATTACTTCATTTCTTTTTATGTAGTCACTATGTTTGACTAAAATATGAAATATAAGAAAGAATTAAAGACTTTTTAAGTTAGTAAATCTATTATAAGTTAGTACACTTGATTAAAGACAACCTGACACAATTCAAACTTAACTATTTCTAACTATAAAATAAAGGGAAAATTTTATATATGGCAAACAGATTTAAGCAAATTATGCTCCATGGGTATAGTTTATCTAATTACGCTCTATGAGTATAGTTTAGTTTGCTATGGAGCCTTTTGTTTGTATATCCCGTTTTTTATGTTATAAATTTATACAATTTTTTTTCAATAAATGGAAACATAGGCGCTAAATACAGTAACAGAAAGTTAACAAAATTTCATGATTGCAAGCTAAACGATTAATAACAAAATATTTCGCCAAAAATGAGTTCTAGTACGATACAAACACCATAACAATCAATTTTTTCTCAAATTTTATACAAACGTTCATAACAACAATAAATTATCAAACCAACAAAATTTCAATGCATTCGTATACTGATTGTTTTATACTTATACAACACGTCCCTCATCAATACAACTTATACAATCAAATGTATATGCAAATCTAACAAAAGTTCTTACCTTTATACATATTATAAATTAGAAAATATACAATTTTTTCTCAAATTTTATACAAACCTTCATAACAACAATAAATTATCAAACCAACAAAATTTCAATGCATTTGTATGCTGATTGTTATATAGATTTTTCTGAAATTTTATACAAACGTTCATAACAACAATAAATTATCAAACTAACAAAATTTCAATGCTACAAATTTTTCTCAAATTTTATACAAAACATTCATAACAACAATAAATTATCAAACCAACAAAATTCAATGCATTTGTATATAGATTGTTATACAAGTTTTTCTCAAATTTTATACAAACGTTCATAACAACAATAAATTATCAAACCAACAAAATTTCAATGCATTTGTATACTGATTGTTTTATACTTATACAACATGTCCCTCATCAATACAACTTATACAATCAAATGTATATTCAAATCTAACAAAAGTTCTTACCTTTATACATATTATAAATTAGAAAATATACAAAACCTCTAGTAACCCTCTTGGATGGAGTTCCATCATTCATTTTTTTTTTCCAGAAAAAGCTTGAAATCTGAAGACTACAAAGAGAATTTTGAGAAAAAAATTTCCAAAAACAAAGAAGCATAATACATATACAAATGAGAGAAAAAAAGAGGACACGATTTAGGTTGTTACCTGCAAAAGTGAAATCACGATTAAGAGGGAGAGAATGAAATTCAAATTTCAAACCAGATGTGTATGAGCGATTTTAGGAGAAAAGAAGGGAATGGAGATAGGAGAAATAATATTGTGTTTGTATAAAAAGATATACGAAGTCCGAGAATGGTTAATTTGCATCGGTATACAAATTACGCGTGGGTCCCATAATTAATGGCAAAAAAATTGAAACTGTATTTATTAAATGTAAATAAATTAAACTATACCCCTTATTAATTAATAACCTAGTAAGGTTTGCCATTCCGCGTAATTTTTCCTAAAATAAATCATATCTTACAAAATGAGAAACAAACATTAAATACTTCATTTTTAAAATCACATTATTAGTAATCTAGTTATACAGTTGTATAACCGTAAATAATGAAGGATAGTCAGTTGAACACCCTTCGTCGAGAAATTACACTTTGTATATCAAAAATTATATGAACTATATAGGTCAAAAATTATTTTTCAAATGTATATATTAAATTTTAAACACTCTTAACGAAATTTTTTATTTTTCCACTAAAAGTTACGACAATAAGAGGTAAGGAACATAAAAAACTGTGATGGAATAACAACTTTCAACGATTTGAGTCCTATCGATGAATTTTGGGAAGCACTTTTTCTGGAATAACAAGAACTTTCAACTCTTGTCAACGTAGATTTTGTTTTCAAAAAATATTTTTGTTGGAGCCTGAAGGGTAGTTTAGTCATTGAACATTCAACACTTGATTCAAAATGTCTTTTTCAAATGAAAATATTTCTAATTCTAACGTATTATAAATAAATGTTGTGTCTAGATCCCAAAATTCTCACTTACCATATTTTCCCTCTATATATCAGAGAAAACTATTTTAATTTTTTCTTATATCGGGTTATCTGCTCTTAACTGTTTGAAGTTTTTTTTAACGGATTAACTGAAAATTCGATAGTAAATTAATAAATTATATTTATATCATTCGACGTATAAAGTCTTTGGCTTAGGGTTTAATTTCATAATTTTATTTCTGACGGTCTCAAACTCTCGGCTATTATGTGTTGGCATCTGAGGAAGAAGCAATCTGTCAACTAATGCACATGGGATTTGCTCATGGAGCCTTAAGGGTACTTTGGTCATTCAACTAATGCGCGTGGGTTTTTAGCAATTTGTCATTTATTGCATGCAATATGGTTCATTTGATTTGCCACCTTATTTCTAATTTCATTGATTTTTTTTAATGTAAAATCTTAGCGGTTAAATCAATAATGATCAACAATCGATAAATTAATATTTTAATGATTCTATAAAAGTTTAGCATATATACAAATCAATGACTAATAAATTGAACTGATAAACTTCAATGCCTAATCAAACCGACTGATACGCAACCCTAGGAGAATCTAGTATATAGCTTAGGTAATTAAAAATATATCCGCTTTTGATGTTTACATTATTATAACGAACTCTGAGATGTGTTTTCATTTACCATTTTATCACTAAATTATAGTTAATTAATTCAAATTATCACCTTAATTTTTTACTTAACTATAGTAAATTAATATGAGTTAGTG
This sequence comes from Solanum appendiculatum, assembly GCA_018342035.1. Taxonomy (NCBI): domain Eukaryota; kingdom Viridiplantae; phylum Streptophyta; class Magnoliopsida; order Solanales; family Solanaceae; genus Solanum; species Solanum appendiculatum. The sequence continues at coordinate 31,714 of JAGDQO010001127.1, read as the reverse complement.
TAAATATAGGAAAACAAACTACTTTTTCATTTAATTTATCGATTCATTTGAATTAAATAGGTTTGCTCGATTCATTCACTAAGATAGTATAAATAATGAATTTCAAATCCATTAAATTGAATGTATTGGGATTTACTACCAAATTTAATTAAACATCTCAATTAAATTCTAAATCTGTCTCGAAGAGAAAATTATGATGGAAATATTTAAGAAAAACTCAAAACTCGAGATATGCAAAATAAAATGACTCCCTAGAGTTGGTATCATACCGTTTTAGGTCTTGATAATTTTTTTACTGATTGAAGTTATTACATTGTCTGATTAAAGCTTTTTTTTAAAAAAAAAAAATTGTTGGAGCATGAAGGGTAGTTTAGTCATTCAACGTTCATTTGAAATGCCTTTTTGGAACGATCACCATTCTAATCCAAAATTTCATATATCGCAAAACTCACACTTACCATATTTTCCCTCTATCTATATATGAGAGGATGTAGTAGTAATCCACAGAGGCGTATCCAGGATTTCGAGATGAGGGGGTGCACTATTGTAAAAAGGTGGATCTAAGATGTAAATTTGATCGGATATATCTATACATATATAAGATTCAGATTTCTAACCTGACATAGAGAGGTGCACCCAATCATCGTCACATAATATGATACTCCGAGTATGGGTTTACACATCTATATTTCAATATTTTTAAAAAAGTATAACACTATTATGTATGATCTCGGGAGGGGAGCATAGGTTCACGTGAACCCGGTGACCCCCTTAGATACGCCTTTGGTAATCCATATGTCTGTTTAGTTTAAGCCGCCAACAATTCACAAGTAATGGCCTCTTTAAACTCTAACTTCCTCAATTACATTCTTTTCCGCTATCTCAGTGAATCAGGTAATTTTATTCTCATTTCAGAACCTGTTCTATCTTCTTACAGAAAATTTGATTTCTGAACTTCCTGTGAATCCAAGTTTAATTGATGTTGTATTTCTATTCTGAACTCCCCATGAATCCGTGTTTAATTGCCTTGATATGCTTTACTTGAGCCGAGAGGATCCGAGTTTGGAAACAGGACCGATCCTCTATCTGCACAAGGTAGGGGTTAAGGTTTGCGTATATACCAACCTCCCCACACACCCCTGGATATGTTGTTGTTGTTAGATTATGTTTTCTTTTTGAGTTTATACCACTACACAATGTCTAGCGGCTTTTATTAATAATATAATTTTAAAAAACCTCACCAGGGATAAGCAAGGGGGCTAGATGATGTTAAATTCTGCAGAGTAAAGATTTTTCTGTAACCATAAGTGTTGTTATGAGCCAAGGATCTATCGAAAACAGTCTCTCAACCTCAAAGTGGTTAAGGACACAAATAATTTTCATCATTTAGTTTATGGGTTCATCTGAATTAAATAGGTTTGATCAATTCATCAACTAAAATGACAAATTTTGAATTCAGGAAGTTGAATGTGTTTGTGATATATTACCAAATTTAAACATCTCATTTAAATTTTGTATCTGTCTCTCCATTTTTAGATAGGATTAAATAAATTTAACTTTCAAATCTTGCCCATGAGAAAGTCATAGCTGGAGCTGAAATTTTCGTACTTGTTTCAAATGCTGGTTTAGTTTTTACATGTTGTATGGAGGCATTGGAACAGTTGCTCCTGATTGAACAGCCAAAATTTCAGTTACTTTTAGTGATCGTCCAAGGTCCTTTATAATACCAGTTGTTGTTGCTCCATTGAATATGATTTGTTAATACGGTGGCTGACACCTTGACTTTAATCGTGATGGACTAGTACGGTAGTATCTAATCGGTCTACTGGTTTTGCTAATATATTTTTTCAGGATTCACACATTCAACATTTAATTTTGGATACGAGGCTGGGATCATTAAAAGCACAATGGATGGAAATTTAGTTCCTCCTGGTGCTCTTATTAAATTTGTGCAAAAGGGTATTCAGTATCTTGAACTGGAAACAAATTTGAGCAATGTAAGGCAAACATTTTGATATTCTAATTTTTCTATATGAAGTTTAGATCTTTTTATAACTTTGAACTAACCAATAATAACTACGGAATGCAGGATGATACCGATATGGATGAAGACTTCAAGTTTCTAGAGCCTTTGGATCTCATTACAAAGAATGTATATGAGCTGCAGAAAATAATAAAAGAGAAAAAGGAAAAGCTTCAGAAAGATAAACCTAGGCGGAAGGATAAGGCGAATGCTGACCATAAGAGGGACCACAAACAAGAACCTGCAAGAGAAAGGGAGAAGGAGAAACAACAGAATGAAAAAGAGCGTGAACGGGACAGAGAAAGGAGTGATGTAATGGTTTTGGAAGGACATACGTCTGAGGTTCGCAATGATTTCTCAATAGGTGATCCAATATATATCTTCTGTTTTCTGTCTTCTATATTAACTACAATTCTCTTTTGTTTCTAAACTCATGCTAGGTTTTTGTCTGTGCTTGGAGTCCAGAAGGGTCACTGCTTGCATCTGGGTAAGCATTAGTACCATTTCTTTCTTTTTTGTTCTCGTCTATGAATCAACTGATGTTCATATTCGTATTTTTGTTTTTTTTTTCTCTTTGTTAAAAGGTTGAGAGTAGTTTTAGACTCGTCTAAGGAATCACGACTCTTATAGCTAACCATGTGTAATATCACATTAGGTCCGCATACTCCACTGCTAGAATTTGGACTATTGGAGATGGTCCATGTAATTCTACTATCCAAAGGAGGCCTCCAAATGTTTTGATTTTGAACCATTTGGAAAGTCAAGCAACTGAGGAAAACAAGGATGTTACATCACTTGACTGGAATGTGAGTTTTCTACTGCTTGTTTTGGGCTGACTTACGTTGATCTATACTTTTCTGGTGGACTTTATGAAATTAGACTGCATTGCTTGGGCTTACCAATTTGATTTTCTTGTTTTTATGACTTTTCTTGTACAGATTGAGGGTACCCTGCTTGCGACAAGTTCTTATGATGGCCAAGCCAGAATCTGGCAACAATCTGGTAAGGGGAATGGAGGAAAAACTTGTTTTGAAGATTGAATGTATAAATTGCCACCATTTTTAATGTCTTGTTTTCTCTTACTGACATTTCATCCAGGGGAATTGGTTAGTACTCTTAACAAACAAAAAGGGCCAATCACCTCTTTGAAGTGGAACAAGAACGGTGATTATCTCCTTAGCGGTAGTATCGATACAACTGCCGTTGTTTGGAATGTGAAGGCTGGAGAATGGAAGAAGCAGTTCGATTTTCATTCAGGTGTTTTGTTTCCCTTGTTCTGTCTCAATTTTCCTTTATATTTTACCTCATATCTTGGCAAGGATAGATTTTGTTTTGCTTTGCATATATTCTCACTGTTGTTATACAACCCCATGCAGGTCCATTGCTTGATGTTGCTTGGCAAAACAATGATTCTTTCGCGACCAGCTTCGCTGATAATATGATATATGTTTGTAAAGTTGGAGAGAACAAACCAGTAAAAACGTTCTCAAGACATCAGGTGTGGTCCAGTGCAAATTGAATTTCTAGGTGAACACTGAAGCTTAGCATGTTATGCTTGATTGGAACATTTATGTATCCTTTGTGAATAGTCTTAAAGGGTTGTTTACTTTGCCATTGCAGAATGAAATCAATGCTATTAAGTGGGACTCCTCAGGTTCCTTGCTGGCTTCATGCTCTGATGATACCACAGTTCAGGTAATTCCATTTAAGGTATTTTAAGGTAGAGAGGCGGTGTGGTGTGCAACTGGCCCTCGGGGATTTCTCGGTTAACAGAAAAAGAACTCTGCATTGCCTAGATTAGAGAAATAATAGTGCCTAAGGATTCAACAAATTACAGAAGTCCAGATTAGAGAAAGTTGAATTTTGGCTTCAACTTTTCCTGCACTAGGACTTTGAATACGGTGTTTCCAAGAAATTCTGCTTATTGTTTCATTGTTTCTGTGCAGATATGGAGCATGAAACAGGATGTCTGCTTGCATGATTTCAGAGAACATCGCAAAGTATTCAATTTTTGTTCTTTCTTTTTCTTTGTGGTTTTTGTTGATTCATTTAATCAAATCAGACATCAGCTGCTGACTAACATGTTTTTGTTAGGAGTTATCTACCATCAAATGGAGTCCAACTGGTGCTGGTACAAGCAATCCGAATCAACAGTTGTTGCTGGCAAGGTATTCTATCTATTGCTACCGGTCATGTTTAAAGTATTCCTTCACATGTGGTGGTAGCACAAGGTTCTCGATTATATACACATCAGTGTCGTAGATTATGATTGGATCATTGTTCATAGCTAAGCGATAAAGGTTCTATATTTTGCCAGACACAATTTTCACTGTTTATAAGAAAGTACTCCCGTCCCACCATTCCATTTTATATGACACTATTTCTGTTTAATCCTTTCAAGCCCCTGCTTTGTTTGCACTTTAGGCTCCTAGTTGAATCAATCTTGTGTACCATATAGCAATTTTAGGGGGTAGGAAGGATGGTGCCTGCTAGTTAGAAGTTACATTTTTCTAGTCAAATTTTGTTCAATGTTCCAATTCTTTAGGTAGAAGAGTAACAGATATATGTTAAAGGCGCGCTTAAGCTTTGAAGCGAGACTCAAAAGGCCCAGCGAACTTTAAAGTCCCAAGAATTGAGTTTCAATTTTTGGAATGATTGTGATCTGGCCCGTAATCAACTTGCGAGTGAAAATAATCCAGAGAGATACAGTTTCACTTTTGTTATACAACCCCATGCAGGTCCATTGCTTGATGTTGCTTGGCAAAACAATGATTCTTTCGCGACCCGCTCCGCTGATAATATGATATATGTTTGTAAAGTTGGAGAGAACAAACCAGTCAAAACGTTCTCTGGACATCAGGTGTGGTCCAGTGCAAATTGAATTTCTAGGTGAACACTGAAGCTTAGCATGTTATGCTTGATTGGAACATTTATGTATCCTTTGTGAATAGTCTTAAAGGGTTGTTTACTTTGCCATTGCAGAATGAAATCAATGCTATTAAGTGGGACTCCTCAGGTTCCTTGCTGGCTTCATGCTCTGATGATACCACAGTTCAGGTAATTCCATTTAAGGTATTTTAAGGTAGAGAGGCGGTGTGGTGTGCAACTGGCCCTCGGGGATTTCTCGGTTAACAGAAAAAGAACTCTGCATTGCCTAGATTAGAGAAATAATAGTGCCTAAGGATTCAACAAACTACAGAAGTCCAGATTAGAGAAAGTTGAATTTTAGCTTCAACTTTTCCTGCACTAGGACTTTGAATACGGTGTTTCCAAGAAATTCTGCTTATTGTTTCATTGTTTCTGTGCAGATATGGAGCATGAAACAGGATGTCTGCTTGCATGATTTCAGAGAACATCGCAAAGTATTCAATTTTTGTTCTTTCTTTTTCTTTGTGGTTTTTGTTGATTCATTTAATCAAATCAGACATCAGCTGCTGACTAACATGTTTTTGTTAGGAGTTATCTACCATCAAATGGAGTCCAACTGGTGCTGGTACAAGCAATCCGAATCAACAGTTGTTGCTGGCAAGGTATTCTATCTATTGCTACCGGTCATGTTTAAAGTATTCCTTCACATGTGGTGGTAGCACAAGGTTCTCGATTATATACACATCAGTGTCGTAGATTATGATTGGATCATTGTTCATAGCTAAGCGATAAAGGTTCTATATTTTGCCAGACACAATTTTCACTGTTTATAAGAAAGTACTCCCGTCCCACCATTCCATTTTATATGACACTATTTCTGTTTAATCCTTTCAAGCCCCTGCTTTGTTTGCACTTTAGGCTCCTAGTTGAATCAATCTTGTGTACCATATAGCAATTTTAGGGGGTAGGAAGGATGGTGCCTGCTAGTTAGAAGTTACATTTTTCTAGTCAAATTTTGTTCAATGTTCCAATTCTTTAGGTAGAAGAGTAACAGATATATGTTAAAGGCGCGCTTAAGCTTTGAAGCGAGACTCAAAAGGCCCAGCGAACTTTAAAGTCCCAAGAATTGAGTTTCAATTTTTGGAATGATTGTGATCTGGCCCGTAATCAACTTGCGAGTGAAAATAATCCAGAGAGATACAGTTTCACTTTTGTTATACAACCCCATGCAGGTCCATTGCTTGATGTTGCTTGGCAAAACAATGATTCTTTCGCGACCCGCTCCGCTGATAATATGATATATGTTTGTAAAGTTGGAGAGAACAAACCAGTAAAAACGTTCTCTGGACATCAGGTGTGGTCCAGTGCAAATTGAATTTCTAGGTGAACACTGAAGCTTAGCATGTTATGCTTGATTGGAACATTTATGTATCCTTTGTGAATAGTCTTAAAGGGTTGTTTACTTTGCCATTGCAGAATGAAATCAATGCTATTAAGTGGGACTCCTCAGGTTCCTTGCTGGCTTCATGCTCTGATGATACCACAGTTCAGGTAATTCCATTTAAGGTATTTTAAGGTAGAGAGGCGGTGTGGTGTGCAACTGGCCCTCGGGGATTTCTCGGTTAACAGAAAAAGAACTCTGCATTGCCTAGATTAGAGAAATAATAGTGCCTAAGGATTCAACAAACTACAGAAGTCCAGATTAGAGAAAGTTGAATTTTAGCTTCAACTTTTCCTGCACTAGGACTTTGAATACGGTGTTTCCAAGAAATTCTGCTTATTGTTTCATTGTTTCTGTGCAGATATGGAGCATGAAACAGGATGTCTGCTTGCATGATTTCAGAGAACATCGCAAAGTATTCAATTTTTGTTCTTTCTTTTTCTTTGTGGTTTTTGTTGATTCATTTAATCAAATTAGACATCAGCTGCTGACTAACATGTTTTTGTTAGGAGTTATCTACCATCAAATGGAGTCCAACTGGTGCTGGTACAAGCAATCCGAATCAACAGTTGTTGCTGGCAAGGTATTCTATCTATTGCTACCGGTCATGTTTAAAGTATTCCTTCACATGTGGTGGTAGCACAAGGTTCTCGATTATATACACATCAGTGTCGTAGATTATGATTGGATCATTGTTCATAGCTAAGCGATAAAGGTTCTATATTTTGCCAGACACAATTTTCACTGTTTATAAGAAAGTACTCCCGTCCCACCATTCCATTTTATATGACACTATTTCTGTTTAATCCTTTCAAGCCCCTGCTTTGTTTGCACTTTAGGCTCCTAGTTGAATCAATCTTGTGTACCATATAGCAATTTTAGGGGGTAGGAAGGATGGTGCCTGCTAGTTAGAAGTTACATTTTTCTAGTCAAATTTTGTTCAATGTTCCAATTCTTTAGGTAGAAGAGTAACAGATATATGTTAAAGGCGCGCTTAAGCTTTGAAGCGAGACTCAAAAGGCCCAGCGAACTTTAAAGTCCCAAGAATTGAGTATCAATTTTTGGAATGATTGTGATCTGGCCCGTAATCAACTTGCGAGTGAAAATAATCCAGAGAGATACAGTTTCACTTTTGTTATACAACCCCATGCAGGTCCATTGCTTGATGTTGCTTGGCAAAACAATGATTCTTTCGCGACCCGCTCCGCTGATAATATGATATATGTTTGTAAAGTTGGAGAGAACAAACCAGTAAAAACGTTCTCTGGACATCAGGTGTGGTCCAGTGCAAATTGAATTTCTAGGTGAACACTGAAGCTTAGCATGTTATGCTTGATTGGAACATTTATGTATCCTTTGTGAATAGTCTTAAAGGGTTGTTTACTTTGCCATTGCAGAATGAAATCAATGCTATTAAGTGGGACTCCTCAGGTTCCTTGCTGGCTTCATGCTCTGATGATACCACAGTTCAGGTAATTCCATTTAAGGTATTTTAAGGTAGAGAGGCGGTGTGGTGTGCAACTGGCCCTCGGGGATTTCTCGGTTAACAGAAAAAGAACTCTGCATTGCCTAGATTAGAGAAATAATAGTGCCTAAGGATTCAACAAACTACAGAAGTCCAGATTAGAGAAAGTTGAATTTTAGCTTCAACTTTTCCTGCACTAGGACTTTGAATACGGTGTTTCCAAGAAATTCTGCTTATTGTTTCATTGTTTCTGTGCAGATATGGAGCATGAAACAGGATGTCTGCTTGCATGATTTCAGAGAACATCGCAAAGTATTCAATTTTTGTTCTTTCTTTTTCTTTGTGGTTTTTGTTGATTCATTTAATCAAACCAGACATCAGCTGCTGACTAACATGTTTTTGTTAGGAGTTATCTACCATCAAATGGAGTCCAACTGGTGCTGGTACAAGCAATCCGAATCAACAGTTGTTGCTGGCAAGGTATTCTATCTATTGCTACCGGTCATGTTTAAAGTATTCCTTCACATGTGGTGGTAGCACAAGGTTCTCGATTATATACACATCAGTGTCGTAGATTATGATTGGATCATTGTTCATAGCTAAGCGATAAAGGTTCTATATTTTGCCAGACACAATTTTCACTGTTTATAAGAAAGTACTCCCATCCCACCATTCCATTTTATATGACACTATTTCTGTTTAATCCTTTCAAGCCCCTGCTTTGTTTGCACTTTAGGCTCCTAGTTGAATCAATCTTGTGTACCATATAGCAATTTTAGGGGGTAGGAAGGATGGTGCCTGCTAGTTAGAAGTTACATTTTTCTAGTCAAATTTTGTTCAATGTTCCAATTCTTTAGGTAGAAGAGTAACAAATATATGTTAAAGGCGCGCTTAAGCTTTGAAGCGAGACTGAAAAGGCCCAGCGAACTTTAAAGTCCCAAGAATTGAGTTTCAATTTTTGGAATGATTGTGATCTGGCCCGTAATCAACTTGCGAGTGAAAATAATCCAGAGAGATACAGTTTCACTGTTGTTATACAACCCCATGCAGGTCCATTGCTTGATGTTGCTTGGCAAAACAATGATTCTTTCGCGACCCGCTCCGCTGATAATATGATATATGTTTGTAAAGTTGGAGAGAACAAACCAGTCAAAACGTTCTCTGGACATCAGGTGTGGTCCAGTGCAAATTGAATCTCTAGGTGAACACTGAAGCTTAGCATGTTATGCTTGATTGGAACATTTATGTATCCTTTGTGAATAGTCTTAAAGGGTTGTTTACTTTGCCATTGCAGAATGAAATCAATGCTATTAAGTGGGACTCCTCAGGTTCCTTGCTGGCTTCATGCTCTGATGATACCACAGTTCAGGTAATTCCATTTAAGGTATTTTAAGGTAGAGAGGCGGTGTGGTGTGCAACTGGCCCTCGGGGATTTCTCGGTTAACAGAAAAAGAACTCTGCATTGCCTAGATTAGAGAAATAATAGTGCCTAAGGATTCAACAAACTACAGAAGTCCAGATTAGAGAAAGTTGAATTTTAGCTTCAACTTTTCCTGCACTAGGACTTTGAATACGGTGTTTCCAAGAAATTCTGCTTATTGTTTCATTGTTTCTGTGCAGATATGGAGCATGAAACAGGATGTCTGCTTGCATGATTTCAGAGAACATCGCAAAGTATTCAATTTTTGTTCTTTCTTTTTCTTTGTGGTTTTTGTTGATTCATTTAATCAAATTAGACATCAGCTGCTGACTAACATGTTTTTGTTAGGAGTTATCTACCATCAAATGGAGTCCAACTGGTGCTGGTACAAGCAATCCGAATCAACAGTTGTTGCTGGCAAGGTATTCTATCTATTGCTACCGGTCATGTTTAAAGTATTCCTTCACATGTGATGGTAGCACAAGGTTCTCGATTATATACACATCAGTGTCGTAGATTATGATTGGATCATTGTTCATAGCTAAGCGATAAAGGTTCTATATTTTGCCAGACACAATTTTCACTGTTTATAAGAAAGTACTCCCGTCCCACCATTCCATTTTATATGACACTATTTCTGTTTAATCCTTTCAAGCCCCTGCTTTGTTTGCACTTTAGGCTCCTAGTTGAATCAATCTTGTGTACCATATAGCAATTTTAGGGGGTAGGAAGGATGGTGCCTGCTAGTTAGAAGTTACATTTTTCTAGTCAAATTTTGTTCAATGTTCCAATTCTTTAGGTAGAAGAGTAACAAATATATGTTAAAGGCGCGCTTAAGCTTTGAAGCGAGACTGAAAAGGCCCAGCGAACTTTAAAGTCCCAAGAATTGAGTTTCAATTTTTGGAATGATTGTGATCTGGCCCGTAATCAACTTGCGAGTGAAAATAATCCAGAGAGATACAGTTTCACTGTTGTTATACAACCCCATGCAGGTCCATTGCTTGATGTTGCTTGGCAAAACAATGATTCTTTCGCGACCCGCTCCGCTGATAATATGATATATGTTTGTAAAGTTGGAGAGAACAAACCAGTCAAAACGTTCTCTGGACATCAGGTGTGGTCCAGTGCAAATTGAATCTCTAGGTGAACACTGAAGCTTAGCATGTTATGCTTGATTGGAACATTTATGTATCCTTTGTGAATAGTCTTAAAGGGTTGTTTACTTTGCCATTGCAGAATGAAATCAATGCTATTAAGTGGGACTCCTCAGGTTCCTTGCTGGCTTCATGCTCTGATGATACCACAGTTCAGGTAATTCCATTTAAGGTATTTTAAGGTAGAGAGGCGGTGTGGTGTGCGACTGGCCCTCGGGGATTTCTCGATTAACATAAAAAGAACTCTGCATTGCCTAGATTAGAGAAATAATAGTGCCTAAGGATTCAACAAATTACAGAAGTCCAGATTAGAGAAAGTTGAATTTTAGCTTCAACTTTTCCTGCACTAGGACTTTGAATACGGTGTTTCCAAGAAATTCTGCTTATTGTTTCATTGTTTCTGTGCAGATATGGAGTATGAAACAGGATGTCTGCTTGCATGATTTCAGAGAACATCGCAAAGTATTCAATTTTTGTTCTTTCTTTTTCTTTGTGGTTTTTGTTGATTCATTTAATCAAATCAGACATCAGCTGGTGACTAACATGTTTTTGTTAGGAGTTATCTACCATCAAATGGAGTCCAACTGGTGCTGGTACAAGCAATCCGAATCAACAGTTGTTGCTGGCAAGGTATTCTATCTATTGCTACCGGTCATGTTTAAAGTATTCCTTCACATGTGGTGGTAGCACAAGGTTCTCGATTATATACACATTAGTGTCGTAGATTATGATTGGATCATTGTTCATAGCTAAGCGATAAAGGTTCTATATTTTGCCAGACACAATTTTCACTGTTTATAAGAAAGTACTCCCGTCCCACCATTCCATTTTATATGACAGTATTTCTGTTTAATCCTTTCAAGCCCCTGCTTTGTTTGCACTTTAGGCTCCTAGTTGAATCAATCTTGTGTACCATATAGCAATTTTAGGGGATAGGAAGGATGGTGCCTGCTAGTTAGAAGTTACATTTTTCTAGTCAAATTTTGTTCAATGTTCCAATTCTTTAGGTAGAAGAGTAACAGATATATGTTAAAGGCGCGCTTAAGCTTTGAAGCGAGACTCAAAAGGCCCAGCGAACTTTAAAGTCCCAAGAATTGAGTTTCAATTTTTGGAATGATTGTGATCTGGCCAGTAATCAACTTGCGAGTGAAAATAATCCAGAGAGATACAGTTTCACTTTAACCATCCAGCATATAGATTTTTGGTGTGCACTGATTTAATGTATTGCGCCTAACCTTTTATTTCTTTGAGCTTATTGGTTTTGTTTTATTGTCTGTCTGTGTAGTGCTTCATTTGACTCTACCTTGAAGCTATGGGATGTTGAACTAGGGCGTCTTCTTCACAGCTTGAACGGTCATAGGTAATGAATGTTAACTCATTATGTCTACTTGGAACGGACACAGGAGATATTAAGGCACTCTTAATAAAATTACACTTTTTAATCGTCAAATGATAGGCTCGAGTATTATGGGTTTGTTTACTAGTACTCAATTGAACTATCCATACGTGTGTATCTTTCTTTTAGATCATCAAATCTTTGAATCGTTCTTGTTGAATGTTTTTGTTTTTTACTAATTAAGTAGGTTCTCTTCCATTTTGAATCCAGGGAACCTGTTTACTCTGTTGCATTTAGTCCGAACAGTGAATACTTGGCAAGTGGGTCATTGGATAAATGCGTGAATATATGGTCAGTGAAGGAGGCCAAGATTGTAAGAACTTACAATGGCGATGGCGGTATTTTTGATGTGTGTTGGAACAAGGAAGGTAACAAGGTTGCAGCTAGTTTCGCAAACAATGTGGTTTGTGTGTTTGATATGCGATTGTAGAGGTTGAGGAATAGCTTCAAAATTGAAGAAACTCTGAAGTCACATTGTAGATAAGTTTTTTTTTATTTCTCATTTGGTGTCCGGTTACACACACTGGAGCCCGACTAAATTATTGTGGCATTGATCTAAACTTAGGGTTGCGGTACTACTAGTATAGTAGTTCCGCTTTCTTCTTTTTGTTGCTTGCGAGAAGATTGACATGGCTGTGATTATTCTGATAGGTATTTAGCCACATTGTCATTTCCTTGCTTGAAATTGAACCCAAAAACCTAAAGGATCGTTTAGTCTGCAAACTGGATTATAATATAGGTATTTATATATAGTATCTTTCTTTGTACCTTCAAGTTTAATATTCTAACTTAAGTTTCTCTTAAATTACCAATACCAACACTTCAACTCTTAATATGGTATTATTTCAATTAGATACTTTCGATTTTTGAAAATGTTTTACGTGCGTTCTCATTCATCTATTAGGTAGTTAAGCCCTAGGCATTTTATATGTGAGGTTGATGTGTATAATTAAAAGAGATGTATGTTGTGTGATTAACTAAACTCTCTTAGACTCTAATAGACAACTGAAAACACACGTAGAAGTTATTTTTCAAAATTTGAATCGAAAGTGTCTAATTGAAATACTTTATAGGAGTTCACCTGTTCAATTAAAACAAAAATTTAGTTCAAATATCTAAATAAAATATCCTGACAAATTTAATAAGTTCGACTATGTATTAATCCTTCTTTTTCTGACCCAACAATAAGAACATTCTACAGAAGAAAGGTTTTGTCGTTGTAGTACATGGCATTTTTCAAACCGCTAATTAAAGTATGTATATTACATCCATATAATATATGCATAATGATAAAATAATAATATATAAGATCAATTAAGAACAACTCAGTGAACAAAATATTCCGTATTAATTAATTTATATAATTTGCATCCAAGGATATATCCTACTGGTTAATGTAGGTTGAGTATCATGAGATCTCTAATTCAATTTTCAGTAGAGAAAAAATACTAGGTGATTTCTCTCATTGTTCTATTGTTGATGGATAGAGTTACCTAATACTTGTTGTTGGTAGGAGATGGTAGATATCCCGTGGAATTAATCGAGATGGACGAAAGTGCGCTAACTTAACATCAAGATTATCCAAAAAGAATAAAAATAAATTCTATATTAGCATAATTCAAGAAAGGACTGCATCCCAAAGAATATATTGAAGAGAACCCATGATCCCTCCACTAAAAAAATATTCAAGCATAGAGTCTGTTTCAATGATTACTGGACCAATTTAATGTTGCACACTAATTAAAAGATAAAGTTGGGAACTTTTGTATTCTGTCATGTCTCATTCCATCTTGTTAATGTTTTATGGGATTTTTAAATGAAAAATTGTCTATCTACATATTCTTATTTAACATATTTTTTATTATTCTTTATCAGTTTAAAATATTATAAAATTTTCTTTTTTTCCTCAAAAACCCCACTCATTCGAATACATAACTTCTCAACTCCCAAATACATGTTTCTCTCTTTCTATTTTCACTCTTTCAATTTCTTCATATTTTTACTCCCTCAATCTCAATAGTTACTTTCTTCATTAAAATTTTGAATTTCAAATTTGTTCTCTTTCCAGTCAATCGATTTCAACTTCCTCAATTGGTTATTTTTCATCTTCTCCAACTTACAGTTCATCGTTTTGTGTTCTAATTTTTTTAAAATTATTTTTCATCTTCAAAGTCTTGATACATATGGATGATGCTCTTTCTTTTAGCATTGGGATTACCCAGTTAAGCTCACCTAATATTGATCGTGTTTATGATTCTGACAATGATTATTAGGTTGAAAACAGATCCAAACGATTGCACGATCCATTATCAATGACGAATCAGAATTTTGAGAAGGCGAAGTCGAAGAATGATGTACCTTCGTCTTCTAAAGTGACTATGGAACCCCCCCCCCCCCCCCCCCCCCCAAAAAAAAGGGGTAGAAAAGTTGGATTTGTAATTTCTCGCCCTATGCTACCCAATGTATAGATTTTCGATGTATTTACTTTATTTTGATTTTTAATCTAGCCTTTTTTAGTTATTTCAATGTTCTGATACATTACTTATACAATAATATCTTCATGTTGCAATGTATTATGATTTAAATTTACTGTATTGATACATAAAATCTTACTTTTGTTCAATCGTTAAGTAGTTGTTATAATGTTCAATACAGAAGTAATTGATACATAAATTATACTTAATGTATCACTTGCATTGTATCAAGTTATGAAATGCATCATGAATATTGTACTATAATCTGGAGACTTTTGTATCAGATACAAACATATAATGTACTCCATACATAAATAATATATGATACATTTATATTATATCAAGTTTTAATGAGTATCAGAAACAAATTTGAATCCCTGTGTATCAGATACACATATATAGGATACATAGTAGTTGCAATGGGGTCTTAGTCAATATGTATCATGTACATAAATTTTATTATTTTTAATTGCTATTCATATTTTTTCAATGCAGTATATGAAATACGTTATAAAACAAATTCCTGTCCACTCATTAAGGTTCGATTCAACTTACAACATGAGTTTTGTAGGTGATTTCAAGTTGTCCATAGGAGTTGAAGGTATTGAGTTATTCAAGAAAACTATTTTTGGATCATACCTCAATATCCCTAATTGTAACTATCAAGGCCAAATCACAAAGTGTATGTCGCTTCTTGAGTTGGAGCAGGACAACATCAATGAGCTTCACATTTGTCATGCAAATGGGGAATATATTACATTTCAATTTATACTTTTGAATTAATTCAAGCATCTGCATTCATTTGTGAGAAACTCCTTTCACAATCATGATCATCATAGTAAGTGAGAAATCCTTTCAGCATAGCATCATTTATTCATTTACAATAGCTTTATGAAAACATGTATATCTTCATAAATTCATAATTCATAATTCATAATTCATAGGTTCATCATAGGATCATAGTTGAAAATCATAATTTGGGCATGGATCAATGCAATTTCAACTAAATATCATAGATTAACATCATTTCATGCATTAGAATACTTAATTAATCATAATCAATCATAATTGGAAGAAACCCACATTCTTTGCATTGAAACCCTAATTTGATCAATTGAAAATTGATTTGGGAAGTTGAAATCTTTGGGGACCCCATGGAGGAAAGGACTTCATGGGTGAATACACACATATCTTGATCCTTTAAGTCCAAAAAAATGGAGAATTTGGAGACTTGAATGGAACCGTAGATCTTCTTCTTCTTCCTTAGACTTGAGAGGATTTGGGAGGGTGAATTTGATCAAGTTTTGGAAAATTAGTAGAATGAGTCGTGGATGGATAATTTGGGGGTTTAAAACCTTTATATAGGGCTTAGGGTAGAAGGTAAAACGACATAGTATTGTGTTAAAACAATTAGGAAAAGACCCAAAAGCCCCTTGAAAAATAACTGCCGACTCACTCCTGTGGTTTGGACCTACGGTTCGTAGGTCCTTCTACGGACCGTACTGGTCAACCTAGAAAGATTCAGAAACTTTCTTATTTTTCCAGCTTTTGACGGACACCATCTACAGTTCGTAGGTCCTTCTACGGACCGTAGATACCCATCGTATATCCCAACCTTAGGCTTTAAAATTTTACTAAGTCTAGAAGTGACCTACGAGACCTACCTACGACTCGTACATATGGTGTCGGGCCGCCGTGGTGAACCGTAAAAAAGATTTCTAAGACTTGATTGTAGAAAATTATTTTCCCACTACCTACAGATGCCATCTATGGTCTATAGGTGCTTCTACCAACCGTAGGTACAGCCTGCAACCCGAAAAAAAAATTTCCTTTTTTTTTCAAGTCCGAGGTGTTACATAAATATATGCAACACAAAGTTACATTAGCCACTAAAATGATATTTTAAAAATTACAGAAACTACACGTCAAATAATTGTATCAGACTTTAAAAATAAATTAGAAATAGCATAAACTACAAAAAAAAAATTCACTACTAAAATCATGAAAAAAAACTGACGGATAAAAACTGGAGAGCACTATTTTATCTTACAAAAATCGATGGACAAATCTATTGGTTATTTTCCTGAATAATGTGCGGAAACTCTAAAGTTTTCTTTAAAAAAATGACGAACTTTAGTCGGTTAATTTCGCACAAAATGCACGAACATTATGATTACTTTTTTTTTAAAAAAAAGAAGAAAATATAGGGTGTCCGTCTATTTTTTATCCAATTAATGGACAAACGTTGATTTTTTAAGCGTAAAATTATAGTTGAAGAGTAAAAATAAAAACAATAGAAGTATTTATTTATATCAATTTTTTGATAAAAATTGAGGTTAGTGTATTTCATCTAGCCAACGAACTCCCTCAATTTTTGTATTTTGAGGCACTATTTTTTTGACATTTTAAAGTTCAATTTTTTTTCTATGACCGATAAACATCCTCAATTTTGTTATTTGTATTTGACCTTTATTTTAGTAGTTTTAAATGTGAGTTTTCACTAAAAAAATTTCATAGTTTCCGGCAAATTAAACAAATAGATTTTAATAAATATTTTATTAAAGACTAAAAATGTTAATTTTTGACAAACATAAATGATCAAACTTTTGACAACATAAAGGATCAAAATTGTTAAATACATATTTAAGAGAACATTTTTGATAACTTGTGGTTGTGGTAAACTTAGATGATTAAAAATGTTAAAGTGTATACTTAGGGCACGTTTGCCATGCGATATGAAATTATGATTTGAAATCATGATATGAAATTATGAGATGAAATTATAAGATGAAGTTAAAGTTTGTTTGGACATGCAATTTGAATTTTTTATGTTATATGTTTTCTCATAAACATAAGAACCCTATAAGTTGTAAAACTATTAAAATTGTCCCAATTCTTTATACAATCTTACCAAATAAAGCACAAGTTTATAAAATCGCATAATACACTATCACAAAGATATTATTAAAAAATACAATATTTATTGATCAAACTTTAATTCAATGAAAAAATAAAATTCAACATAAGTTGTGGTGTACTACTTTTTAATATAATCCTCCCACATAGTACGGAGTACAGACAATCTTCTCACGTTGAACTTGCATTTCTCGTTCATATGATTGAGAAGACGAGCCAACATTATTAGTTTGAGTCATTTGTTGGTCAATTTGGTTGGTAAATATATTTGATAAAAAATAATGAATTTGGTGAATATAAATGGTAGAGTAGAAAATGATTTGAAGTAATAATAAATTCTATATTAGTGACAATAATCATTATATGAGGTTTAAAAAGTAATGATATGAATTATAAATTTTATTTACATATAAAATAAATGTTTAGTATATATATGTGGGGTTGTTTTTACAAAATATAAACTTGTGGGTCAATTTTTGTATTTGAAATTCCCAAATCATGATTTTTGGAGAATTTGAGATTTCATCTCATGATATAAAATCATTAGATGAAATCATCATGAAATCACATGTCCAAACGGTGATTTCATCTTATGATTTTATAACGCGATTTCATATTGCATGTCCAAACGTCTACTTAGTAGGCCCTTGGACATGCGATTTCATATCATGATATGAAATCATGAGATGAAATCAGCATTTGGACATGCAATTTCATGCTAATTTCATCTCATGATTTTATATTTGTAACACCCCAGAAAATTTCTAAGTTAAGATCGAACCATTTTTAAATTTGCGTATAAGGTCGTACCAAGTGATTCTTAATTGTTCTTAGATTTTAAGGTCAATTCATTAGTGTGGGAATGATTTTGGATATCAATTAAGGCCACTAGAATCCCCTAGTACAAAGTTGAGTTGGAAGCTTCCCTACCGTGTAAGTTTTGACCTAAGAATTCTACTTAAGTCAACTTCAAACGATTATATCTCTCAGTACATAAAGAATTAGGTGGCCAATGATCTATCAAATCGAAGGTCTTTGAGTCTTCTTTCCAACGCCGCCAAGTTTACTAAATTTTGAGCTCGGAGCAAAACGTTATGCCCGTTTGAGTGAAGCCTCTCTATGGAAGGCATCTCATTCGTTTTAGAAAAAGGTATTTTGGTTTTTGCCTTTTTCCCACTAGGTTTAGCACATTTTTCCTCACCCAATTAAGCGTCTAATCAGATGCTAAACTACTCTTTGTCATTCCTAAACACTTAGAAAAATAAGAGAAGAGTTCAAGAGGAGAAAGAGCTAGGCTGAAAATATAATGAAGACTCTGATGATCGGTGAAAACCTCACAATGAACCCCATACAAGTAGTGCTGCCACAAATTAAGTACAAATACCACCGCCGCAATCTCTAGGTCATGGGTAGGATAGTTATCCTCATGTGCCTTCAACTGTCTAGAAGCATAGGCAATAACCTTTCCTTTTTGCATCTACACACCTCCCAAACCAACTCTGGATGCATCACAATATACAATAAAACCCACACCCTCCTCAGGCAAAGTCAACACAGGTGCAGAAGTCAACAAAGTCTTGAACTTTTGAAAGCTCGCCTCACACTCATCGTACCAATGAAAATCTACGGTCTTTTGAGTTAATCTAGTCAACGGCGCTACAATAGTAGAGAAGCTCTGCACAAACCGTCTGTAGTAGCCTGCCAACCCCACAAAACTCTGAATCTCGATAGGAGAAGTAGGTCTCATCCAGCCCTTAACTGTCTCAATCTTGGCCGGATCAACCCTAATACCCTCATTGGACACCACATGTCCCAAGAATGCCACAGAATCGAGCCAAAGCTCATACTTGGAGAACTTGGCATACAACTTCTGCTCTCTCAATCTCTGAAGCACCAACCTCAAGTGACGGACACGATCCTCCTCAGTCCTGGAATATATTAAAATGTCATCAATAAACACAATCACAAAGGAATCCAAGTACGGACGGAATACTCCGTTCATCAACTCTATAAACGCCGCAGGAGCGTTAGTCAGCCCAAAAGACATCACCAAGAACTCGTAGTGGCCATACCGAGTCCGAAAAGCTATCTTAGGAATATCCGTTGGCCTAATATTCAACTGATGATAACTGGACCTCAAGTCAATCTTAGAAAACAATGCCGCACCGTGAAGCTAATCAAACAAATCATCAATGCGAGGAAGGGGATACATGTTCTTAACAAAAAGAATCGATGCTCCCCAAGGTGACACACTAGGGCGAATAAACCCTTTGCTCAACAAGTCATACAACTGATCCTTCAACTCCATCAACTCAGCCGGAGCCATACGATACGAGGCAATAGAGATGGGCTTAGCGTCCGACTCCAAGTCAATAGCAAAATCAATGTCCCTATCCGGAGGGACACCAGGAAGATTAATAGGGAGATCATCAACAAACTCTTGAACCACGGGAATGGACTCCATGGAAGGCGACTCAACATTAGTATCCCGAAGAAAAGCCAAATAGGACAAACACCCTCTATCAATCAACCTTTAGGCTCGAATATAGGAGATAACCTTACTAGGGTAAGAACCACTAGTACCCTTCCACTTTACCTTCGGAACACCAGGCATCGCTAAGGTGATAGTCTTAGCATGACAATCAAGGATCGCATGGTAGGGAGAAAGTCAATCCATACCCAATATCACATCGAAATCTACCATCCCCAGAATAATCAAGTCTACCCAAGTGTCTTACCCAGCCAAAGAAACAGGACATGATCGATACACTCGATCCACTACTAAGGGCTAACCCATGGGTGTAGAAACATGCACAAGCACATGCATACTATCACATACCAAATCAATTCCAGATGCAAAGTAGGTAGACACATAGGAGAAAGTAGACCTTGGATCAAATAATACAGATGCAGATCGATGGCAGACTGGGACGATACCTGTGATGACTGAATCAGAAGACTCAGCCTCGGGTCTCTCCGAAAAAGCATAACACTAGGCTTCTCTACCACCTCCTGTCTGAGCCACACCTCTACCTCCACGTTGAGACACAACACTACTACCCGAAGCTCTGCCGCCTCTACCTGCTGTCTGACCCCTACCTTGACCTCTAGCCGAAGGAGTTGGATCTCTCTCTGGAGTTGTTGAGTAAGTACGATGGGGTCCTGTATGAGTCTGTAGAGGGCACTGTCACATCAAATGACCCGGATCCCCACAACTATAACAAGACCTCGGAACGGTGATCTGCTGTGAAGAACCAGATGAAGTACTACGGCCACCCTGGCCAAAACTGTGAGACCCACGGGACACCTGTCCACTCTTAACCGCAGGCATGGAAGCATGTACCAGCCTCTGACACTGAAATGAGCTAGCACCCCTGTGAGAACCTTTGCCTCCAGACGAGGCACTGGAAAACTGACCACTAGAGCGGGCCCTCTTGGGGGTCTCCAAACTACTCTCGAACTAACAACTCCGCCTCCCTGGCAATGCTCACAATGGACTGGATGGAAGCACCCTCACAGGATGATCTGAACACATATGATCTGATGGAGAAATTCAAACCCCTCACAAATCTGTGGACCCTCTACGCTTCATCTGGAACCAAAGATGTGGCTTGACAAGACAGCTGATAGAAACGTGCCTCGTAATCCATAACGGATATGCCACTCTGAGTCAAACCCTCAAACCTCAGCCTGCTCTCCTCACGCACACTCCAAGTAATGAAGCGATCTCGAAAAGCACTGGAGAAAGCATCCCACTCAACCAGAGGAGATCCCACTGGCATGGACTCCACACAAGACCTCTACCACTCCCTAGCTGGTCCACGGAGCTAGAGAGCAACAAAATGAACACCCCTTGCATCCATCACCCTCACAGACTCAAACATCTCATGGCACAAGGTCAGAAACTCATGAGCATCCTCGCTTTTACCACCCTGAAAATGGGGTGGTTTTATCCTCTGAAATCTCTCATAACACTTCTGGTCCTCTACTGTCAGAACTACATCTGGAGCAACCTGTGCACCGACAGCTGGCGCGGGAACCAATGGTGGCTAACCCACTTGATCCTAAACAACCAGACTCTAATACTGCTTTGGGGTCTGTGCCACTGCTCTAGTCTGAGAACCCTGAGGCGTGCCTACAACACCCTGAGTAAAGCTCTCCATAACTCCCAGCATCCTCAATAAGGTCTCCTGAAAGAACGGTGCTGAGAACCCTGGAGGAACCTAGTCCTCACCAACCTCAACCTGTGGCTCTGGGAAAGCCTTTCTACCACGGCCTCTAGCAGGTGCCGCTCTTCGGGCACGGCCTCTACCACTGCCTCGGGGATTACCTCCCCTCCATCGCCCAAAATAGAAACTCTGGTTCTCGACATCAGCCAAAACAACACGCGACACTAAGCACTAGCGATAGAACCCACGCACGATAAGAAGGAATGAAATAAAGGAAGTTTCCTAATAGTCTTCATAGCCTCTCGAAGATAAGTACAGACGTCTCCGTACCGATCCTCGAGACTCTACTTAAACTTGGCTTGAACACGTGAGACCTATGAAAGCTGGGGCTCTGATACCATTTGTCACGACTCAAAAATTGGGTGTGATGGCACTTGTCCTATCCCACCAGGACAAGTCAGCCTTAACCCAATAAGCAAAAAATAAGCAACATAAAGAAAACAATATAAGTGGAAGTCTAACCAAACTTAAGCAATCCTCCCCAAGACTGGTTGTCACATGTACAAGCCACTAACACATAATTGAAATGAAATTACTAGTCTCAATGTCTTTGTATCTCAAATAGAAACAAAGAATAAAATAAAAAGGGTCGAGAGAGATCGCCAACATCGAACAGCTACCTCTCAAGTTTCCTCAAAAGCCTCAGAGTAAGAAGAAGAGAAAACTAGATCACTATTCGGGCTCGGAACCTGCACAAGTGTAGAAGCAAGGGTGAGTACCAAACAACACGGTACCCAGCAAATCAACTAATAAAACAAGGAAAATCTAATAAAATCCATGACCTCCCATACTTCCAATCGAACCTCCATAACTACAACCTACACAGAAAATCCGCCCAACCTAAACTACACAGTTCATGTAACTCATAGCCCAACAACAGCTCAACAACATCACCGAAATAACTCACATCAGTATCAAGTATATCAATCCCAGAGCCACAAGGCATAAACAGAACTCCACAATGACAAGAATGAGACAATGTAATGCAATGCAATGTCAAGTAAAGTGATGCATGTCTGTCCTATGATACACATCTGCTGAATCTCAAACCGGAACCCATGGGAGCCACACATGGACCATGTATCTGCCGGAATCATTTCCAATTGGTATAATCATAAATCGCCGGAACTATTTCCCATCAGCATTGCCAAAACTATCTCTCATCGGCATAATCATCACTTGCCGGAACCATTTCCCATCGGCATAATCATCACTTACCGGAACCATTTCCCATCGGCATAATCATCACTTGCCGGAATCATTTCCCATAAGCATAATCATCAAATGTCTCATCATAGTGTTTCAGAACCAATGCACATAAGCAAGTTCACACAAATAATGAGAAAAACGATAGTATTTGCAATCACAACGCAATTCATATCAATGCAAATCATGTCACACTATCAACAATTACATCATTTATAAAAAGATCAATTGCCTAGTATCCGATTCACTACTCCTTTTATCACAAGTAGGATTAATCGCTAAGCAAGAGTTTCAAGTCTAGTCCCATAATCTACAATGAACAAAAGACATATTCATCAATATTACAATCACATCGAGGCTATAATAACATTTCATCAATTACACATCAATATCAAGATCACGGCCCATCACCTAACACTTTAGCATACATAGCCATTTTATTACTCCACCGAATAATTTAGATTGATTCATACAAGAATTTAACCCATATCTCAATCCCATTACTCCCCAATACAAACAAGAAAGACAAATCCAAAATTCTACAAGATTCGCAAAGTTTTAGAAGTTCACTTGCCTTAACCGAAATCACAATCAATCAACAAATGAAGCTTTTCCCTTCCGAAAGTAATCCAAAGCAACACAATATAATCAAATTATGAATCACAATCAAATTTCAGAACCAAGAACACGAAATTTGGGCAAAAGGGGTCCAAATGGCTCAAAAATTCAATTTCGAAAACAAGGTTTGAATCCGGAAATTCTCACATGAAAATGATCTTCAAAGCATTAGAAATCCATTAGTGAAAACCATTTTCAAAAAGGAGTTCAAACCAGTCCACAATCACCATTTGATAAAAAAACCGGAGTTCATGCAAAACCCCCAAAATCTAACTTTAAAAACCCAAATTTCACGTTGAAATCATGATAAAATTGATGGGTAATCAAGGTTTAGAGTTAAAATCAGTTACCCAATAGGTTTCCACGAAAATCTCTCTTTTAAATAGCCTTCTCAAGCTTTAAAATGTCAAAAATGGTGAAAATGGGAAATTTCCTGAATTTACACTGTTCAGGCAAAATTAACCCTCCGCGAACGCGGAGGTCAAGGGGACTACTCTCCACGAATGCGCCACAGCCTCCGCGGACGAGGAGATCAAAACAAGGGCCCTCCGCGAACGCGGAGGCCAAGGCAACAGGGAACCCTCCACGAACTCGGACAACAACCTTCCGTGAATGCGGAGGCCAAGGCAATAGGGAACCCTCCACGAAAGTGGGCAACAACCCTCCGTGAACGCGGAGGCCAAGGCACCTGGCACCAGAACTCAGGCATCAGCAAAACACACAATACAAACAAGTCTCTGAATGGACCCTCGGGATTCGTTCGAAACCCCGAGTACATATACCAAATATGCTACCCTATTAAATTCGACGTTCCGGGCTCAATGGAACCGTCAAAATTCAAATTCGAGGTCTCCTTGACTCGGAACCTGATAAAGCACAACTAAAGTAACTCTAAGCCTCAAAAACTCAAAACAAGCTCGGGACCTCTAAAAATTCAAACAAGGACACTCCCAGGCCTAAAATCATCCCTCGAATCCAACGGACATGTCATAATCAAATTTCGAGCATCCGATCTTTGAATATTGATCAAAGTCAACTCTAAGATCAAAATTTCACAATGTTTCCAACTCAAGGCCTCAAATCCACGATACAGCCCCAAATCTGATTCCGTCAACTCTCCTAGACCAAAATCCATATTCCAGCGTTGATGGAATCGACGAAATCCCCATCCGAGACCCGAATCTCCGAATGACCCCACAAACCATATTTTGACAAATAAGCCTTTAGAATTCAAAACTTTCCAAAAACCATAACCTAACAAGAATTTCACAAAACTCACTTCGAATATCAACCAAATATGACTCGGGGCAACTCTCGGGAGGGATAAAATGGCCATTTTATAAAAATTACCAAAAATGACTTTCAGGGTCATTACAAATTCGTCTATGGAATTGTAGAGATTCTTGAGTAGTTCTTGATTTTAGTTTCATTCTTTAACAATTTAGGTTTTGAGTTTCTTGGGTTGAGGATCTTGAGGATGAGTTGTGATTAAAGAAAAGGATTATATGAAATTTCTATGAATTTGTATTGGGTTTGAGAATCAAGAAGAGTTTAGAAGAAATCACCCAATTCTAGACGAGTTAGGATCCTAAATTGAGTAGAAAAATTCATTGGATTTTCTGGGTAGGGGTCTGGGGCGGCACGCCACCATAGCGCGAAGGCCTGACTTCAGTAGTTCAGACCTTAGGGCGACGTGCCAGTAGTGCGCCAAGGCCTAACCTCTGAAGTTCAGGCCCTGGGTGACGTGCCAACAGTACACCAGGGTCGCCTGGTCCTTTTTCTTTCCGTGCTTCTTTCTGAATGTGTTCCTTTGAATCGTGATTACGTTCTCTTCTTAGTATTATCTCCTAAAGGATCCATTCACCCTTGATATTTCCTATATGTTCTAATCACATGTCTTAATTTATATTCAAAACTAAAGTGAGTTTAAAAGAAAAAGTTCAAGAAATCTTTTGAGTCATTAATGAGAACTCTTGTTATCCATTAATGATCTTAAACTGAGTTTTGAGAAAGTAAAAAGGAGTTTGAGAATCTTTTTAAAACAAATGCTTTGTTTTTAAATTGATTATGAGAAAGAGTAAAAGATGAGTTTCGAGGATGGTATAGGGAACTAAGTAATTCCCAAAGATAATAGTTTTAAATTGAGAAACGAGAAACTTTGCTTTCTAAATGAGTTATGAGTACACAGATACTTCAGAGTAGTTACCTCTTTTAAGACGATCTTTTGAGTAATTACCTCAAATTGAGAAAAGAGAATATTTTTAAACATTGAGCATGAGTAATATTTTTGGAAGTAGTATTGAGCACCGATATGGGGGAGAGTTCAGATAACTCACAACCCCCATAAACCATGTCTTGCCAATATGGGTAAAGGATTCGTACTTTTTAGATGATTTCCTTACGCCTTCGAGGAGAGCTTAGTGGATCCACTTAGTTGAGGTGTTCTATATCTCGGCATGATATAGGATAGTTCTGGCAGCATGGACAAGATGATGTATCATCACATAGCTCATAGTGATGGTTGTCGGTTAGTGAATCTCCCAATAAAGTTAAAGTGTATTTTTCATATAACACTTATTATGATTGAGTTAAGAGATGAGTAAGTAATTTTGTAAAGTTAAATGATTTCATTCTTTTAATTCTTTACATTCAGTTGAGTTCATGCTATATCTATTGTAGTCATTCAGTTCAGTTATTTATTTCACTCCAGCCTTATTACATACTCGTACATTCCATGTACTGATGTCATTCGACCTGTATCTTTTTATGATGCAAATACAGGTACTTAGGGTCATCAATAAGAGTCCATTGAGATCACTTCATCTGCTCTATAGTTTTTTGTATGGGCTCCTTGCTTTCGGGAGACTCCATTTTCATTTCATTTTAGTAGTATTTGAGGTGTCATGGGTCTTGTCCCGACATCTATCTTGTGTTGTTAGAGGCTTCATAGACAGGCATAGTTAGATGTTTCCATGGTTTTCTCAGGATGTTTATTTAACTTATGACTTATGCTAAGTATTTCAAGACATTGATTTAACACTTTTTTCTAAATGTCTAAATGCTCATCTATTTAAGCTTCCGCATATCTTTTTGAGTCATGTGATGTCATAGTAAACAAAGCCAAGGGTTCACTTGGGGATCAAAAATGGTTCTCGAGTGCCGGCCACGTCCAGAATGTAGACTCAAGGCGTGACAAACTTGGTATCAAAGCTCAAAGTTCAAGTGTCCTAGGGTGTCTATGAAGTCATGTCAGTAAGATCTTATTTATGATTGTTAGGGCCCCACTTCTATAAATAAGGGACTACATACATTTAAGAAAAGTTTTCCTTCTTTCATACTCTGGATCGTGCGATAGAGTTGTCACCTAAGAAACTTATTCAGACTCGTGCGTTTCTCTAATCCATTCGACTACCCCTAATACTCAAGGTGGTTGAAGTAGTAAAGTCCATATCCTTATAGATGAGTTGCTTTCAGCAAAAATCTTCAGAAAGTCATGAGACTACAGAGGGGCTTGAGAGAAGCCTGTGAGTGACCTTAAGTGTTAAGATTCGAAAGAATGCACTCTTAATTCATATGAATCATGCGTTTGAGCTAAAAGTGAGATGTACTTCTAGATTCTTTTCTCTAAACCTTGTTTCAGTTGAGACTCTTACGAGGAAGTGTGTTTCAGAGCTTGGGTAGTAACTTCACCTAGGAAGATAGAATGAGTTACGATGTTATGAGCTAGTAGTAGTAGGAGCGCCCAAAGTTAAATGAATGCATGCAGAGGTATAGTAATCTAAGAAAGGGAGATAGTGATGAGATAAATTACATTGTTGCAGTCATGCACCTAGTAAGTTATTAATGAGGAGTTTTCCCTTATGGGTAGACTAAGAAGTGATGAGTTTGTGTAAATTTCATGATAGAAGATAGAGTAAGAGTTACTAGTATGGATAAGTTAGAGTATACTTTAACCAGAAGGGAGTTTATGTCAACTCCATTGTGTTGGTGAAGACTAAGAATATGTGTTGAATAAAATAGCAGAGTATTTATGAGGTGATAGATTTAAGCGAGGCTTATGATTTTTGAAAGGAGAGCCCATAGTATTTAGAGGATTATAGAACTAAATAAGTAATGATGTATAGTAAGTGAGTAAATAGTACTTAAGTTGTGAAAAAGGAATGTGGCAGTAATTTGTAAGTAAGCAGACGGAGAGATAAAGATTTACTACTTGTCATGAGGTCTTAGTGGGTGAGTGTTTTTTAATTTTATCTGGTAGTCGTAAGTAGTAAAATATGTGAGCAATTATATTGATATATGTTTTTAGTACTAGGCACTAAGCTTGAATTTGAGATGAGTATCCTGATAAAATGATGGCAATATGAGGGTGATGATGTTAGTTTTGAGATCTGATCTAGTAGGATTGACCTGAAGTAGGTGAGGAATTAAGGTGTTACTTTGCAATAAAAGTGTGTGACACAAGTGTGGTATTATGACCCATAGAGAGGGCAATGAAGGTGGCCAAGTCACTAGATTAACAAGAGTATTAAGAGGTGTACCCGAGATCGTATGTAGTCAAATGAGATTCTAATTGAGTTTATTATTTTCATGTATGCCTAGATAGCATAATTGAGTTATAAATGTAGAGTAGGTTGATGTAAGCATTATTTATAACCCGTAAGAGTTGGGTAGAAAGGATTTTATGTAGTCAATGACGAGCCTCTTAAATTGTCACAACCCAAGCCTAGGGCCTAGATGTGACCGGCGAATGGGGAACCCGAAGGAACCCCAAACAAGCCTCATAGCGTATCATTACACATCCTTGGTCGCGGAAGCAATTAAATGACCATAAGCGATAAGCATAATCAAGGGGAAATCGGGACTAAGGGAGCAAGAAAAAAAAAGAAATGATACATAAATACCATAGATGAGTCAAGCTCAAGCATAATACACAACTTGGCCAACACCACCTCTAAACATGAGTACTTAGCGGGGGCCAAGACAAACTACCGGGCTCACCCTCATAGTCAAAACATAACTAGAAAGGAAAAGTTTTATACATAGCAAAAGATCATGAGCAACGTCCCCGGAATGGAGGACTCACCAATAACCACTATAGAAATCGTACTAGCCACGCGGAGGAGGATGGTCAAGCGGTGCTCCGGTCCCTACATGGTGACATCATGTAGGCATAGAGTATGCGTTAGTACATTTGAATGTACTAAGTATATGGGATGCAATGCAATGCTACATAGATGGACATCATAGGAAAAATGCGTAATCATACCCAATAGAGAGCATATTAATAAAATAATATGTATAATGATGCTTACATAAAAATCATATTTAATGGGACGTAGTACATGTGTGGCGAGTGACCATCAATATAGTATTTCCAAGGCCTACCACCCCCTTGGAGAGGCGAAAGAGGTACAAACCCCTCAATATGGTTACACGGGCCTACCACCCCCCGAGCTAGGGACCAAGGTACAAACCCCTCGATACGGTTATACGGGCCTACTACCCCCCGTACTAGGCAACAAAGGTACAAACCCCTCGATATGGTTACACGGGCCTACTACCCCCCGTACTAGGCAACCAAGGTACCAACCCCTCGATACGGTGTATCGGCTACTTACCCCCGTACAGGCTTTGGATCGACTCACAACACTTATACTAGAGAAATCGTATTACATGTGTCCATTCATCATCATTTCAGTAAGTTTACATTAAACATCACTCATAGGACGTACCTTGGACCTTCCCTTTCCTAAGAATTCTATAAATGGGCATTTTATCAAACACAAGGTGGGCAATTGTTTATGTAAATGAAATCATGTATTTCAAGAATACTAAGTCCAACCAATTCCAAAATCCATATAAATCAGCCCACCAACAACATACATATATATATCAACCTTCATAATTTGATCATGGAAGCATGTAAACCATAAACATCACATAATAATTCCATTTCATGATAATATGCAAAATGGACCATAATAGGGTGTGTAGTAGTAATTCCATAATTCAAGAGTTCATAAATAAGCATAAGGACCCATAAACTTGAAGTAGAAATAGAGGATAAATGGTTGGACTTGTGGAAAGGAAGGTTTCCACAATCAAACCCACATACCTCAACTTTGGAGAATCCTTTGATGAAGATTGGAATGGAGAATCGAAGCTTGAGATTGAGTCTTGAATCCGGAATTAGAGCTTGAGATGTTTGAATTTGGTTGAAGATCTTGGTGGAATTTTTGGAGAGGGCTTAGAGAGTGTTTTTGGAGTTTAGAAAATGACTAAGTATGGGACATGTCCCTTTTTTATAAAAAAATGCCTCCAACTCGCCTAGAAAAAAACTGCTCACTGGAAATTGCAAATCTGCACAGACAGGTTTTACGAAAATGGTCATAACTCCCTCATCCTAACTCGAACTAAGGTGAAACCAAGTGCGTTGGAAAGCTAACTCAAAGAGCTTTAATTTCATAGGTTGCAGCCCTTCCAGTTCCTTGTGTGCTAGGAGATATGCCCCTTTAAAGTTGACCCTCCAAATCGCAATTTTTGCGATTTTCGAATTTTGATATGGTTGCTCTAAAATTCTGGTTAGACCCATTTCCCACTCAATTTGACCCCACGAATAAGAATATGAAGTCGAATTTCCAAAATCATGCACGGATTTTGAGATATATGGAAATTACAATTATAGGTGTTTCCGAAGCACATTTTCTGGCATTTTTGGGGTCGTTTCAATATCTCCCCTTGGGAAACATTACGTCCCGAATGTTAAAGAAACGTACATGAGAACACAAAGCATGCAAATTTCAGCCCACATAAGATTGGCAACAATGCAGCTTACACCTTATGTTTCAAACCATCAACCTCAAAACATAGTTGTAAAACCACAATGAACATTGTCAACATTAAACATGAATGTATGCAATGACATGCCGGCTGAACTTAAGACCTGAGATTTTATAAAGGGCTTAGAGTAATACCTTAGGGCTCGAGTGTGTATTGGAAAAGATAAGGATATCGCCTTTGCCATGTCGTCTTCGGCCCATCCCAAGTAGCACTTTCAACTTGTTGATTTCTCCAAAAGGACTTTAATGGAAGCCACATCTTTGTTTCTCAACCTTCTTCAACTTGTCCTATCTAAATCTGGACCGGAACCTCTTCATAGGTCAAATTATCTTCACAACACCCCACAACATCAAGAGACACAATGGCATTCGGATCAAAACCCACAACACTTTCTCAACATAGGAGCACATGAAAATACCGGATGAACCAAATCCATCTCGCTAGGCAATTCCCACTCATAAGCTACCTTGCCAATTCTCCTCATCACCTTATAAGGACCCACGTATCTTGGGCTCAACTTGCCCTTCTTACCAAAACGAACCACACCCTTCATGGGTGTCACTTTCAAATAAACCCAATCACCAACTCGGAATTCAAGAGCCCTTCTCCTCGCATCGGCATAGGACTTTTGGCGACTTTGGGCCATCTTCCACCTTTCTCTAATCATCCTAACCTTCTCAAGAGCCTCCATAACTAGGTCTGGTCCTAACAAGGCCACCTCACCAACCTCAAACCACCCAACCGGTGATCTACAACGCCTCCCATAGAGAGCCTCAAAAGAAGCCATACCGATGCTAAGAAATGATAGCTATTGTTATATAGCAACTCAATGCAATGAGAAGATGATCATCCCAACTACCCTTAAGCTCCGAATACACAAGCCCTAAGCATATCCTCAAGTTGTTTGGATAGGCCCCTTTCAGCTGTCCATTCCGTTTGCGGGTGAAAAGGCAGTAAGAAAGCTTAACTCTGCCGTACCTAGACCACTTTGAAAAGAATTCAAAAAGTGTGAAGTAAAATTGAGTACCACGGTCCGATATGATGGATAGGGGAATCCCATGCAACCTTACCAAGTCATGAATATATAACCTTGCATAATCTTCCGCCCCATATGTTGTCTTTACCGGTAGAAAATGAGCCGATTTTGTCATCCTATCAACCACCACCCAAATAGAATCAAACCTTTTCTAGTCTTGGGTAAACCAACTACAAAATCCATATTAATTTCTTCCCACTTCCAAGTAGGAATCTCTATGTCTTGGGTTAGACCACCCGGCCTTTGATGTTCGGCCTTGACTTGTTGACAACTATGACAACCGGAGACGAATTTGGCAATGTCCTTCTTCATGCCTTTCCACCAATACACATCCCTCAAATCTCTATACATTTTGGTGGAACCGGGGTAGATGGAGTAGGAAGAATTATGAGCCTCCTCAAGAATTTTCTCCCTCAAACCATCAACACAAGGCACACACAACCTACCTTGGTACCTAAGGGCACCATCTCCCCCTTGGGAGAAAACTTCCACCTTGCTCTCTTTCACCAAGGCCTTCAATTCAAACAAGGAAGAATCAAAATCTTGTTTTGCTATCACCTCATCAACCAAGGAAAACCTAGCACCATCAACAACGACCACACCACCATTACCAAACCTCTTCCAACCT